>CM019716.1:36352580-36792580 GCA_009760885.1 Achatina immaculata
TTTCTCTTATTTCTCCCAGTTCTATTTTTAGAAATCTGGTTAACAAAACCTTCATTTCGGGGAGGGTAGTGGTAATTATATATACCAGATGATATGTTACTTGGTGATATGTTACTTGGTAAGTGATATGTTGCTTGGTAAATTATATGTTACTTGGTATTGATTACTTTGGGAAGACAGCGAAAGTGGAAAGTTCAGCTTTCATCTCTTCTTCTTCTTCTTCTTCTTCTTCTTCTTCTTCTTCTTCTTCAGCTTTCCGAGCCATTAAGGCTCATTGGTACAGATAAAGTTCGCCTCCATTCCTCTCTATTCCTAATCTTCTCTCTCCAGTTGGTGACACCAATTTCTTTTATATTCTCTTCTATGTTGTCTTTCTATCTCTGTCTTGGTCTACCCCTTGGTATTGTTTCCCTCATCTTTTTTGTGCATACATCATTTTTGTTGTATGTTCTTTTTCATTCTTTATACACGGCCCAGCCAGCGTAGTCTGTTCAGTTTCAAGAAATTTATAATTCTTTTGGATTTAAATAAGTTGTTCAGTTCAGTGTTCTTTCTAGCTCTCCAGTCTCCACTGTTGGTATCCTTTATCGGCCCAAAGATTCTTCTTAGGATCTTATTCTCAAAGATCTGCAATTGTTTTTCATCTTTCTTTGTTTTACTCCACGTTTCTGATCCATACATGGCGGCTGGTCTTATTATAGTTTTGTAGATTGCTATTTTGATGTTTTGGGACAGGATTTTGAATTTTAACAGATGTTTCAAGGGGAAGTATATTTTGTTCCATATCTGTACTCTGCTTTTAATTTCCTCGCTTACTATATTGCTTCTGTTGAAGGTTGTGCCTAGATATGTGTATGTTTCTGCATTCCTAATAATCATCTCTCTAACATTTAAATAATCTGGATAATTCTCCCCCCTGATCTCTTGATATTTTCATATACCGTCTTATCTTGGTTAATGGTCAAGCCCACTTTTTATGCCACATCTCTCAGGTGTATGCAGTTATTGATGACTTCTTGCATAGTTTCCCCCACTAGGTCGATGTCGTCAGAATATCCTAGTGTTCTAGCTTGTTCTTCTGTACTGGTTTCTTCTTTCACTTTTTTTTATTACCTTTTCTAGTACTAGGTTCAATAGTAATGGAGATAATGTATCAACTTGTTTTAAACCAGTTCTTATATAGAAGAGTTATGACTTTGTCCCTTTATACATTACTATATTTTGTGCCTCCTCCATACATATTCTGGTCAAATTGATTAATTTATTAGGTATCTCAAATTCTATCACAATTTTCCATAAGCTGCTCCTATCTATGCTGTCATTTCTGAGTTAAGACGATTCAGGTATTTCGCCCGATATGAGTGCGCATAAGACGTGGCCGACCTCTAGACCAGACGTGACGTGATTTGACTACTGTTTACTTCGCTTAATCCTTTCTTTCACCTTGTCCACTGTGGTGCCGTGGGGCAACACCATACGCACCTTTCTTCATTGGCCGGGAGGAGCCCCACTCCACGCACAGCAGCTGAAGAATCTCACCAGCAGCGATAGATGAGCTACCAAACATGACTTTCATCTACCCCAAGCGTCTGGTTTTCAGGCGCCAGATATTCACCTTCGCCCCTTCTCCTTTCAGTTTGAACAGTTCTGCCACAAGAAGGCCAGGAGCTGGACTTGACTGTCAGAGGCTATTTGAGACGCACGCCTTGGAGTGGAGAGCTTATCCTCCACCCCACCTCCGGCTATAACAGTCCTTAGAACCATTCTCTTCCTTGAAAACAGTGGAGTTTTACCCCCTTGCCACTCTCTTCCTTGATAACAGTGGAGTTTTATCCCCTTTAGTCACTCTCTTCCTTGAAAACAGTGGAGTTTTATCCCCTTTAGTCACTTTCTTCTTTGAAAACAGTGGAGTTTTATGCCCTTGCCACTCTCTTCCTTGAAAATAGTGGAGTTTTATCCCCTTTAGTCACTCTCTTCCTTGAAAACAGTGGAGTTTTATCCCCTTGCCACTCTCTTCCTTGAAAACAGTGGAGTTTTATCCCCTTTAGTCACTCTCTTCCTTGAAAACAGTGGAGTTTTATCCACTTGCCACTCTCTTCCTTGAAAACAATGGAGTTTTATCCCATTTAGTCACTCTCTTCCTTGAAAACAGTGGAGTTTTATCCCCTTTAGTCACTCTCTTTCTTGACAAAAGTATAATTCTACCCTCTTGGCCACTCTCTTTCTTGAAAACAGTGTAAATCTACCCCCCCCCCCCGCCACTCTCTGTCTTGACAACAGTGGAGTTTATCCTCTTTAATCACTCTCTTTCTTGAAAACAGTGTAATCTTACCCCCCTTGGCGACTCTCTTCCTTGGAAACAGTGACGTTTTATCCCCTTTAGTCACTCTATTTCTTGAAAACAGTGGAGTTCCATCCCCTTTAGTCACTTTCTTTCTTGAAAACAGTGGAGTTTTATCCCCTTTAGCCACTCTCTTTCTTGAAAACAATGGAGTTGTATCCCCTTTAGTCACTCTCTTTCATGAAAACAATGGAGTTTTATCCCCTTTAGTCACTCTCTTTCATGAAAACAATGGAGTTTTATCCCCTTTAGTCACTCTCTTTCTTGAAAACAGTGGAGTTCTATCGTCTTTAGCCACTCTCTTCCTTGAAAACAGAGGAGTTCTACCCTATTTGGCCACTCTTGAAAACAGATAAAGTCTGAAAACTTTTAAACCTCTGAAACAACTTTATTATCACTTGTTTTCATCCTCACCTGACCCGTGGTATCGTCAGACAAAAACCTTGCAACTCAGTATCTTAATATTTTCCCCCCTACTGTTTAAACCCACTCAGATATAAACGATACATTTCTACCAACTTCTTGTCCGACTCCAACCAAGATTATTTCAGACCGTGGGTCCTTTATTTTTCTACCGCCCAAGTTCCGACTGCTTCAAAAATAATACATTTCTACTGATTCTGATTCGGAGTAAGATGGCTTCCTCCACAGCTCTGGTCTCTGAAAGGGGGTGCGACGGTTCTAAACCTGGGGGTAGACATAGACGATGCAATTAACTGAAGTCAAATAATGGAGGCATAGTGGTCTAGAATTTTCGGGTCGCTGTTCTGTTCATAGCTATCTTTATGTAAAGTAAGACCAAGTTAGTGACATATTTTGAAGTCGTACTTAAGAGGAATAATGATGACGATTGTATGTCTGACAGAGGGGTAGAGGGGCGTTCTGGACGGTTCATGTAGGGGCCTGTAATCGTTAAAAAGCTCCATGTTTTAACGGACAGACAAGTGGACATACCCAGTTCGCAGTTGTTTTTTTTTATTAAGAAAACCCTCGCACGAGAGCAGTCACATCCACCGTTATTGAAATGATCAGAGAAGTATGGCCAACCAGATGTCCGGAGTAGGGCGTGGCTTCTCTTGCGTGGTACGGAATGTCGTCGGCCAGGCTCGGGGTCAGGACTGGGATTAAGATCAGGCATGTGAATATGGTGCTGTTAGAACACCCAGAATATGGTGCTGTTAGAACACCCAGAATATGGTGTTGTTGGAACACCCAGAATATGGTGTTATTGAAACACCCAGAATATGGTGCTGTTAGAACACCCAGAATATGGTGCTGTTGGAACACCCAGAATATGGTGTTGTTGGAACACCCAGAATATGGTGTTATTGAAACACCCAGAATATGGTGCTGTTAGAACACCCAGAATATGGTGTTGTTGGAACACCCAGAATATGGTGTTATTGAAACACCCAGAATATGGTGCTGCTGGAACACCCAGAATATGGTGCTGTTAGAACACCCAGAATATGGTGCTGTTAGAACACCCAGAATATGGTGCTGTTAGAACACCCAGAATATGGTGTTGTTGGGACACCCAGAATATGGTACTGTTCGAACACCCAGAATATGGTGCTGTTGGAACACCCAGAATATGGTGCTGTTAGAACACCCAGAATATGGTGCTGTTAGAACACCCAGAATATGGTGCTGTTAGAACACCCAGAATAAGGTGCTGCTGGGACACCCAGAATATGGTGCTGTTCGAACACCCAGAATATGGTGTTGTTGGAACACCCAGAATATGGTGGTGTTAGAACACCCAGAATATGGTGCTGTTAGAACACCCAGAATATGGTGGTGTTAGAACACCCAGAATATGGTGCTGTTAGAACACCCAGAATATGGTGGTGTTAGAACACCCAGAATATGGTGGTGTTAGAACACCCAGAATATGGTGGTGTTGGAACACCCAGAAATATGGTGGTGTTGTGACACCCAGAATATGGTGCTGTTTGAACACCCAGAATATGGTGGTGTTGGAACACCCAGAATATGGTGGTGTTGGAACACCCAGAATATGGTGGTGTTGGAACACCCAGAATATGTTTGTTTTGGAACACCCAGAATATGGTGTTGTTAGAACACCCAGAATATGGTGGTGTTGGAACACCCAGAATATGGTGGTGTTGGAACACCCAGAATATGGTGCTGTTGTTGGAACACCCAGAATATGGTACTGTTGGAAGACCCAGAAATCGCAAAGAACTTTAAACTGAAACTGAGCAACAGATTTCAGGTTCTGGAGGAGTTAATACGAAGAAGATACACCAAATGTGAACACTGCGTGGAACAGTGCTAAAGAAATGTGGAGCAAATCATGTGAAGAGACAGGGGGATTTAAGAAATCTCAGCATAAGGAGTGGATTACATTGGAAACACTGAAGAAGATAGACAGAAGGACAGAAATGAAAGCAACAATAAATGACAGTAAAACAAGAGCAACAAAGGCCTCAGCTCAGATAGAACACAATCTGGCCCATAAAGAGGTTAGGAAAAGCGTAGAGAAAGACAGACAGGCTTATTTTGATAATATGGCAGGACAGGCAGAAGAGGCAGCTGGTAAAAACATTATGAGAGCTCTGCATGAAGTCACCAAGAAGTTAGCAAATAGACCACGTAGGATAGAAAAGCCCATCAAAAAACAAGGAAGGTAAGGTGGTAACATCAGAAGAAGAGCAGATGCAAAGATGGGTGGAATACTTCAGCGGAATCCTAAATAGGCCAGCACCAACAGAAACAGAGGAGATACCAGCAGCAGAGAGTACTCTAGACATCAGTGTAGAACCACGCAGCAAGGCCGAAATTGAACAAGCTATCTCAAAGTTGAAGAGAAATAAGGCACCGGGTCCAGATGGAATTATACCAGAAGTGCTCCTGGCGAACAAAGAAGTAACAACAGCAATACTACTCTTACTATTTAGCAGGATTTGGGAAGAAGAGAAGGTCCCAGAGGACTGGAAGGAGGCCCATCTTATAAAACTCCCTGAGAAAGGAGATCTATTAGAATGTAAGAACTATAGAGGCATCTCCCTGCTCTCAATACCCAGCAAGGTCTTCAGCAGGATTTTGCTAAACAGAATTAAAACATCAATAGATATTAAACTAAGAGAAGAGCATGCAGGTTTCATGAAAGGAAGTTCCTGTACTGACCACATTGCTACAATGCGAATAATAGTAGAACAGTCAGTGGAGTGGAATTCTTCACTGTTAGTAACATTCATTGATTACGAGAAGGCATTTGATAGTTTAGATCGTAGAATGCTATGGAAACTACGGGAACACTATGGTATCCCAGCCAAGATAACAAAGCTTATAAAGACCATATATATGAAGGAACAACTTGTAGAATTGTGCATGGGGGAACTCTCACAGAAAGTTTTAAAGTGGAAACAGGCGTACGGCAGGAATGTTTGCTGTCACTATTCCTATTTCTTCTAGCAGTTGATTGGATCATGAAAACTACCACACAAAGAAAAAGAAATGGGATACAATGGGCATTGTGGAACCACCTGGAAGATCTTGACTTTGCAGATGATGTGGCACTTCTGGCACACAGCCACACACAGATGCAAGAGAAACTTCAGATATTAAGCAAGAATTCAGCTAAACTGGGACTATATATTAACGGACCAACAAAAAAAAACACAAAGATAATGAAAAGTAATAGTGCAAACAATAGCCTCATGGTAATTGAGGGAGTGCCAATTGAGGAGGTAGAGTATTTTACATATTTAGGCAGCATAGTGGATAAATATGAAGGAACGGAAAAGGATGCTAAAGCTAGAATAACCAAGGCCAGGACAGCATTTATCCAGCTTAACAAAATATGGTCATCTAAGAACATCAAAACAAGAACCAAACTTAGGCTTTTCAATACAAACGTAAAGACTGCCCTACTATATGGTTCAGAGACATGGGTTATGACCAAGACAATACAACAATTCATGAACTACTGCTTGAGGAGGATTTTAAACATTAAATGGCAGGACAAGATCAGGAACGACGAGGTCTGGGAAAGGGCAAGTGGATTGGCCACACTCTGAGGAAACCTGACACCAACATAACAAGACAGGCACTGACATGGAATCCTCAAAGAAATAGAAAACAAGGAAGACCTAAACTTACTTGGAGAAGAGAAATTATGAAAGTGCTCAGAGACAAGGGATACACATGAAAGGAGGCAGAGAATAATTCCAAGAACAGGGATGACTGTTTCCTATGCTCTCAAGAGAGTGATGATGATGATGATGATGATGATGATGATGATGATGATGTGACCAGCCAGGCCAAATGCGTTACTCTCATACCAAATGGGCAATATATAACAGGTCAGTGGAGTGCGCCTTCACCAAATCAAGTAATTGAAATTCTAATACACAAAATATCCCTTAATAACAGAATTAACGATAATCATTTGATAAATATTGGCGTTCTGGATTTAATGCGACTTTACTAAGCTTAAAATGATAGAATCTTCCCTATAAAAATATTGACGTGTCTTTGCAGTTTCCTTTTTCGTCTTGATTCTAATTGACCGGTGATTACTTCGCATGATGATGATTCTCTGGGTAAACAAGAAAAGACGAGTCTATGATTCCTTCATGCTTATCAACATCTCAGGCCTCTAATATAGCCATGAATACTCCCCTCCCCCGTATCTTCCCTTTTGTTAGATCTTCAGTGATGTGATGTGATTGATATGCTGCTATGACTGACTTGGTTGATGTGACTGACGTGATTTCTGTGAGTGATGTGACTACTGTGAATATTGAGAGTAAATTGATTTATGTGCCTGTTGTGAATGTTAGAGTAATGTGATTTGTGTGACTGATGCGACAGCAAGTCAGCTAATGTGACTGTTGTGATTTATTTGACTAATGTGGCTGCTTTGATCGATATGACTGATGAGGTTGATGTGACTGCTGAGACTAATGTGTTGATGTGACTGCTGAGACTGATGTAATTAACATCAGAATCCACTTCTGGAGGAACAGATTCGAACCTTCACTCCGCTGGTGACGCTGCAGTAGCACATTCTATTTCCAAATGCACTAATGATGACGTGACGGAGAGTCTCGGTCTGGACCACTCATGTGGACCCAGCTATCAAAGGAGCCCAGGCGCCTGTGTCAGGAACAGAGTCGTAACGCTTGTATGTTCTGATTAAGGGTGGATGACGCCAGGGATGTGGCGAAGGTTACGGAAGCAGTTCTGGTGAAGTCATAGTCGGTTGAAACGTACTACGCATGATAGAGTTGGAGTTGGATATGGAAGGACAACTGAGATTCGGCAGCAGTTTAGGGTCATTTAAAAATGAACCACTTATGGAGTCGGAGCAGGGCAGAAGAAAAATAGAGGAGTTTGGATGGATATCTTGTTGTATCGACTCGACAGCCCTGATTGGTGCAGTCTAATATTATCATAACATATCTGTGATTATTTTAGCTACGAATAATAATAATAATAATAATAATAATAATAATTTGTCAGTTTCTGTGAATATCAGTCAATCAGTCAGTCATTTGAATGTCCCTTGTGGAACTTTGCCTCCCTAACGGTTCTCCTGTAGCCCTCTCGGTTGTAAGCAAGATGCCCTGCTGCTGATGCATCCATTCGCAGATCATCATTCTGTGAATGTACTGACCTCAAAAACCTGTGGAATCGCTGGCGTCATAATAATGAAACGGACATTTGTGGAGCGGAAATTCCTGCCTGATTTCAACCTTGTAGCGGTCCATCCTTGACCTTTATTCATCGCATTTCGAAATGCGGCCCATGTTAGTGCAGACCAAACTGACGACTGAAATCTGCAGATATATGACCACAGGCAGCGGCGGCTGTGGCAGATGCTGCACGAAGCCGCTCTTTTGGATAAAATAAGGCAGAGTAAAACATAAGTCATGGGGAGCTCAGAGGCGCTACATGTGCTGAGCTTTCGTCCATGACGACATTATTCTGCAAACTGAAGAGTAGAACCGCTGGGAGCTGTTGCAGGAATAGATGACATACCTAAGTAATGCAGGAACTGATGGTATATCTAAGTGACACAGAAAAGGATGACATATCTAAGCAAATATTTTCTAGGGAACTTCTAGTGGCAAGGAAACCGTAAAGTAGGTCAAAGCTGAGATGCAAAAATGTCTGACTGGTGAAAGACGTACCACGTAGGAAACAAAACTGTACAGGGACCAGTCATCTGAGAAACAAATACTGGCCAAATCTGAAATCAAGAGAAGAAAATATGAAGATTTTCATTCTAGCAATATCTTGAGACCAATTATGTCAGTCATACTTTGCTAGAATCAACCTTGACGAAAGTTGGTTTAGTAAAATTATAACTGGCAACTTCCACATAAAAGCTAGCATCTACGTGCCTGAAAACAATCTTCCACATAAAAATCAACATCTACTGCCATTAAAACAATATTCCACATAAAAGCCAACATCTACTTCCACTAAAACTACATTCCACATAAAAGCCAACATCTACTGCCATTAAAACTATCTTCCATATAAAAGCCAACATCTACTTCCATTAAAACTATCTTCCACATAAAAGCCAACATCTACTGCCATTAAAACTATCTTCCACATAAAAGCTAGCATCTACGTGCCTGAAAACAATCTTCCACATAAAAGTCAACATCTACTGCCATTAAAACAATATTCCACATAAAAGCCAACATCTACTGCCATTAAAACAATCTTCTACATAAAAGCCAACATCTACTGCCATTAAAACTATCTTCCACATAAAAGCCAACATCTACTGCCATTAAAACTATCTTTCACATAAAAGCCAACATCTACTTCCATTAAAACACTCTTCCACATAAAAGCCAACATCTACTGCCATTAAAACTATCTTCCACATAACAGCCAACATCTACGTGCCTGAAAACAATCTTCTACATAAAAGCCAACATCTACTGCCATTAAAACTATCTTCCACATAAAAGCCAGCATCTACTGCCATTAAAACTATCTTCCACATAAAAGCCAACATCTACTGCCATTAAAACTATCTTCCATACAAAAGCCAACATCTACTGCCATTAAAACTATCTTCCACATAAAAGCCAACATCTACTTCTATTAAAACTATCTTCCACATAAAAGCCAGCATCTACTTCTATTAAAACTATCTTCCACATAAAAGCCAACATCTACTTCTATTAAAACTATCTTCCACATAAAAGCCAACATCTACTTCTATTAAAACTATCTTCCATACAAAAGCCAACATCTACTTCTATTAAAACTATCCTCCACATAAAAGCCAACATCTATTTCTATTAAAACTATCTTCCACATAAAAGCCAACATCTACTTCTATTAAAACTATCTTCCACATAAAAGCCAGCATCTACTTCTATTAAAACTATCTTCCACATAAAAGCCAACATCTACTTCTATTAAAACTATCTTCCACATAAAAGCCAACATCTACTTCTATTAAAACTATCTTCCATACAAAAGCCAACATCTACTTCTATTAAAACTATCTTCCACATAAAAGCCAACATCTATTTCTATTAAAACTATCTTCCACATAAAAGCCAACATCTACTTCTATTAAAACTATCTTCACATAAAAGCCACATCTACTGCCATTAAAACTATCTTCCACATAAAAGCCAACATCTACTTCTATTAAAACTATCTTCCACATAAAAGCCACATCTACTTCTATTAAAACTATCTTCCACATAAAAGCCAACATCTACTTCTATTAAAACTATCTTCCACATAAAAGCCAACATCTACTTCTATTAAAACTATCTTCCATACAAAAGCCAACATCTACTTCTATTAAAACTATCCTCCACATAAAAGCCACATCTATTTCTATTAAAACTATCTTCACATAAAAGCCAACATCTACTTCTATTAAAACTATCTTCCACATAAAAGCCAGCATCTACTTCTATTAAAACTATCTTCCACATAAAAGCCAACATCTACTTCTATTAAAACTATCTTCCACATAAAAGCCAACATCTACTTCTATTAAAACTATCTTCCATACAAAAGCCAACATCTACTTCTATTAAAACTATCTTCCACATAAAAGCCAACATCTATTTCTATTAAAACTATCTTCCACATAAAAGCCAACATCTACTTCTATTAAAACTATCTTCCATACAAAAGACAACATCTACGTGCCTGAAAACTATTTTCCAACGATTAGCGAGTCAGTGTCTGACAATTCATGCGACGCCTCCGACATCGACGGCCTCCCTATTGACCTCAGTTAGTAGTCACGTGGAGCGGTGAATCAAAACTGTGTATGGGAAAAGCTTGTTCTCTATGCGGCGCTATTCAAATTTGTGTCTTGAAGAGCATGCTGATCTTATTTCAGGCATGCGTCCACAGCAACCATCAGATATTTGCACACTGTACAGTAGCAGATTTATAAAAAAAACAAAACAGAACAATGGGTTACTCATGCATACAGTTTATCACATACGTGCAGTTATTTCCTGTTGAGCTATATATATATATATATATATTATAAAGCCCATAGAAATATTTCAGTGTAGAATTATTATGTGTACAAAGAACAACTGACCAGAATAGACCAGTAACAGGTGATCGCTACTGTGTCATGTAGAAAGACTGGACAAGAATCATCAGATCAAACTCCAGTATACAAGGGGGGAGAGGGAGAGAGAGAGAGAAGGAGAGGGAGAGAGGACAGACAAGACAGAGAGATGGATGGACGGACGGACAGAGGAACGGACGGACAGACAGAGATATGGATTGATATATGGATGGATGGATGGACAAACAGACAGAGAGATGGATTGATGGATGGATGGATGGATGGATGGATGGATGGATGGATGGACAAACAGACAGAGAAATGGATGGATAGACAGAGAGATGGATTGATAGATGGAAGGACGGACGGACGGACAAACAGACAGATAGAGAGATGGATGGACAGACAGACAGATTGATAGACACTTATTTAAGAATATCTTAAGCAAATCCATTATACTCCAAAAAATCAAGATACTTAATATTCAAATTCTCACATGCTAAAATTACCATAGTTGTTGACTATAAACTGTTAACAAAAAGGGGGAGGGGGAGAGGGGAGGCTAGTTCTGTTGCTGGTCCCGCGGAGTGGCTTCATTACATCCGGGGCAAGCCCCTACGTGTTCGGCCTTGACATCAGAATGTCCTTCAGTGCTTTTAGGCAGATGACTCTAATGTTGTGTTGATTGTGTGTTGCCCGCGATCTAGCATTTAGATGGGATTTTGTTGACTATAGATTCATTGTTAATTACAAATATTTGTATGTAACACAGGAATCACTGTCATTTACAAACTGCTCTTACTTTAAATTACTTTCTAGCTAAAACACTGACTTTCTTGCATACATTTGTAGTGCCTAGAAATTGTCAGTATTCAGTGAATAGCGAATTCCAGCATTCTATTACAAATGTCTGACGTGTTAAACTGATGACATACGCCTATGGCACTGACTTCGGGGACAGTTTTCGTGAGAATTTCCGAATTTTGTGGAAAGCTAACACAGAAATCTTCACCAACGTAGCATGTTTACATTCGTGACGTCACCGCTTCAGAAACTGGGCCAAATAAACATTGCAATATGAAATAATAATTTTCTCTATCGACCCGAATCTCAATCAGATAAGATAAAAATCGCCAGCAATAACATGGAGATTGCTATCTTAATAATTATCATTCTCTGGCTATCTTCGATTAAAGACTAGCAGAGGGACCCCGCCCCCTCCCTTAAAACAATTTTTAATGCCCGCACTCACATATGCGCGTGCGCGCACACACACACACACAAGAGTCGAAAGGGAAACCACCAACCGTACTTTCATAATCTAGTAAAAATATGACTTTATGTGCCCTTGGACAATGAAAAAGACAAACACAAACAAAATTTAAAAAAAAAACAAATAATATTCTCAGAGAAATTGCAAACTTGCTAAAATTATAGTTTTCTTTGTTGCTAAAATTATAACTTTCTTTAGTGCTAAAATTATAACTTTCTTTGGTGCTAAAATTATAACTTTCTGTGTTTTCCTTTATTTGGGACTCATGATAACAGAGGGCGGAAAATGTGAAACAAAAATCAACCTTACATCAAAACAAATATCACATCAATGGAGATTATGTACTGCAAAATGCTACATTTACTTGTACTCAATATTCCATTATGGACTAGAAGCCTGGAACTTTGAATAAAACAACAGAAAAGGAAACTGAGGCCATTGAAATGTGGATATACAGAAGAATATGGCGTATCCCGCGGACAGAAAAGAAAACAAACAAGTGCTAAACTAGCTAGAAGTAAAAAGAGAAATATTGAAAATAAAAAAAAAAGACAACTAAGATAACTTGGTGACATCGGGAGGCATAATACTATACTGAAGGCCCTTCTTAAGGGCAAAACTGAAGGGAAGAGAATAAGAGGATGACACAACAGAGATGAGTGGACAACATCAAAAGATAGACAGGGACCAGCCTGGCCGAGTGCACTATGAAGACAAGAATCAGAGCAGAGTGGGAGATTCACTGCAGCCAACCTTCTGTGGGGACATGGCACAGGATGATGAGTTCATCTCAAGAGATAATGTGCTAAATATGACCATATCAAACAGCGAATCTTGCAGTAGCTGTGAGCTCAACTTGGCTGTGTTTTGTTGCTGTTCTGCTTTGAAATACAGGCAGTTGAATTGAGGGATGCCCTGAAAGAAGTTTTATCCACAATTCATTAAGGGATGCCCTGAAAGCAGTTTTATCCACAGTTTATTAAGGGATACACTGAAAAGTTTTATCCCTAGTTCATTAAGGGATGCCCTGAAAGCAGTTTTATCCACTATTCATTAAAGGATGCCCTGAAAGCAGTTTTATCCATAGTTCATTAAGGGATGCCCTGAAAGCAGTTTTATCCATAGTTCATTAAGGGATGCCCTGAAAGCAGTTTTATCCATGGTTCATTAAGGGATGCCCTGAAAGCAGTTTTATCCATGGTTCATTAAGGGATGCCCTGAAAGCAGTTTTATCCATAGTTCATTAAGGGATGCCCTGAAAGCAGTTTTATCCATCCATGGTTCATCTGTTTCAATGCATTCAATTAGGAAATGTTCAGCTGTTACCTTCCCAGTGTTTGCAGTCTCAGCTCTGTGGGGGGGGGGGGTCTTGACCTTATTTAGAATGCTATGGTTTGCTCCCAGCCTTAAAATAATGCTTTGATTTTGATCTGGACATCAAGTAGCAGGCAGACCATCATCTCTTTGAAAGTATCACTCTAGTATGCTGCACCTGAAAATATATCACTCTTTAACAGGACAAATGGGGCGGGGGGGGGGGGGGGGATGTTGTGTTGCAGCCAGGGCTGGTAAACCTTGGCTAGTTAATTACAGCCCTCTCTTTTTCACAGTGCTTCCTGTGTGTCACAACAGCCTGGAAATGAAATAAGGCTCAGTATGATCCTTGTTGGTATGGAGATTATTGAGAAGCTTGTCATGATGGCTCACTGGGAGGGTATTGTCCTATTTTCTTGTGTATACTCCAGGGAATGGAGAACTTTGTGAATGTAAACCATAATCTGTAGCAAGCAGAGCCACGAAGACCTGAGATTCTCAGACTAACTGAATTAAGAACAAAACATGACAAAAACATGACACACACTGACAAGTAAGCCAGAAAACAAGAAAAGAAAAACAAACAAAAATCAATGACAAGCAATAAATTTCAATTTAAAAAGAGGCATCATTAGATATTACAGATGTAATCAAGCATGTCTGTCACAACAATTACAGTCTGTCAACAGATACAAAGCACAACTTATTAACAGCAAAAATGTTATGCTGATGATCTCTCTCTCTCTCTCTCTCTCTTAAGCATTTTAAGACTTCAAGCATTGATGCCTTCATTCATGTCTGTTCCAGTTGTTTACCACATCTTACATCCCTCCTGTGCTGTTAAATGTCACAAATGGATTGCATGATAATTCGTCAAGTTTTCCTGTTTTTGGTGAGCTTTTCAACCTCATCAAAGGATTTTATGCCTACTAATTTGGCCTCAGTTGTTTACTATATGGTATCTTAAATCGGCTTCCATACTGTCTCTCAATCTTCACCTTGGTCTGTCCCTTTGTCTTTTCACTTTCATCTCCTATGATGTAAATATTATCAGTTTGATCTCCTCCATTCTTTCTAAATGACCCAGCCAATATAATCTTGACAGCTTTCGTTGTGGAGGTGACATGCTTGCTGCTATCTGTACAGACTACGGTGTTTGCCTTTTGTTCTAACTCTAAGAATAAATGAAACAAAAATTGGCACCAAGAGAGATGAAGTTTTTGATGGAGAAGATACATCTACCCTGGGCAGCCACACAAAAATATGAAACTCTGGGAACTTGTCAATATAAAAGAAACTAAACACAAAATCATCAGCACAGGAACGTTCTCTGAGCCAACATGAGAAGACAGAACCTGACAATCACTGGAAAATGAAATAGAAGAAGGGGAAGAAAGAGTTGACTAAGTGGCACATGAAAAGAAAAGCAACAGACCTGATTATAAATACCAACAATTTAGGAAAGCATAACTGCTATAGCACTTTTTGATAGACAGGCATAATGTGGTATACATGACTACAAATCTCCTACCATTGTCTTGCTATGCTAAGCAGGGTATTCTTTTAGTCATTTCTTGTTTCATGTTAGGTAATACAATATATAATAACTAACACACTGTAAGCATGTTCATATTCTTCTAGGATAAATGAAACCCAAAATCTGTGGAAAATGAGCAGATGTTATGACAGACACAGAAAATGATAAGAATGCTAATACTCGATCAGGCAGTTATTTTCATGATAAATATTGTGATGATGACTGACAAACTAATTAGACTGATATTTTCAGTCCACCAGCAGACAGTTCAAGTGACATTTCCTGACCATCAGCAGACAGTTAAAGTGACATTTCCTGAACATCAGCAGACAGTTAAAGTGACATTTCCTGAACATCAGCAGACAGTTAAAGTGACATTTCCTGACCACCAGCAGACAGTTAAAGTGACATTTCCTGACCACCAGCAGACAGTTAAAGTGACATTTCCTGAACATCAGCAGACAGTTAAAGTGACATTTCCTGACCATCAGCAGACAGTTCAAGTGACATTTCCTGAACATCAGCAGACAGTTAAAGTGACATTTCCTGAACACCAGCAGACAGTTAAAGTGACATTTCCTGACCACCAGCAGACAGTTAAAGTGACATTTCCTGACCACCAGCAGACAGTTAAAGTGACATTTCCTGAACATCAGCAGACAGTTAAAGTGACATTTCCTGACCACCAGCAGACAGTTCAAGTGACATTTCCTGAACATCAGCAGACAGTTAAAGTGACATTTCCTGAACATCAGCAGACAGTTAAAGTGACATTTCCTGACCACCAGCAGACAGTTCAAGTGACATTTCCTGAACATCAGCAGACAGTTAAAGTGACATTTCCTGACCACCAGCAGACAGTTCAAGTGACATTTCCTGACCACCAGCAGACAGTTAAAGTGACATTTCCTGACCACCAGCAGACAGTTAAAACAGTGGTTACCAACATTTATTTTGCTCTACCAGTCCTTTGCCTTCCAGACTATGTTTCAAGCATGTCCCACAACTTTTTTTTTTTCACTCAAATGACCCCTCCCCACCGACCCAAATCCTTCTTCCCCCCAGTGTCTCCTTGAATCTTCCCAAAGCCCCCCCCCCCTTCAACTGGAACAGTATGCCAATTTTTGGAATTACTGAGCTAAAGTGACATGTATACATCAGCATATACAAGTGTCACAATGTTAAGACAGACATGCAAACTTTCAATCCATCCTCTCTTCATTTTTTCTTCAAGTCTAAAACTGTTGAATACATGCTATTTTTTTTTCCTTCTTTTTTTTTAACTCTTCCCGTGCCACAGGAAGAAAAGTGGACGTTCAGTTGAGTGCCAGAATAAAAGCGCGGGTCTTGATCTGTATAGGGGGTATAATGTAAAATGGAATGGAAAACAGTATTTCCATGTACTTCCGTGTACTTATTATGTTTCAAAGTATAACTAAATGTATGAAAATTTCATAAATGCAGAGTTTTTTAGGAAAAAATAAGTAATGTGATGTTGTTAGACAATGACTGTGCCCAGCTCACCATTGGCTAGGTCTAGATCTGCACTACTTACCATCTGAGATGTCTAGATCTACTTGTCGATCTCGTATTGTGATTCTATGTTGCATTCTCGCTAAATTAATGCCTGAAATAACCTTCTAACTACTTCTCCAGTCATCTAATATGTCTAGATCTACTTGGGATACATTAAAGAGCAGTGGGGTGGTCACAGGCCATGTCCATACCCCTATCTACATCATCAAAAATTGAAAAATTTTGGTCTTTCTCTTCCTTTTTCTCGCTTGGCATCGCTCGTATCTAAGGACTCTTTCACCATTTTGAAAAGTGTCACCGGAAACGTGGATGAAATATGTACAATCTAAATGTTACACCGGTTGTTTTATTGAAACAAACCAACGATCACTACAGTGACCATTGGTAAGCATCGGGAAACCGGAAATGTCACTACAGTGACCAAAGGCACTGAAAGAGTTAAGATGGTTCTTTTTTTTTTTCCTACACTGTAGTAAATTTATTTCTTCATCACTTCATACTGCAAGAGAAAAAAAAATCCAGTTCACCAGAAATTTTTGCAATAAATGTTTTCCAGTTTAACTTCTCACAGTCTATTACTTGCAAAATAAAATCTAACAATTCATGAATGAATGTTCACTTTAAATATTTACAATTTCCAACACACAGAGAACTGAAACGAGCAATTCTTCACATATACACACTTTTTCATGCGTCTTGCAATACACATACAAAAGTTTTCAGAATAAACCATAACAGCAGTGATTCAGATATTGCAAATCCAATGTCACAGACACTGACAAGAATACATCTGTCAGACTCTTAGATCATATTTGCGGCTCAGTGATAAAATGTCGTTCTGAGGACGTGTGCCACTCTTCGACATACATTCCATCAAAGAAACAGCATCTGGAATTAAAATGGAAGAAGAGCATTTAAGCACAAAATGTACGTTCTACAGCCCCATTTAAATTATGTTATGGAAGACTAAAGAACGTCTGCTGAGATTTTAAAAAAAACATGAACTAAGCATGTTATGAGATAGCAAGGATAAAATAAAAATGAACTTTTTATGTCCCATGGCATTTTCATGCAGCAGGGGTATGAAGTGTTAGTGCCTTCCCATTCTTAGGCTACTGCAGCCCTGTGAGATAGGAAAACCAGAACTTGTCCTTGCTGCTTTTATTTTCCCAGAGAAACCCCTGATACACTTTTCCTGAGACTGAGTTGACCCTGGTGCCACAGAGAAGCCCCTGATATCTTTTTCCTGAGACTTGGTTGACCCTGGTGCCACAGAGAAGCCCCTGATACACTTTTCCTGAGACTGGGTTGACCCTGGTGCCACAGAGAAGGCCTTGATACACTTTTCCTGAGACTGGGTTGACCCTGGTGCCACAGAGAAGCCCCTGATACTCTTTTTCCTGAGACTGGGTTGACCCTGGTGCCACAGAGAAGCCCCTAATACCCTTTTCCTGAGACTGGGTTGACCCTGCAGCCACAGAGAAGGCCTTGATACTCTTTTTCCTGAGACTGGGTTGACCCTGGTGCCACAGAGAAGCCCCTGATACCCTTTTCCTGAGACTGGGTTGACCCTGGTGCCACAGAGAAGGCCTTGATACACTTTTCCTGAGACTGGGTTGACCCTGGTGCCACAGAGAAGGCCTTGATACACTTTTCCTGAGACTGGGTTGACCCTGGTGCCACAGAGAAGGCCTTGATACCCTTTTCCTGAGACAGGATTGACCCTGGTGCCACAGAGAAGGCCTTGATACCCTTTTCCTGAGACTGGGTTGACCCTGGTGCCACAGAGAAGCCCCTGATACGCTTTTCCTGAGACTGGGTTGACCCTGGTGCCACAGAGAAGGCCTTGATACTCTTTTTCCTGAGACTGGGTTGACCCTGGTCCCACAGAGAAGCCCCTGATACACTTTTCCTGAGACTGGGTTGACCCTGGTGCCACAGAGAAGGCCTTGATACCCTTTTCCTGAGACTTGGTTGACCCTGGTGCCACAGAGAAGGCCTTGATACACTTTTCCTGAGACTGGGTTGACCCTGGTGCCACAGAGAAGGCCTTGATACCCTTTTCCTGAGACTTGGTTGACCCTGGTGCCACAGAGAAGGCCTTGATACCCTTTTCCTGAGACTTGGTTGACCCTGGTGCCACAGAGAAGGCCTTGATACCCTTTTCCTGAGACTTGGTTGACCCTGGTGCCACAGAGAAGGCCTTGATACCCTTTTCCTGAGACTGGGTTGACCCTGGTGCCACAGAGAAGCCCCTGATACACTTTTCCTGAGACTGGGTTGACCCTGGTGCCACAGAGAAGCCCCTGATACCCTTTTCCTGAGACTGGGTTGACCCTGGTGCCACAGAGAAGCCCCTGATACCCTTTTCCTGAGACTGGGTTGACCCTGGTGCCAGATAGTCCCAAAAGAAAATTATGCCCCAGTGTGGAGTTGTACTGAACCAGGAACCTTCTGACTGGCAGATAAGTGCACTAACCCTAGACCACTGTAGCACCACAAGGATGATAAGAGATAGAAAGAAAGAAAAAATCTATGGGAGCCTCTGCCATGATGTCACAGTAAAAATACATAAAATGAACTGGTGGTTAAAATATCAGAGTTACTGCCCATGTACATCAGACCAGTACATAAGTGCTCTGATCTTCTGCCATACAACCAGAGAAACAAAGACAAGCAGGCACAAACATACACACAGAGAGGCAAGCATACATACATCCAGTCAAAGAGATACACAAACATCCAAGAAAACAAAGAGAGACATGAACAATCTGTCATACTAACAGAGACATGAACATCCATCCAGACAAAGAGAGACATGAACATCCAACAAGACAAAGACAGACATGAACATCCATCCAGACAAAGACAGATATGAACATCCAACCAGACAAAGACAGACATGAACATCCAACCAGACAAAGACAGACATGAACATCCAACCAGACAAAGACAGACATGAACATCCAACCAGACAAAGACAGACATGAACATCCATCCAGACAAAGACAGACAAGAACATCCAACCAGACCAAGAAAGACATAAACATGCAAGCAGACAAAGAGAAACAAAAACATCAAAGCAAAGGGATACATAAACATCCAACTAGACAAAGGGAGACATAAACATCCAACTAGACACAGGGAGACATAAACATCCAACCAGACAAAGGGAGACATAAACATCCAACCAGACAAAGGGAGACATAAACATCCAACTAGACAAAGGGAGACATAAACATCCAACCAGACAAAGAGAGACATAAACATCCAACCAGACAAAGGGAGACATAAACATCCAACCAGACAAAGGGAGACATAAACATCCAAGCAGACAGACAGTGATGTACACATACCCACTAGCCCACTCAGTCAGACAGTTAAATTATTCCTACACATTCACAAGTTAAATTTCTTACGCTGTTTATCCTGCTTCGAGAGGAACATCACAGTCATAGAAAACCTCTTAACCTGGGTCAACTGATGCAGCACTTCATACAAATCATTACCTAATCTGAAAAAAAAAAAAAAAACAAAAGGATAGGATAGGATTTCAACAAAAATTACACATCCAACAAAAGCATAAATCACAATATAAATAAATTTCTGTTATACATTATCAGTCTCTATCATCAACTCAATTTCTGATAAGTATTAACCCCCTGAACCAGATGATCAGATTTCAACCAAACCACAGATCTCGATCATGCCGGGAGGTGGATGGAAACACACCTGGAAGAAACAGCAACTCTTACGGTGACCGTTAACCCTTCATGAACTGCCACATTGTTTTAAGCAGAACGAAACAGTGAACAGACCAAAGCTGTCACAGATGTGAAATCCAGTCTGTACATGCTCAACATCCAACACAGCCAACATTTCACCATGGCATGATATATGACAAATATAATACATTTTCTCATCACACATTTTTGTGTGAATTAACGTTGAAAGAGTCAAAAAGATTTTTTAAAAAAAGGAATTAATTAATTCCACCTTCTGTATGAATTAATGTTGAAAGAATTAGAGTTTAAAAAGAAAAAGGAATGGACTAATCCCTCCTTTTGTGCGAATTCATGTTGAAAGAGTTAAAAAAAAAGGGAATGAATTAATCCCACCTTTTGTGCAAATTCATGTTGAAAGAGTTTAAAAAAAAAAAAAGAAATGAATTAATCCCACCTTTTGTGTGAATTCATGTTGAAAGAATTAAAAAAAAAAAAAAGAAATGAATGAACTCTTACCATGCCAGAGGAAGAAACACAGACGTTCAGTTGGTACCGGAGTAAAAGCACAGGTCTTGATACGTATAGAGAGTATAGTTGTAAAATTGAATGAAAACAGTATTTCCATATACTTCTTTTTATTATGGTTTAAAATATAACTAAATGTATGAAGATTTCATAAATGCAGAGTTTTTTAGGAAAAAAGAAGTAATGCGATGTTTTTAGACAATGATTGTGTCCAACTTACCATCAGAAAGACCTAGAGGTACAATACGTACCATTTGAGATATGTAGATCTACCTGTTGACATCGTATTGTGATTTAATGTTGCATTATCGGTAGAATAATATCTGAAATAACCTTCTAACTACTTCTCCAGTCATCTAATATGTCTAGATCTACTTGGGATACATTCAAGAACAGTGGTCTGGTCACAGGCCATGTCCATACCCCTATCTACATCATCAAAAATTGAAATTTCTCTATGTTTCTCTTCATTTTTCTCACTCGACATCGCTCGTAACTAAGCACTCTTTCCCCATTTTGAAAAGTGTCTCCGGACATGCACACAAAATGTGTACAATCTAAACATTACACCAGTTTTTTTAATGAAACAAACCGAATGTCCAATCTTTGACGACTGGCATCCACGTGAGAAACCGGAAGCGTCAGATATCTGACGACTGGCAGGGAAAGAGTTAATCACCTTTTGTGTGAATTCACGTTGAAAGAGTTAAAAAAAAAAAAAGGAATGAAACAATCCCACCTTTTGTGTGAATTCATGTTGAAAGAGTTAAAAAGTTTTTTTTTTAAAAAAAAGGAAAGAAAAGGTTTACATAGCATTTGGTGTTTTACCTGTCTGAATTTGCTGCTAGTGTCTTGAGAACTGCTGTCAGGATGTCTGCATCCAGGCACTGACCAAATAGCTTTGGGTACTGCGCAGGAGGGATGGCCTGCACAATGAAATGTATGAAACTTACCACAATCATTCTTAACCTATAGCACAACACCTACGACACACAAACAATTTTTATTATCAAACATCATGACCTCAGTATCTTAGGAAATTATTTGACACCTATTTTTTAGCTTCCATGGTAGTTTAAAACTCCAGAACACATTGTATAACTGGTTAATTTATTGCAGATTTTTTAAAAGGCCATTCACACAGCTCATGTAAGGCTAACTGCTGACTGTGACTATACAAACTGTGAATACTTTCACTCTTTTTTTTTTAAACAGAAAATGCCACTAAAATGATATCTGAAAAGAATTTTAATGACCCTCCTCACAGACACAACCTTGTCTTAGCAGACACAACCTTGTCTTAGCAGACACAACCTTGGCTAGCAGACACAACCTTGGCTTAGCAGACACAACTTCAGCTTAGAAGACACAACCTTGGCTTAACAGACACAACCTTGGCTTAGCAGACACAACCTCAGCTTAGCAGACACAACCTTGGCTTAGCAGACACAACTTCAGCTTAGCAGACACAACTTCAGCTTAGCAGACACAACATACTAATATAACATGTATTAATCCTAATATTTACTCTCTTGTTTTGATGAACTGCTTGTTTTTCTCAGAACTCAAGGCAAGCTACAAGCAAGGTGTTCAGAAAGTTTAGCTCAATTTTGGATTTAAAAAAGAAAAAAAAAATGGCAGCACAGAGTGGCAAAAACACAGCTTGGCAGTGTAGTGTTGGCATGCTCAATCTATTTAACTTGCTCATAACATAAACATTAACAGTCATCATCATGTGGCTCACTGATAGAAAGTGGTAATCATGTTTCCTCAGTTAAACTTATTTAATAATAATTTAAACAAGAAAAAGAAGATGTGATGGCAACAACAATTTACAAACCTGAAAATACTGAAAGAAAGTTTCCGGCTTGTCTTTCAGCAATCTGAAATCAGCCTGGAACTGAAATGATGTCTGTGGAATACTGAAACTGTCTCCCTTGTCACCTTCATCTGTGGTTCTTGAAGCTGGATTCCTCTGATTATTTGCAGATTCTGAATCTGCCCTTGCTTGCCTGTTACTGGACCGAGATATGTTACTTTCTATATTGGAAGCAGCATTCCACGGCGGTCTTTTCTCAGTTTTCAAAACATTTGAAGGAATGGTAGACCTTGAGAAATCTTGGTTTTCAATAACTGGTTCACTAGAAATGTCTGCTTGCTCTTGGTTTACTGAATTCCTGGATTGTGAATTCCCTGACTGCGAAGTCAGACTTGAAGACACGGATGGAGTGCTGCTATCTGCAGAAGCTGGAGCTGAAGGTTGTTGGACAGCGCTTGCTGTCTGGCTCACGGATGATGTGAAAAGTCTGTCAAAATTTTCTCCTTCCTTGACTGTAATTTTCTTGGCAACATCACTCTGTTCCAAGTTCACTGGGTGTTGTCGTCTGCTTGGCTCTGTGCCAATTTCTTCAATGAAGATTCGCTTGAGTGGTGCCTGCCAAAATTTGAAAGAAAAATAATAGCTTTCATTCATGAAAGAATTATGGAATCATAAAATGGTTGTTAAGTTATAGCTCCCTCTATAAGTACCAAGTGTGAATGAATGAATGAATAATCTTTATTTTTAAAGGGTAAAGAATTGGGCACACAAGCCCGTCTTACATTCTGCTCTTCATCACTCCATCTTTCATTCTTCCCACACACTCGATTTAATACAAGTATACAAATTGCATTAAGAAAAAAAAACATATCACATATCAAAAGAGTGTAAGATTAAACTATTACATTCAAAGTAAAAGAGAAGAAGTAATGAACCTAATAAAATAGCACTCACACACATACACGCACACACACGGACATATACATAATCAAAATACATTATCAGTACAGATCTTCTAACATGTGATTTTTAACAAACATTAAAATAGTTTCTAACAATATCTAACAAGTTATTTTTCAAACTATGTCATTTTAGTACTTGATGGCTGGCGAGTCATGGGTTGAGAGAGTGCTGGTTATTCTATGGAGGCATATAATTACAAGCAAATAAATAATGAAACAGGTTTGAGTTAAAGGATGAAGTATTACTAGTGAATTTTAAATGGTAGGTGAGGGTGTTCCAGAGCTGTACTGCAGAGTATGCAGTTTAGGAAGAAGACAGTTTTTTTAAACGCTGGCTATGTTTAGTGTTATACGCAAACAGTGACCACAAGTAAGGCGGAGCATTGTGTGACAGAATTCTGTGAACAAACTTAACTTTGTTAAAAATGATTCTATTTTTGAGGGGTAGAATTTTGAGTTGTTTGTGCTGATCTACAGTCTGTACTGGGTGTTTGTCACAAATCAGATTTAATGCTCACTTGTGAAGTGAGGGACTGATAAGTGATTAGCAAGAAGACTTCTCAGTTGTTTGACTTTTATGCCAGTGCTCTCCTTCTCCTTCCATCTCCCTGGAGCTGCATGCTGATGTTCTTTGCAGATAATGCAGTGAAGATGTTGAGACACAGCATCATGTCAGCTTAGGAGTGGGTTATGGGGGCTATTTTTTTCCAGTCCTTGAGTGAAGCTAAAAAGTGGGAGGTGTGCAATGCTTCTTTAGCAGATTCCACTGCCATGGAGACTATGACAATTCCTGCCCTAATATACAGGACAGGTCTGGTTCTGAGGGTACCATTGAAGAGGGTGGGATAGTGTTTGCCAACCCTTAAGCTAGCATGTCAGCTATGGGTCAGTGATTACCAAACTGGATAGCATCTTCACCCCCATACTCTTCTGCAAATCAGCTGAAAAGAAAACTGGATGTGTCATCTCTGCTATAACTGAGGAACAACAATACCAAAAAAGCATCAACGATGAAACACTGAGACTACTGGCCCAAAGAAATGACCCAAGAAATCGAGCTCTATAATTATATACACATCTACTGACTACCACTTAATGCAAAGTAACACTTAACTGATGCAAGGAAAAAACATATGCCCTGCAAAATAGGACTTGAGATCAACAAAGAAAAGACAAAAATAATGAGGAATCAAAGAACAGTAATAGGATAAGACAAAAATAATGAGGAATCAAAGAACAGTAATAGGATAAGACAAAAATAATGAGGAATCAAAGAACAGTAATAGGATAAGACAAAAATAATGAAGAATCAAAGAACAGTAATAGGATAAGACAAACATAATGAGGAATCAAAAAACAGTAATAGGATAAGATGAAAATTATGAGGAATAAAAAAATAGTAATAGGATGAGAAGAAACAGTCAGAGAATCACAAAGAAAGCCATCAAATGGGAAACATCTGGTAAAAGAAAAAGGTAATTCTCTTGTGATTTTTCTTTCTCTCACGTCTCACTAAAGTGCTTTGTCTACGATTTTTTCGAGGTTTAATCCTACATTTGTTCTCTTACTTTACCGTACCAAAACCTCGTAGTTTCCTATTTATAAAAAAAAATTGTTCCTTAAAACAATACCTACATGATGCTACAGGAAGGACAGAAAATACTCCAATACCTACGTGATGGTACAGGAAGGACAGAAATCACTTCAATACTTATGTGATGGTACAGGAAGGACAGAAATCACTTCAATACTTATGTGATGGTACAGGAAGGACAGAAATCACTTCGATACTTATGTGATGGTACAGGAAGGACAGAAATCACTTCAATACTTATGTGATGGTACAGGAAGGACAGAAATCACTTCAATACTTATGTGATGGTACAGGAAGGACAGAAATCACTTCAATACTTATGTGATGGTACAGGAAGGACAGAAATCACTTCAATACTTATGTGATGGTACAGGAAGGACAGAAATCACTTCAATACCTATGTGAAGGTACAGGATGGACAGAAAGAACAGAAAACACTTCAATTTTGTATCAACTAAGACTTAACTAGTTAATACCAACTAACATTTAACTAGTTAATGTAAACTAATATTTACTAGTTAACATCAACTAACATTTAACTAGTTAATGGAAACTAATATTTACTAGTTAACATCAACTAACATTTAACTAGTTAATGGAAACTAATATTCATTAGTTAACACCAACTAACATTTAACTAGTTGATGTAAACTAATATGTACTAGTTAACAGCAACTAACATTTAACTAGTTAATGTAAGCTAACATTTAACTAATTAATGTAAACTAATATTTACTAGTTAACACCAACTAACATTTAACTAATTAATAGAAACTGATATTTACTGTTAACATCAATTAACATTTAAGTAGTTAAAATAAACTAACATTTAACTAGTTAATGTAAACTAACATTTAACTAATTAATTTAAACTGATATTTAACTTGACAAGCTGGTATCAACTAACACTTCACTAGCTTATTTGAACATTTCTTGGAATTTAATAGGAAAATTCAAAAGACTTTAATCCTGTGGAGAATTTAAATTATGTTAAAAGACAAATCATATACCAAAAAAAAAAAACATTTCTTTATACATGTCCAAGGTGTAATGCTCACCTTTGATCTTTCCTCTGGCTGTTTGTAAATAGGCTTGACAATTCCTTTACCCTTCTCTGCCAGGGTGGATAACACTGGAACTTCCTTCTCCCTTGTGAGTTCCTGAAAATGAAAGTTAATTATCTCTCACACATTCCTTCGGTAGTTCCACAAACACATTCAGAAATCCCTTAACTAATGCCAGTTATCCAGTGAAGTAAATGTGTTTATGCTTCCAAAAATGAAACTTCATAGCCTGACCCGTGAACATTAATGGTAGATCTCCGACTAGTTCAGTCGGACTAACCTTTTGCAACCTCTCCATCTCTGACTGGGCCTGTTTATTGCTTGGCTCCAAATCCAACACCTTTTTATAGTCGGCAACTGCCTCGTGACATTTCCCCATGCCTGCCCTTGCTGTTGCTCGTCTCAAGTAAGCTTTGACATACAGTGGATCAAGTGAGATGCAGGTTGTGCAGTCTACCTCAGCAGCAGCAAATCTTCATTGAAAAAAAGAAAGTGGAGATACATATCATAAAACAACTGCCCACATAAATGAAGCGTACTGAAACTACTGACCTTTGATGAACACCTACCACTAAGTTTATGAAAGATCTGCCTGAATATTTCAGTGTTCAGTCTTAAAATTATTACAAATATAAATCTAAATTTAGAAAAGTTGGTCGATTCTTAAACTTATTTTTATACTTGAAACTATTCATTCATTAGATTCCACATTACTTTTTTTAAATAACGTATGCTGAAAAACAAAAAAAAAGTACCCTCCCTTGAAAAGTTTCTGTCCCTCTTGAAAAACAATTGTTATAGATGTTATGATTTGTCACATGACTGATCACTGGCCACATCTTTTCCTCATCCCCTGTGAGGTCGGGTGCAGTGCATATATAAGAAACTAACTATGACAATAACAAGTTGTTTCTTTTTTCCTTAAAATACAGACATTCTGACAGCAGCATGTACAACATACTCTGCTGGGCCTCATGATGTTAGGCTGATATCCCCATTTTCAAAGGCAGCTTCTAT
Source organism: Achatina immaculata (assembly GCA_009760885.1). Taxonomy (NCBI): domain Eukaryota; kingdom Metazoa; phylum Mollusca; class Gastropoda; order Stylommatophora; family Achatinidae; genus Lissachatina; species Lissachatina immaculata. The sequence goes on from CM019716.1 coordinate 36,379,839, forward strand.
GCATAAGTGGCAGAACTGAAACACAACAGAAGAAGGTTCACTACATCTGCTCTACTCCTGTGCCTTGTCCTTTGATGACAACTAAAAGAAACGCTATTACAACAATGGACTATTTATTCTTCTGATCAAATAAATCAAGAAAGCTGTATTGCAAAAATGAAGATATACAGTATGTAATGAGACACACTTTATTTAGAAAAATCAGCGCGCGTGGCGGGGTGGGGCGGCGGATCCTCCAGGCTTGAAGGTTAGTGGGGGATGTTAGGTAAAGGGTCGATATCTCGTCATTTGGCTCTGAACTTTTACAGAGTGCAGATCAAGTGGACAGCTATTTAAACATCGCGTAATGGTCAAAATGCAGAGTGTCGAGCAGCAAATACACAAAGTTTTGTGTTAAACTTGAAAAATCTGCAACTGAGACGCTTGCTATGAAACAGAAAGCCTGCGGGAAGGATGCTTTCAGTGTTTCAGTGGCACAAGACACTCAATGAAGGAAGCTGCGTGTTGAGGATGAACAAGGCACAGGGCGCCCATTAATGTCTCACACTTCTGACAATGCTGATAAGGTGAAAGCAGTTTTGGACTCCAACCGATGTCTGAGTCTTAGATTGATAGCAGATCAAGTGGGACTTCTAAAAATTCATTGTGCATGAAATCGTCATGAAAGAATTGCACATGCAGAAAATTTGTGCCAAATTGGTTCTTAAGGTTTTGAGCAATGAACAGTCATGTGTTGATTTCTCGTGAGCTTTTGGACTGTGTGAGGAATGAACTTGACTTGTTGGAGAAAGTGATAACTGGTAATGAAACTTGGGTCTTTGAGCACGATCCGAAGATGAAAAGACAGAGCTCTGAGTGGCACATTACAGAATGTCCTCAACCAAAGATGGTTCAAATGTGCAAATCGAAGATAAAATCGATGCTCATTGTCTTTTTTTTACTCTAAAGGTGTTGTCCATAAGAAGTTCGTACCACCCGGACAAATGGTCGGCGCAGCATTTTACGTGGAGGTACTTACACGTCGCTGATATTGAGAGAATTTCTGCCAAAACAAACTGGCAATGCTGTGCCAACCTCCCTATAGCCAAGACCAAGACTTGGCCCTGGCTGACTTCTTTTTGTTTCCCTGGCTCAAATCAATCTTGAAAGGCCACCATTTTGGAACTGTTAATGACATGCAAGCTGCCGTGACGAATGCTTTGAAGGAGATCCCTGTTCAAGCAATCCATGCGAGCTACAAGGGGTGATTGATAAGTTCTTGGCATAAGGTACAACGGATTATTTGTGGACAACTTTTTGGGGTTATTTCTCAACATAGTCCCTTTGAAAGTTTATGCACTTAGTCCAGTGATCCTGGAGTATATGGATCTCTTCTTTGTAAAAGTCGGCATCTTGTGCCAGTAGAAAGTGGTCTACAGCATGAATGATGTCATCATCTGAAGAAAGCTGTGACCACTGAGCTCCTTTTTGAGTTTGATAAACAGGTAACAGTCCGAAGAGGTCAAATCTGGGGAATATGGAGGATGTTCAAGAAGCTGGAAGCCGCATTCATGAACAGCAGCCATTGTCACCGGCGACTTGTGAACTGGAGCATTGTCTTGATGAAAGATAACTCCTCTCGTCAATTTCCTTCTACGCTTTTCCTTCAATTTGACCCACAGTTGCTTCACAAGATTAGTGTAATAGACCCCAGTGACCTTTCTACCCTTTGAAGATAGTCTACCAATAGCACACCTTCTGAATCCCAAAAGATGGAAGCCATCACTTTGCCTGCAGACAGAACCACCCTTGCTTTCTTTGGAGATAGGGATCCTTGATGTTTCCACTGCTTTGACTGTTCTTTGGTTTCTGGTTGAAAATGATGAACCCAAGTCTCATCCATAGTCACAAATTGCTGAAGAAACTTTTCAGAATCTGCAGAAAAATGGCCAAGATTGTTTCTTGACATGTTGAGACACTGTCATTTGTGATTAGCTCCAAGAAGTTTTGGGACCCATCAAGCAGAGACCTTTGTCATTTGAAGATCATTGTGAATAATGGCATGAACACGTTCCTGGGAGATTCCCAACTCAGTAGCAATGTACCACTCAGTTAGTCATCGATCCTCCATTATCATGTCATGGATTCTGCCGGTGGTTTCATCAGTGGTTACCGTTCTTGGTCTTCCTGGACGGGGATCATCTTCCAGACTCTCCCTTCTATGTTTGAATTGAGCTGCCCATTTCTTCACTGTGCTGTAAGAAGGGGCACTCTCCCCTAGAGTCTCTGCCACATCTTCATGGATCTCCTTCGATGATAAACCCTTGATACAGAGGTAGCGAATGAATGCTCGACTAGAAATTTTATCCAATTTTCTCAATTTCTGCCACCCTTTACCATTTCAGCAGCCTATAAAAAAAAATTGGTTGCGGTTACTTCCCTCAAACTTGGTGTTTAATCTTACATTAACGTGATCTACAAATGCATCTAATATCAACTGTGTGCTTCAAGTATTTGTACCTTATGACGAGAACTTATCAATCACCCCTCGTACAATGCATGGCAGAACTACTGGCAACGGTGTATTGATGTTCAAGGATGTTATTTCGAGGAATTTTATGTATACGTAACTATATCTTGAACAAATAGAATTTTATGGAATCGGTCTCATTACTTACTGGACACATCTTGTATGTTCATACAATTTTTACAAACAAATTAAGAGAGACTGTAGTCATACTTCTGCTGTTTCAGAAGTGCCATGGCCCTGTTTGCTGGCAGGATTGCATTGGCTGGATCAAACTCTATCCCTTTGGAATAAGCTTCCACAGCTTTATCATAGTCACCACTCTTCAGAAATTCATTCCCCTGAGTAAGGTGAGATGATTTTAAAAAAATTTTTTAAATCACATGTTAATCATGCATTCACTCCTTCACTCACTAGCACAAAACAATCACCAGCTTGCACATCACATGCTGTCTTGCATGGCAATTCAAGCTTTTTTTAGTCTGTCTTTGTATACTGGGAAGGTAAATGTGGCCAAGCTTGACACGGACCACATCACACTTTCATGTGCCGAGGGTCATGGAAAATACTGACCTAACAACGTATTCCCTAATATGCCTTAATGGCATGGAAACAGGAATTGTACCTTATCTTTATCTACGTGTAGTGCACATAGAATATTACGATGCCATAACAGTTGGAGGTTATGAAATACCAGAGATTAGATATGCTGATGACACAGTATTGCTGTCCACAACACAAAAAGGAATGGAAAAACTAATTATGTCAGTCCGCAAGAACAGCGAAGAGCAGAACCTCTATCTTAATGCAAAGAAAACTAAATTGATGACAACTGACAAAACAAACAAGGCAACTGAAATATGTATCAATGAGGAAAAACTGGAAGAAGTGGAGAGTTTTGAATATCTTGGATCGCTACTAACTAATAATGGAGATACAATGAGGGAAATTAAAAGGAGGACATCTATCGCTCTTCAGAAAGTAAAACAAATAAAGAATCTGTGGAGAGGAGCAGACAGAACCACAAAAATAAGATTTTTAAGGGCATGCATCTTTCCCATAGCAACATATGCCTGTGAGACCTGGACACTTAACAAAACAGCTGAGAAACACATAAATGCCTTTGAATGTAAATGCTACAGAAGAGTTCTCCAAATATATCTATACTACAAGAGCTTAATATTGAAGAAGGCTGGCTAGTGAAGAGGATTAAAGAGAGAAAACTTAAATATTTTGGACACATTAAACGTCATGATAATTTAGAGAAGACCATATTGGAAGGATACATAATGGGAAAAAGAAAAAGAGGAAGACCAAGACGAAGATGGCTGCAAGACATCGTTGACGATCTGCAAATGGATGCAGCAGCAGCAGGCCATCTTGCTCACAACCGAGAGGCCTACAGGAGTGCTGTTTGGGAGGCAAAGTTCCGCAAGGGACATGCAAATGAATGAATGAATGAATGAGTGCACTATCTGTACTGCTTACTGTCCTTCTCTGCATTCTTGCTGAGCTGGCCCCACAGCTGCCCCATCTCAACAATTTAGCCTCTGGTTGCTAATCAAAGAATGTCCAAACAGTTACCATGGCATAAATAAGTTCTCTCTCTCTCTCTCTCAAAATGGTCTGTCTTGCACAAGAAAGTCTCACATATAAACTATGTGGTGTTACTGAGTTATCTCCCTGAAACTGTGGCTGAGACTCTCCAGCTGATGCAGTGAAGATGATGTTAGATAATGGTGGCTTGCTTACAGATCCCCAGTGACTCTGTCTTGTCTTGGTCTTCTATCTCCCTGAAACTGTGAGATGGTGCTCATCACAGCTGATGCTGTGAAGATGTTGGGCCACAGGATGGTATCGCCATGGGAGGAGGTTATGGCAGCTATTTTTTTTCAGTCCTGGAGTGCAATAAAAAGCAGGGGTGTGCAATACTTCTTTAGAAAACTCCACTACCATGAGGACTATGGCGATCCTTGCCCTGTTAGCCAGGCAAGACCTGTTACTGGGGGTATCAACAGATGTGGGACAAGGTCTTGGTCAGCTATGGTTTGCTAACCCTGATGCTAGCATGTCAGCTATGGTTTGCTAACCCTGATGCTAGCATGTCAGCTATGGTTTGCTAACCCTGATGCTAGCATGTCAGCTATGGTTTGCTAACCCTGATGCTAGCATGTCAGCTATGGTTTGCTAACCCTGATGCTAGCATGTCAGCTATGGTTTGCTAACCCTGAATCTAGCATGTAAGCTACAGGTCACTGATTACCAAAATGTAGTGTCTTCACACCCCCCCCCCCCCCCCCGTGATAAAAAAACAAGCTTCTCAGCAGACTCCACCACCATGTGAACTATAACAAACTCTACTCTGTTACCCAGACTGAACCTGTTTTCAGAAGGACCAATGAATAAGCGGGTCAGTGTCATGACCTGCTCTCATTCATCAGCCCTGATGATCACACCATCACATTCATCTTTGCTCCTGATGGACAGAATAAAGGACACCTTGAAAATATCTAACAAAGAATTTTAACATTACAAAAAGAAAAGAAAAATATACTAAGAAAATGAATCAGAATCTATTTCCAGAGACCATCCATGCTAACTAGTAATCTTGTAAATAATATCCCAATTGTTGTGCTATATCACTCAAGAAACATGACAATGGATTATCTGTTACCTTGTCTTTCTGTACACCTGCCAGGTGTTTCTTTCTCTCAATTTCCCATTCTTCATCAGTCTCATACTCTGATGATGAGGTTTCATCAGCCTTGTTATCAATTTCTTCTAGAGCTTTATCCTGAAAGTAAAGCAAATCATTTTCTTCTAGAGTTTTATCCTGAAAGTAAAATAAATCAAATTATTCTAGAGTTTTATCCTTAAAGTAAAACTCATATTTTTTCCTCTGAGCTCTAATCTTAGGACTAGAACAAATTAATTTCTTAACATTATACTGCCTGACGAAATGACACCTGTGAGCGCAGATGACTTTTAACAGATATGGCACAGTACACACAGGGCCTTACAAACTATAAACCAGTGGTTTTTAACTTTTTTTTTTTTTTAGACCATGGATCCCCCTTCCAACTTGAAAACAAATGTGGACTCCTCATTATAAATAAAAGCAGTAAACAGAATCCAGATGATGCTAAGATTTTTTTTTTAATCATGCCAATCAATTTTCTGATCTGTGGATCCCCAAAGATCTTTCTAGTATACCCCTTGGGAAGTCAATGAACCTTAGTACCACTGCCATAAAGCAATGCAAAGACTACAGGAGACTTCAGTGATGTAGCTTCTTAGAAGAATGCTTGGGGTGTCCTATAGGAGACTTCAGTGATGTAGCTTCTTAGAAGAATGCTTGGGGTGTCCTATAGGAGACTTCAGTGGTGTAGCTTCTTAGAAGAATGCTTGGGGTGTCCTATAGGAGACTTCAGTGATGTAGCTTCTTAGAAGAATGCTTGGGGTGTCTTCAACAATTCAAATGATAAAGGAAGGATGTCTGACCAAAAAAAAAAAAAAAAATGGGAATAATGTAATATGATTAAATCAGTATTCATGAGATGAGGAGGACTTTAAAGATCTTAACATCAGTAAAGACAAATGAGAAGAGAAGCTGGGAAAGGTGTAGAGAAAAGAAACAACAGAAAGTTACCACATAAGCAGATGAATCATCTCAGCAGATAATCGTGACTGTCTAGGTTTACTGGCACTGAATCCAAAGGTAATAATGGTGACTTAGACATCAATCTAGCATTAAAATGGTGACTCAGACTTCAGTCTACCATTAATATGGTGACTTAGACATCAATCTACCATTAATATGGTGACTTAGATATCAATCTAGCATTGATATTGTGACTCAGGCATCAATCTACTATTAATATGGTGACAGACATCAATCTAGCATTAATATGGTGACTCAGGCATCGATCTAGCATTAATATGATGACTTAGACATCAATCTACCATTAATATGGTGACTTAGACATCAATCTACCATTAATATGGTGACTCAGACATCAATCTACCATTAATATTGTGACTCAGGCATCAATCTACCATTAATATTGTGACTCAGGCATCAATCTACCATTAATCTGCAGCTTTCTTTTCTGTCTTTCTCTTTCTCATCTTTTTCTTCTCCAGGGTGTTGCGAACAGGTGGCAAATCTTGGCCCTCAAAGGTTAAGAAAACAGTTTAATGAACATAATGTAAGACAGAAACTATAATAAAAATGTCATTTATTTTGATTAAAATATACCTCTAAACTCCTTTCACATATTTCTCATTATGTGAAAATACAGTTATCAATACAGCTAACAACAGCAGGTTGTCCTACTTCCAGACATTACTTCTGATAAACAGACTTTTGTGATACTACTGCGTGTCAAAGAGAGCTGGGGCCCCATGGTAGTGGAGCTTGCTTCTTGGCTCACTGGCTTCTTGGATATGTTGTTCAGATGGTGGTGAAAGAAGGCACCAACACTGGTCATCAAGCACTTCTCTCATGAAGACCACCAAGGAAAACAGAACATTCTAGTCACTGAAGTTTGAAGTCTGTCCTTGTTCTTTGGATGAACTACCTCAGAAAGCTCTGGAACAGTGCCTCACTTCCCAGACTGCTTGTCCCCAACCCTGTTGGAATTACCAACAAACTCAGCTTCCTTTGTTCTACTTCTACCTGTCTGCTGCTACTTGGTTTACTACTGATGCCCAGTTTTCTTGTCTTAGCCCCACTAACTTCGCTGTTATTTTCTCATTCTCACGACGGCAAATATGGGTAAATTGTCCAGCCCTTTCTATCCTTTTTCTCTACCCCTGAATAGGCATTTCGAAAATAAATGCCTAAGGCATAAAGTGGAATGAATTCAAGAACAATGCAGAGATCAGACAGATGAGCAAACAACAACCTGTCTCATGGTTGATCAGAAAAAGAAGGTGGACATATGTCGGTCATGTGATGAGAAGAAACAATCAGAGAATCCCAAAACAAGCTATCAAATGGAACACAACAGGCTGAAGAAAAAGAGGTCGATTACATGAAACTCTAAAGAGGACGTTAAGAGAAACAATTCAATGGGCATAACATCCCTTGATGAGACTGAAAAACTCGCCAAAGGCAGGACATCTTGGCAAACTACCATGCGGGCCCTATGTGACGTTTAATGGCACAGGAAGGATGTAAGACGTATGGGCATCCTATGCAAGCAATCTTGTCTTTTCAGTGATCTTTGTTTATTCTGAATCTTTTATTTCTCCCCATATTGTCTCTCACTTTTATTATCTATGCCATCTGGCCAGCTTTTGCTTAGGCCATAGTTATCTGAAGGAAGCAAACTGGGACTGTCTACGGTATGTAGCCATGTTGTTTACCATCTAGTAATATTTGTCATCGTCCCTTTGTCTCATTCCTCAGCCAATCATCTACTTCCACTCTGTGCTTACCTTCATCTATCTGTGCACATTTTGTGCCTGCCTTCCTTACACGGAGGATACAAAAAAAAAAAGGAGCTAAGAGCCTATTTTTCATGTTTTTAATCTGTTGTGTTGCTTTTGTATGTGATCCTTGAAAAAAGCTTTTATCAGAATATTAGACTGTTGTATGTTCTTCATTTATATGTACTGATCTTACTTTCTGCCACTCTCTTCATTCTTTCTTTTTGTAAAACTGAACCATACACTTCTGCTACCTTTATTACTAGAATCAGTTTTACTGCAATCATCATTTCTTTTACCTCTCATCATTCATTCACTGAACAAACAGGCACTGAGAACATTACTAAAGAGGTCAAAAGAAGAAGATGGAAATGGCTGGGCCACATACTATGAACTGAAAGAACAAGACACACCTATACCGCCTTGACTTGGACACCTCAAAGGAAAAGAAAGAGGGACAGGGCATTGGGTACATGGTGATGTACAATACAGGAAGAACTAAAGAAAGCAGGAAAGACATGGTTTGAGGTATCCTGACTTGCTCAAGATAGGACAGGGTGGAGAACCTTTGTTGATGCTCTATGCTTCACTGAGAGTACAGAGGACTGATGATGATTTCTTCACTTAAAGTAGTACGTTTTCTTTTTCTTGTCTCTTTTTCTGCTTTCTGGCGCTCAACCATCTACACAAGGAAATGGGCAATCTAGACAAGGAAAGATCTAGACAAGGAAACATGTCAAATAGACAAAGAAATTGGGATCTGCTTCTAAAATAGTATAAATTCACATATAAAGAAATGTGGAAATTCACCAAGTACTCTATGGAAGTGAGTCACGGACAAATAGCAGATCAGTGGAAAAAAGCACTAGAGGCAACAGAGATATGGTTTCTTAAAATAATGTTGGCCGGAGGACGGATAGCTAAGAAGACAAACAAAGAATACTCAACAAAAGCAAATGCTGAAAGGTACCTTACAGCATTAAGAAAAATCAACATTCATTGCACGTATAATGAGAAAGGAAGGACTTGAAAATATTATAACAGCAGGAAAGATAGTCAGAGAGGTAGAAAAAGCAAAGAGAGAAGATCATGGGCAATCTAAAAATAATGGTATGATAAAAATAAAAAATCAAGAATCGAGATCTGTGAAGAAGCATCACAGCATACTGACAAGGTACCTAGTGATGATGACGATGATGTTAATAAAGAACACAAACTCCGTAACTAACAAGTTTACTGAATTCAGAAAACTACTCTCAGTATCTGAAACGGATCAACCAGTACCTTTGCAGCTTGTCCAGTTTTCAACTGGTTCTCTTTCTGTTTGATATCCTTCTCCCAGTTATCAAGATCTGCTAAATAATCCTGCAACTCAGACTGATTTTGCTGAATCTGAGTGCGTAGGTTCAACATTTTCTCTTCGTGTTTTGAAACTGGCATTTTTCTGTATTACTCGACAACTACTAGAACTCTCCGGTAAAAAGTAGAGTAATTTCGTTTACAAGTCACGAAGATTTCTTTTCATCAATTTAATCGTATGATGAAAATATAAATGATATTTTCGGAATTTTTAAACGTTTTAAGATAAATAATTAACACAAATGTGAGTAGTTTTGCAGGTTTTGTTGCTTGGCACACAACACGATTCCTGGTTTGTTTAGAAGACGAAAATGCCGAAGCGGAAGCGGAATCAATATGTTGCTATGTATTCGTATCTCAAATAATTCGACCTTATTTTAAAATAATTGATCAACTGTAATTTAATCAGAGTCGATATATCACAGACACTACCCCCACCCCCAATTTCTCTCAGTGCACTAGTCTGTCAAGGAGAAGGTCGGTGTTAAGATCAAACTGGAGATGCCTCAGTCCCCCCCCCCCCCAGCTGTGGATATGGATACCTGACGTCTTTTGGATCTGAGAAAGGTTGCCAAGCGTGACACTGACCACATGACTGGAATGAGAGAGATAAGAGAAATGACGACTGCGTTAAAACTAACTCTAGTAGCAAAGTTAGACAGAGGTTTCACGTGAAAACAAACTGAACTAGACACCTCTATCTCCTTCACTACATCACTGGCTAGTGTGCTGACAGGTGAAGGAAAATAGGGGCAATAACACTTTATCCGCTAGGTGTCTCCACACGGCATGTCAGAGTTATCTTTACACACACACATACATACATATCTTTTCTTCTTTAATCTCCCTGAAAACTGTGAGCTGGTGTTCTTGACAGCCCTTTCGGCGAAGACGATGAGGTACAGCATAGTGCAGCCTTGATTACGACGGCTAATTCTTCAGTCTCTGAACGGAGCTAAGAAAGTAGGGGATGTGCAATGCTTCTTTAGCAGCTCCACCACCATGGGAACTACGGAGTCCCAGCCCCGTTAGTCAGGCTAGGCCTGTTACTGGAAGTACAAAAGATGAGGTGGCGCAGGACCTTGGTCAACTATGTTTTGCCAACCCTGATGCTGGGTTGTCAGCTTTCGGTCGCTGATTGTCAGATTGGAGTGTCTTCTACACAAATCTTATCTTATATCCTTCCCGTGCCGTTAGACGTCACATAGGGCTCGCAAAGTAGTTCGCCAATTTTTCCTGTCTTCGGCGAGTCTTTCAACCTCATCAAAGGATTTTATGCCTGTTAACTTGGCCTCTCTTAATAATGTTCTCTTCAGAGTTTCACGCGGTCTGCCCCTTTTTCTTCGGCCTGTTGTGTTCCACTTGATAGCTTGTTTTGGGATTCTCTGCTCATTTCTTCTCATCAAGTGGCCAACATATGTCCATCTCCTTTTCCTGATCACCCGTGAGACTGGTTGTTGTTCAGTCATCTGTCTTATCTCTGCATTGTTCCTGAATTCATTCCACTTGATGCCGAGTATTTTCCTTAGGCATTTGTTTTCAAAAGAGTCTAATTTCTTTTCTATTTCTTTAGTTGTTTTCCAGCTTTCGCATGCATAAATGAGGGTGGATATTACATTTGAATTGAATAGTCTTAACTTGGTTTTTGTGCTTATAACTTTTGAATTCCATATGTTCTCAAGATTCTTGAAGATTGATGCTGCTTTTGCAATTCTGATCCTAACTTCCTTTCTAGTGTCACCATCCTGGTCTATGTAGCTGCCAAGGTATGCAAATTGATTGAATTCTTCAATATCTGTCCCTTCTATGTGTATTTTTCCATTTTGATTGATGGGAATTTTCATTATTTTTGTTTTGTCCTTGTTAATTTCAAGTCCTACACAAATAGTCCTCGCTTTTTGGTAGGGTTCTAGTCCAATAGCGCGAATACCTTCTCCACCCCACCCCCCACCACTTACAAAAGGAGAAGATTAGATTACATAAGAAACAGTTCGAAATGCCATATAATGATCATGAAACATGTTAACACTGGACATTGTCGGTCAGTCATTTGCATGTCCTTTGCGGAACTTCCCCCCCCCCCTCCCCCACAGCTCTTATGTAGGCCTCTGTTGTAAGCAAGATGCCCTGCTGCTAATGCATCCATCTGCAGATTATCAACGATGTCTTGTAGCCACCTTCGCCTTGGTCTTCCTCTCTTTCTTTTTCCCATTATGTACCCTTCCAAGACGGTCTTCTCTAAATTATCATGCCGTTTAATATGTCCAAAATATTTCAATTTTCTCTCCTCTTTACTAGCCAGCCTTCTTCAATATTAAGTTCTTGTAGTATGGATATATTTGTTCTTTTTTGTGCCCATGATATTTGAAGAACTCTTCTGTAGCATTTACATTCAAAGCCATTTATGTGTTTCTCGACTGTTCTGTTAAGTGTCCAGGTCTCTCGACTGTACTTGACATCGTATAGTTAGCAAAATGGCGATTCTAGGTCGTTTAGTTCAATATTAAAATTTCTCAATTTGCAAATATAAAAGCGAATTTTAAATTTTCCGAAGATAGTCGTTTACATGTAGAAGCACATCCTGAAATGGGCTATGGCGGAAAAATCACAAAATTTGCGAACTCGTAAACATGGAATTATGTGATGTTTTCCTTGTAGAATAAGATTTATGTACATATTATTGGCTCTAAGGAAAGAATTCACGAAACTCTGGTTCAGGTTTGTAAATTAAAGTGCTTGTAGAATAAATAAAAAGGTAAAATTCCCCTTTTCATCCCATTAATTTAAGGCGTTGGGACCGTATTTCCAAGACCATCGGCACATGAAAGTGTGATATGCTCAGCATCACGCCTGGCTGCATGTACCTTCCCAGATATCTCTGGTACCCATTTTTAGAGGCCTAGTCGATCCCAGGGCCTGAAGAATAAATAATTATTTAAAATCACAGTTACGTTTTGCAAGTAAAGGATCTTATCTTATATCCTTCCCGTGCCGTTAGACGTCACATAGGGCTCGCAAAGTAGTTCGCCAATTTTAAGTAAAGGATACCGATGGTTATTTTATAATTTCGGGAACAAAATGGGAAATGACATTTTCTTTTCAGTATTTCCTCATTATTTTATTGCCATTGTTATATTTTGCTACAGTGATGGTAGAGAATGGCTCTAATTGATGGGCTAATTATGCTGTCAGTAACTATGATAGTATACTAGCGTCTGGCGTTTCCTCTGTACTTGTTCACTAATTCTTTGAAATTGTTATTGTCTTGTTTTGCTCTAGATTGGTCCTATGAATATAGTTTTCAATATACATGTTATGCCATCATGATAAAAGACAGAGATAGAAAAAAGATGATCTATTTTGGTCAAAAATTAGTGTGATGACTACTCAGGATAATATATTTCCACACACTGAAGACCAGAGTACTCTGTAAAGCTAAATCATAAGGGTCTCATGTATGTCTTTTTTCATGCCATTCATTCATTCCTTTGCATGTCCCTTGTGGAACTTTGCCTCCCAAACAGCACTCCTGTAGGCCTCTCGGTTGTGAGCAAGATGGCCTGCTGCTGCTGCATCCATTTCCAGATCATCAACGATGTCTTGCAGCCATCTTCGTTTCGGTCTTCCTCTTTTTCTTTTTCCCATTATGTATCCTTCCAATACGGTCTTCTCCAAATTATCATGACGTTTAATGTGGCCAAAATATTTAAGTTTTCTCTCTTTAATCCTCTTTACTAGCCACGTACGATAAAATGGTTGAATATCATCTTTCATTTACATCAAGGGCTGGTGCTGCTCTTAGTCCAACTAGGATACCACACAAGGTACAGACCTCACAGAGCCGCAGTAATGATCTTTGAGGGACAGTTTTGACATATTTTGAGGAGTGAAGACAAGTTCTGGTGACATCTTGGCCTTGAAATTTCATGAGAGATGGGTATTGCACCCAAAAGTGGCATAACCCAACAGGCATTCATATGGTCCAGACTAAGTGTTCTCAGCTGTGTCCACTTAACGGAAAATATTTTTCTATGATCAAAGAGCATATGGCAAAACAAATGTAGTTCAAAAATGTGAAAGTGACATAAGCTGATCCAGCATACTGAAAGCACTGTTGCCATCTGCCCCCAGTGGATCATGTTAACTGAATGACAACTAACAAAACTAATATGGCAACTGAAATATATATCACTGAGGAGAAACATTCACACTAAGATTTGTAGGTAACAGAGAAGAGGTTGCCCATGCAGGAAATGGAGGGAGAAATTTACAGTAGCATTAAATATTCCATTATATGAAGCAAATTGTTGAGCCCAGTCAGGATTTCTGTTTGTTCCCTCAACACCGAAAGGTATATGAGGAAGGAGACAAGACAAGAGGAGAAACTGAAGTGGTGGAGAGTTTTGAATATCTTGAATCAGTACTAATAATGGGGATACAATGAAGGAAATATAAAAGAGGACTTCTATTGCTCTTCAGAAGCTAGACCATTTAAAGAAGCTGTGGAGAAGGGCAGACAGAAATACAAAAATAGAGTTCTTAAGGGCATGGATTTTCCCATCACAACATACGCCTTTGAGACCTGGACACAGTAAGATGAGAATGAAGAGGTTTTATGTTCTCATCTTACTTTCTTTTCTTTCATTTGTGCTTCTGCTCAGTTTCCCCACTCTCTCTGTTGTTTTGTAAAACTGAACCATACACCTCTACCTTTATAATGGGAAAAAGAAAGAGAGGAAGACCAAGGTAAAGATGACAACAAGACATTGTTGATGATTTTCAAATTGATGCATCAGCAGCAGTGCATCTTGCTTACAACCGAGAGACCTATGAGAGAGCTGTTAGGAAGGCAAAGTTCAGCAAGATACATGCTAATGAATGAATGATCACATTAATTGGAATTACCAATAACATTTACCAACATTTAACAATTACCAATTTAAAAAAAAAAGAAAAAACTGAAACTTTTGGAGGCTGTTGATTACCACAACAGGTTTATATTATCTAAAAACTTGGAAAAAGTATTACTGAGAAAACTGGTATATTAGGACAGAACTTCGTGCAAGATGAATGACAGGTACAGTTGTCCCAGTTTCAGAATATCCTAGCGTGTTCGTTGATGTTCTCAGTCATCAGCTGGGAAAGATTGAAAGGAAAGTCTTACATGAGACAACAGAAAGAGGCACATTGAAAAGAAACGCTAATGAAAAAATATGTGAGAAAGACTGATCTTACTTCAGCATTACATCACACCATTGTCAGAAATGACTGAATGAAGCAGCTATTTAACTGAGTGTATAAAACAGCTGATTCTAATATTTTTCATGATTTCTCCCACATATTACTGTATTTTCAATACCTGCTTATTGTTCTTCTCTACCTTCCTTGAACTCATTATTTTTTTCTGTTTATCCATTGATTGTGGCAAGGTTCATGTTTTGAAATCTTGTGATAGGTCATCACAATGGAGAAATTACACAACTTACTGAAGTCTTGGGCCATAGATGAAATGAGGTTCCAGATTACAGCTTATGGTTCAAGTAGTGTTGCTTCTTTACCAGAGGAAGAAGATTTTAAACGGTGAGTCATGCTGTTTTAAGTGTCAGCTTTGTCCATTTTAAAGTTTTAAATCAGTGGTTTTCAAACTTTTTCAGTCTGCTGCCTCTTGTCTTGACAGACTACATTCATAGCACCTTTACAAATTTTTCAATTCAGTCTTGTGGGTTTCCCCCCAAACAGGTCCCATTTCCACATATACATATATGCATACACACACACATGCACATCTGTCCCCCACCCATGTATTTCCACTGCCATATATATTTGCTTTCCTTCAAAAGCATATTTCAAATGTTATTTCAGCATTCCAGTTTTAGTGTAAGACTTGCTGGCACTACCACCTTTCTAAACAGTTGTTGTTGTTCCGATCTTGAAAAAAAACATTAAATTTGTCTTGTGTCCTTCATCATTTAAAAAAAAAAACCCGGGGTTGACCCATCTTCTAAAAAAGGATACCCAGGGTAGAAGTGAGCAGGCTTGTTACTGACCACATCAGACGTTCATGTGCCAAAGGTCATGGAAGTATGGGCCTAACACCTTATCCCCAGTATGCTTTAATGTCATGGAAATGGGAATTTTACCTTTTTTTTTTTTTAACCTTCCTCATAAACCTTTAGTTTTGAGGGGACAAAAGGATATCTTGAAAGGGATCCGTGATTTGCTTCATATAATGGCATGTGTAAGGTTTCTGTAATTTCATCCATCCATCTCTTGCATGGGCAACCTCTCCCCCTGTTTCCTACAATTCTTAGCATGATTACTTTCTGTGGTATGCTGTCTGGCCCTAGTCATGTAACATGGCTGAACCATTTGACTTGTTTCTAGAGGTAGTGTAGTACTGGTGCTACTCCAGTCTTTGCCCTGATGGCGTCAGTTGTGATTTGGTCTCTGCTCTGTACATTTAATATTCTCTGTAAACATTTCTGTCATGATGTAAGATAACTTAGTTTTTGTAGGATTAGACCTCAAAAAAATCTTATACAAGGTAGTTTAGTGAGACGTGACAGAAAGAAAAATCACAAGAGAATTACCTGGGATTCGAACCACAGACTCTGATAGGACGAGCAGCTATCTAGCCATGAGAGAACAGCGTACTAACTAACAGCGCTAACTCGCACCTAAAAAAAAAGGGTGTTTGTAAGTATAGTCATTAGTAACTGTTCGGTAGACGTAAGGGATCATGACACCCGGAAAGAAATGAGGTTATGACACAGAAATTCCATAACTTAGATTCAGTCTCTCTAGCAGGTACCAACTTTTAGACAAACATACACAAACATTCCAGAGTCTGTGTTCGAATCCCAGGTAATTCTCTTGTGATTTTTCTTTCTCTCACGTCTCACTAAAGTGCTTTGTCTACAATTTTTTCGAGGTCTAATCCTACAAAACTGAGTTATCTTAGTTTTCTGTCATGATGATTTTCCGTTTGTTTTTTGGCCACTAGTGTCCATATTTGACATTGACAGCTTAGAGTTGTGAGGAAAATTGTGTTGCACAGTGCTCTTTTGTTTCATTTGTGATGTATTTGTTTTCCAGTAAAGGTGTCATTTGTCCAATGACCTAATTTGCTTTACAGCATCAGTTCTCAATTTCAGCATCAGTTTTACCAGAGGATGACACTGTACTATATAGGTATTTGAAATGCTTCACCTGTTACAAAGGCTGATTATCCAGAAAGATCTTTGTTGAGATTTCTTCTCCAGCAGTGGTCATGACTTCTGTTTTTTTTTTTCTGCACTGATTTTCATGTTCAGATTTTTACATGCCCTTGCTATCCATGTAAGCCTTTCTCTGATGTGGCTTGGTTGTCAGTGAAAAGGAGGTCATTTATGGTCCATCTGTTAGGCATGTTTTCTAAAGAGTGTTGGTCCACCTGCTGGGTATGTTTTCTAAAGAGTGTTGGTCCACCTGCTGGGTATGTTTTCTAAAGAGTGTTGGTCCACCTGCTGGGTATGTTTTCTAAAGAGTGTTGGTCCACCTGCTGGGTATGTTTTCTAAAGAGTGTTGGTCCACCTGCTGGGTATGTTTTCTAAAGAGTGTTGGACCACCTGCTGGGTATGTTTTCTAAAGAGTGTTGGTCCACCTGCTGGGTATGTTTTCTAAAGAGTGTTGGTCCACCTGCTGGGTATGTTTTCTAAAGGGTATTGTGAGCTTACTGACATTATTTCTGGAGCTGAACTGTCATGGTTGAATTTTTATTGTGCAATGTAGCTTCTTTATAGATGTTGTCAGTGTATGTTATGAATATTAAGGGATATGTACACAATCCTGTCATTCTCAAGATCTCATAATTAATGGTTTGGAGTGTCCCACATTTGTTCTGACTGTTTTCATAAAAATTTCTTTGTCAGTAAAAATGAGTGTTAAGAATAGGAATTCACATAAACCCCAAAAGTGGTCATGTATAGACTGGCAAATTCTTGATAGGATGAATTTTGTCCGGCTTTCTGGATGGACACCTCACATAAGGTAGAGGTCAGCTGTGAAAATCCAACAAATAACAGCAACCACTGACCAACACAGATTCAGCCACCTCGCAGCTGGTTTCTCGTGACCTTAGGGATGCTGTAGTCTAAGGTGCATTCAAATGTTACATAACTTAGTACCACACATTCTATTTATGATTACATCACATTACAGTAAATAAAAGTGATACAGCATGATAATGAGAAGACAGGACCCTCTGGCTTAAAATTATCCACATTATTTTATGGTGGATGGATTTCTTTGTTTTGTGAAGTCTTGGAACAGATCTAGGGGAAAAACGCTACTGTTTACCACAAGAAACATATACATATCTTACGTTAGAAGTCTGCGACTAAATCTGTGCATTAACTATACTGTTTCCATGTTTGCCTATAAAATTAGAATGATTAGTCCTGTGTTGATCATGTCAAAAAGTATGGATCAGCACATGCACATATTTTCTGTTTGTAGTCTGTGCAAGAAGCCGCTGGGTGATGTCTGGAAGTATGTTGTGAAACACATCAAATCAAAGCAGTAAGTAACAGTTTGTAAATAGTTTCCGTAGAGGTCATGTGGGGATAGTAGTCTAATCATCATCATGTGCCATTGTCCTACTCATCTTCCATTTGTGGATTGTATGGCCAGTCACAGGACTCCATCTTTGCTTTTCTAGATTAGGAGCAGTACAAGCATTTGTGAGGATTATTGGTTGCAGAGTTACTATTGCTGCTTTCCAGCCAAACCATCTATTAAAAAAAATGGTACCTGAAGTGTGTATGCTAGGGAAATGACTTCAGACAATAAAGAATGTCAGACTACAGGGTGAGGAACACCAGTGGAGACAATACAGTTGGATCTCACTGGGTAAGGGGAAGACAGAGTACTTTTGTAAAAGCTGCTCTTTTTAATATGGGAATATATCCTCATTTACACCAGGTAAAGACAGAAAAAAAATATTCCTTCATTATGATTGGTTACTGGCTTTCAAATGTTATCGTGTCAGACTTTCTTTTATTTTCTCATTTGCTCATTTTCTTCTTTTTTTTTTAGACCCATTTGATCCAACAGTCACAATTAAGTCACATCTCATCAAATTTCTAATGAAGGTTGTCTTTTTCTCATAGTTTTCTGATCATGGGCTTTTCTCAGATATTCACCACTAACTTCTTTGTCATATTTTCCTCATTGATATTTTTTTGTGTGTATGTATGTGTGCATACATTTATTTGTTTGTTTTAACTTTTAACTATATTCTTTATAACTGATAACTGAATTGTGGTCCATTAAATTATACACACTGCACTATTTTTATGAAAATGTAATTTTTTTTTCCTTATTGTTTTCAGGACAGTAAAGGATATCAAGGGAAATATTGAACTGTATCTTTTGTCTGGTTATATTTGTTGGGTTTACAGTTTGTTGTTGGTTTTGCTTCTCATTCTATCTTCATATCTCTCCCATTCCAGTAATTCTGCTTTGTTGTCTTCCTCTTGACTTTTTCTTCTCTTCCTCTTACCTTTTTTCTTCCATTCCTTTTACTTTTTTTCCCCTTCCTTTCCTCTTACCTTTTTCTTCCCTTTCTCTTCCCTTTTCTTCCCTTCCTCTTACCTTTTTCTTCCCTTCCTCTTACCTTTTTCTTCCCATCCTCTTACCTTTTCTTCCCATCTTCTTACCTTTTTCTTCCTCTTACTTTTTTCTTACCTTCCTCTTACCTTTTTTCTTCCCTTCCTCTTACCTTTTTTCTTCCCTTTCTCTTACTTTTTTTCCCTTCCCTTTCTCTTACTTTTTTCTTCCTTTCCTCTTACATTTTCCCTTCCCTTCCTCTTACTTTTTTTCTTCCCTTCCTCTTACCTTTTTTTCTTCCCTTCCTCTTACCTTTTTTCCCCTGTTCAGTTGAAAATAAAATATGAGGCAGAATCTAATGGTATTTTTTTTTAAATATGTGGTAAACACCACATTTAGAAGCTTGATGCAGTACAGCACATCCACAGTGGCTGATGGATATCACATCACTTAGTCTAGCTGCAGCCAGAGGTAAATAAGCAAGGATGCTGTGTTATGGGACGCACTATTGTTGAACATAGTGAGATTCTTTGGGTGGAGGGAGTGAAACCTGTTGAAGTTCACCATAAGACAATGATCACTGCAATGTACTGTGATATGCTTAGAGAGAAGCTGAAAACTGTTGAAGTTCACCATAAGACAATGATCACTGCAACGTACTGTGATATACTTAGAGAGAAGCTGAAAACTGTTGAAGTTCACCATAAGACAGTGATCACTGCAATGTACTGTGATATGCTTAGAGAGAAGCTGAAAACTGTTGAAGTTCACCATAAGACAATGATCACTACAACGTACTGTGATATGCTTAGAGAGAAGCTGAAAACTGTTGAAGTTCACCATAAGACAGTGATCACTGCAACGTACTGTGATATGCTTAGAGAGAAGCTGAAAACTGTTGAAGTTCACCATAAGACAGTGATCACTGCAACGTACTGTGATATACTTAGAGAGAAGCTGAAACCTGCAGTTCATTTTAAATGAAGGGGAATGCTGTAAAAAAAAATTTTTTTCTGAATCATGACAGTGCATACCCCATACAGCAGTCACAGCACCGGAAGCAGCACAGCAGCTGCTGCAGTCTATACATCTTCCTCGTCCTTCTGATAGCCCTGATCTGGTAGCATGTGATTATAACATCTTTGATCCACTTAATGGAGCTCTATACAGTCACATGGTCACACCTTTGATGTTGAAGTAAAGGAAGTGGTGCAGACTTGGATTCAAGGAGGAGTCCAAAAAGGCTTCATCTCCCAAGGAATGAAGAAGCTAGTGGAGCAATACAAGAAGTGTCTTGGCCTACGGGGGGGGGGGGGGAGCTGTGTGGAGAAGTGATATAACTGATATATTAGTTTTCTCACAGTTACCAGCATTAAAAGATATGTGCCTTGACTTTTTGATTCTGTGCTCATATTTTGCTGGTGGCAAGTATTGACTAGCCAGATCTGCTTCATTAGCTTAATGTGTATGTTGCCTAAATCTGTTTCCTTAATTTTCTGTTAGTATATTTTGTATGAGTCACCAAATCTATATTACTAGTAAATCCTTGCCTTTTATTATTGTTGATTTAATTAGTGTTAATTTTATAGTTTACCTTTAGTGACAGGACCTGATTTGTTCAGTTTTTTCCTATCCAATTTTTTTTAGAATGAAGTGTACTATAGAATCCATTTTACTTACTGCTTCATTTGCCAGCTTCTTTTAATTTTGTTGTTATTCTGTCCCACGTCTTTGTATTCTGCTGATTGTGGATTTTATAAAGGGTATTTTAAACATTAACTGATAACTAAAATGAACTTTTTTCTTTTATGTAAAATTTTTTAAATGAACTACTTATTTGAGGAAACTTTTTAGACAAGTAAATGTTAACTAAGCAAATATTAACTACCTTAATAATCGGAAAAGGCAAAAACTGGGTGGACAGAAATCGTTCAAAGATCAGGCAAAACCGAGAAAACCTGAGGGAGAGAAGAGCCTTCAGCAGGAGAAGGATGAACTGGCTAGAGAACTGGCCCTGTGTGAGTCTGACCTCAGCCACCTGCACAGTGAGATGAGCCACACCACTAGAGAGGTCATGGATGCTGGCAAGTCTTGTATTTTGGTGGAGTAAAATTATTTTATATTGCAGCATATGGTTTTTTTTCCCCTTATTATGGGTGGCCACTGCATTTCTGATGAACCAAAGCTGTGTACAGCCTCAGTCTAGCATTTTCTGGTGCTCCAAGCAACAGATCCTTGTATTGCTGCTATTGGGCTGAATGGAGAATGACTGGCCAGGGCTCCAACACTGATGGAGCCAGCCAAAAGTCAGCACTGAAGTATAAAACCACTGCAGTATATTCTTCATAAACTGTCATGCCTTTATTCTAAGTCTTGAATTATGACATTTTGTTTCCTAGCATTTCTAGTAAATAGCTATGTGAGGATACCTGGAATTTCTAATTTATAGCTATGTGAAAATAATTAGCATTTCTAGTTTATAGTAGTATGTTGATACTTAGCATTTCTTGTTAAAGGTGTGTAGGGATACTGAGACTTTCTAGTTTATAGATGTGTAAGGATGCCTACATTTATAGTTTATGACTGTGTAGGGTTATTGAGAATTTCTAGTTTATAGTTGTGTGGAATAACTAGAATTTTTGGTTTATAACTGTGTGGAGATGCCTAGAATTTCTAGTTTATAGCCGTGTAGGGATAGTCAGCATTTCTAGTTTATAGCTGTGGTGATTATATTACAACAAAGTGTTACATGGCATAAATTGACTGCACCATTCCACTAACATAAAACATTATGCAAAAATATTGCTTCATTTTCTTTTTGTATCATATTTTCAGCTCATATCAGAATACAAGTATACGTTTACATTTTCAGGTTTTACTGGGAATACAGGTTCTAGTTTTGTTTAGTCCGTTAGGCATTTGGCAGTTTGTTCTGTTGTCTTCACATGCTGTGGATGTATTCCTTCTCAAACTCTCAGTCATTCCATCCTTCTAGATCCTTTTTTTTTTGTCTCGTCCTTTCATCTTCTCACAATCAGTAAAAAAAAATGTGTCATTTTTTGGGGTTTTTTTTTTCAGTTTATGTATTTTTTTAATTGTCACAGATTTTGATATATGTATCATTTTTTGTTCTGGATTTGATTTGTTTTATAGATTGAGTGACCTCTGCATTTGATTCCTGTGCCTTTGTATCTGAGTTTGTTGTTGAATCATTGATTCTACAGTTTCGTGTTTTAAGGGAATATTTATGGATATTATTATAGAAGAAAAAAACTGAAATAAACATTAGGTTTGAAGTCACCACATAGTTCCCATACTCAAAGCCTGTCTTAGTTTCTGTACTCAGAATCTTAGTTCCCATCTATGGTCAGTCCAAGTATTGTTAATTCTATTTTTAGTGTGTGCGTAATATCATCATTATCATTCATGATCTTTATCCCTGAACCGTATAGATTTGTCTGATCCTGGTTAAGAAGGGGGGGGGGGGGAACAACCCTCAAAATTTTGCACTCCTGGTGAGATTCTAGATAAACGCAACATAGAGCATGATTTCTAAAGAAGAATAAATGGTAATTTTGATCAATTTACCATTTAGATCAGTTTAATAATATCTTGTGTACAGAGCTAACCTATCAGAGCATACAGCACCGTGTGAGAGACCTGCGAAGGAAACAGAGCATTCTGGATGTAGCAAGCAGATGTGCTGAGGAAAAGGTTGCTAAGTATGAAGAGTATGATCATCGAGTGGCAAAACGTATCCAGAGTTTAACCGGGAAGAGGTCAGGCTGAAACCTGTGCTGTTTATGTTGTGTTGATGTAGGCTAAAGTTTGATTTTTAAGACTTTGTTTCTGTGTGTTTTCTTATCATGTGACCAGCATGTAACGGCATATTTTTATCAATGTTTTTCTAAGATGCACTTTGATACATTATTGCTCTTTATCTGAACGCAGTAATAGTGAGCATTCTGGTTGTCTGGCCAGTGATAATGACTGATGGAAAGTTATCATAACTTTCCTCATTTTCTAAGACATATATGGAGAAAGATAACATGGTGCTTTTGCAGATGACATTCTTCTCAGTTAGCTCCACCAAAACAGAGACTTCCCTGACTACCTCATTGAACAGCCAGTTTGACTCAGATTACGGTACAGAGACTACTCCCTAACTATCTTCTTGAACAGCCTGTTTGACTTAGATTACGGTACAGATACTACTCCCTAACTGCCTTCTTGAACAGCCTGTTTGACTCAGATTACACTACAGAGACTACTCTCTAACTACTTTCTTGAACAGCCTGTTTGACTCGGATTACCATACAAAGACTCCTCTCTGGCTACCTCACTGAACAGCCTGTTTGACTCGGATTACTGTACAAAGACTCCTCCCTGGCTACCTCACTGAACAGCCTGTTTGAGTCAGATTACCATACAAAGACTCCTCCCTGGCTACCTCACTGAACAGCCTGTTTGACTCGGATTACTGTACAAAGACTCCTCCCTGGCTACCTCACTGAACAGCCTTTTTGACTCGGATTACCGTACAGAGACTACTCCCTAACTACCTTCTTGAACAGCCTGTTTGACTCAGATTACGGTTATCTGACCAGTGCAGTGGTTCACTGTGACTTTCTTGAAACGTTTGACAGAGGTTCATTAACCTGGAGATAAATATTTACATCATTGTTTCAAGAGCTGAAAATTTGTGTGACTGAATTGCCGTATAAAGAAGTATATTTCACCATCTAAACCTGGCCATTTCACATCAGAACCTTCCAGTAGCTTATCATTGGTTATTAACCTGCAAGTTAACTAAAGTATACAACACTATATAGATTTCCTGTATTATATCCTCCATGGTATAGTTTTAGTTTGGTTTTGCATGTAGGTTTTTTTACAAATCACTCTACATATGAATGTGGTATTTTATAGATTTTGGTCTTGTCACAGTGTATCAGTTTCAGTGCATTTTAGTTTGTTCTTGGGTTATTGATTTTACAGTTCTGTGTTGTAAGAGAACATTACAAATATTATGACAGAAGAAGAAACTGAAATAAAATTTTCAGTTGTTGTTCATAGTTTTACCTTTTTCGTTGGTCATTGTTTCGACTTTTGTAGGATGAATCTTGTGCTCCAAGAGAACCCTTCCTGCAGTTTTTCAGTCATTAGTGCAAACAAAATAGAAGCAGTTTTCTATCATTTTTATGTGTGTTTCCACTACTGTCTCCAGTCTCTTCCAGTCTCCAATATCCTCTCAACATATCATTCAGGGCACAGTTGTCTGACACTTGTTCCTGATAAAGGCATTTTGCTGAAATACTGGATTATTTCTATTGTCTTTTATTTTCTACAGTATTTCTCTCAATTCCTTCTTCTTTTCATCTTTTTCCAAAAACTGCACCATTTGCCTGTGGTTATCTGTTCCACTTAAGTAAAAGCCAGAAAGAGAAATTGAAGTAAAAGTCTCCTCGAGTCATCAAGTATGTAGTTCTTAATGCCAGTTCTGTTTCTTATTTCCTTAGTGAGAGTACAGGAAACAACTATGTGAGCAGAAATACCAGAAACAAATCTGAGGATCTTGAGACTGTATGCTGTGTAAGTGGCTCATTTCATGTCATTACAAAGACTAATAAAATATGAAGAACTGCAAAACTTGAACATATTTGTATTCTAATACAGTGATCAATATTATTTGGCTTGGGCATGTATGTTTCTTGGTACATATTGATGAAAACATCGTGACTTTGGAATATTTGTGTCCCAGTATATATTGTTACAATTCGTGTTCACCTCTAAGTAACTCTTATGAAATTTATTGATTGATTTGGCAATCAGCAACCCATAGCTGACCAAAACTCTGTCCCACCTTTCTGATGATACCCCCAGTAACAGGCCTAGCCTGGCTAATGGGACAGGAATCACCACAGTCCTCATGGTGGTGGAGTCTGCTAAAGAAGCATTGCAGACTCCCCTGCTTTTTGGCTGCACTCCAGGACTGAAAAAAAATAGCTGCCATAGCCCCCTCCCACACCAACATGATGTCATGCCTCAACACCTTCGTAGCACTGGCTCCAAAGTACACCAGCTCACCGTTCCAGGGAGATACAAGACGAGACATTGAAAAATGGACTAGTTTTATAATTCATCATCATCCTGTGTCATCCACCAAAGATCAGTTGAAATTTCAGTTTCATGTTGTGTCTTATGATATGGCTGAAATATCTTGCGTTGTTGTGTTTTTCAGTACTTTTCCTTTTAGTTTCATGCATTCTAGTACTTCTTTGTTTATCTTACCATCTGTTCATGAAATATCGTTCATGGAAAAATTTACAGTCAGTGAAATTCTAGTTTTGTATTTTGTAATCTCATGTTTTTTTTAATTGGTGGCCTGATTGGCTGAGTGGTTAGGCACTTGGTCCACTAATCTGGTGGTACCAGGTTCAAGTCTCGGCAGTGGTACCACCACACCAAAGAGGCCCTGGAGTCCACCCAGCCTCAAAAAATGGGTACTAGAGAAATCTTGAAAGGTAGATGCAAAAGGGTGTGATACATCAGACTTTCATGTAACAAAAGGTTTTGGAAGTACAGATCTAACACCGTACCCCCAGTATGCCTTAAAGGCATGGAAATGAGGATCTTACTTCTTTATGTGTTTTTGATTATTATCTGAATAAATATCAATTACATTCAAAATATCTGGTTATGATGTGTGTGTACGACTAGTGTTTCATGATTAGTGCTTTGCAAAACAACCACCACCACCTCCCCGTTTCCAAAAAAAAAAACTGGCAACAGTATTTCTTATCTTATATCCTTCCCGTGCCGTTAAACATCACATAGGGCTCGCAAAGTAGTTTGCCAATTTTTCCTGTCTTCAGCGAGTCTTTCAACCTCATCGAGGGATTTTATGCCTGCTAATTTGGCCTCTCTTAACAATGTCCTCTTCAGAGTTTCGCGCGGTCTGCCTCTTTTTCTTTGGCCTGTTGTGTTACACTTGATAGCTTGTTTTGGGGTTCTCTGATTGTTTCTTCTCATCACGTGTCCAACATATGTCCATCTCCTTTTCCTGATCACCCATGAACCTGGTTGTTGTTTAGTCATCTGTCTTATCTCTGCATTGTTCCTGAACTCGCAGAGAAACCAACCAAACAATATTTCGTCACAGAATATTTCAGAATCTCCTCCTCCTCCCCTCCCCTCCTCCCAGTTAGCTATAAAAATGTTTATTGATTGGTCACAAAATTATTATAAATTGCTTTATCATGGATGTGAAGGTAGGCCTGTATCACTATATGCCAAATGTAATACTTTTGAAAATTACAATGCTTTGTATTCATGAAATAGATATTAGTGAGAGGGTTTGAAATTCTTGGCATTTGTCTTTTAACTTGTTTTTATCTCTTGTTTTAACATTTTTATCAGCATTGTTAGATGTATTTATTAATATGCTATTTTGTGTACTTGTCATACTCTCTGTTTCTGCCATTTAAACAATATGCCAGGTTTTTTTTTATGCCTTTGTTCCTTTAGAGAGATGTACGAATCACATGTGAGGCTATCGAAGAATTTCTTCAACGAATTGTAGATGGCTCACTTGCAGATAAAAATAGTTTGTAAGTTTTTGTAGTATATAGCAGTCTTTTGTTAACTATGATTTTGGGCTCAAAAACTGCACACTAGGTTACATTTTATACAGAACTGTTAATGATGGTGTGAGTTTCAGATTCTAAAGCAGAGATAAACTACATAAAAAAAAAACAAGTTAGGACACTTTGCATGTATTTGCATATATTTAGGTTCAGTCATGATGTCATACACTTGTGTTTAGCTCTGTTTATACTGTTGATCAGCACCAATCTGGCTTGGTTCTGAACAGTTGTTCATGACACACTTCTTTCTTTTTCCCTTCAGTTTTGTTGTCTGACATTATTTCACACACAAATGTTACTTTATTACCTTGTTACAGAGTAGAGGTGGAAGTAAAGTGTGACAACATGGCTGTCAGAGTCATCCATGAACAGTCAACTAGAAATATTGGATAATGATAGTTATATAATGTATCCATCCCCAGAGATCTTTGTCCAAAAATGAGTTTAAAAAAGAAGAGATTTTTCATACTGCTTTTGTATAGACTAGAGACTTCCAAGAAACAGGAACTAATTAGTTAATTAAAACCTTCAGAATGCTGAGACTTATGATACCAGTAAAACATCAGCAGTTAGACATTGCTGAGCAGTCACTTTATAATGGGTTTTTTTTTCCCCTCTTTTTTTGTTTGACTGTAGAGAAAATGCCCAAAAGCAGCTGTGGGAGAAGGTGGAGGAGACTACCTCGCCTCACAGTGTGACCTCCCTTGTGTCAGCGCTGATAACCAACACAGAATCTGCAGTCAAGGATTTGAGGGAGAAAACTCTACAGGTCAACATCAATGAGGATGCAGAATCCTTAAGGTAAATTTGCAAGGCTATGCATGCACTAATTTTTTTGTGAAAGATAGCACTCATGTCATGCAAGGGATCAAGTATGCATCCGGGAAACAGCTTTAGAAAAATCAGATGCAAATTAAACAAATAGGAAACAGCTAATCTTTCACACAGTAAAGTAACAGAGCATGGTGTGATTAGAACTTGAAAAATTCATATGAATTTTTCAAGTTCTAATCATACAACAATGTATTCTGTTACTTTACTAGAAAAATCAGGAAGAGAAAGAGGTCAGAGTGGGTTGGGCTTGAAACAAGCACTGAATGATGAAAATGATAAACTGATTTCTACCTCTACAATTCATGAAACTAGTTTTATAAGCCTGCAGTGACTCGTTGATAGAATAAGTATACCCTCTTGGAATGAAGATGAAAAAGAGAAAAAAAAAAGAACTGAGAGTGAGGAAAGAGAATAATTGTGCTATTTTATTTCCTGTATAGAAATTCAATCTGATAAAAATGGGACACATAAATGAAACATTGAAGCAGGTAAAACATGAACATGTGATGAGAAAGAGATAACATTTAAAGGAGAGAGTATAGAAGAAAGCTTATTTAAGAGGTGAAAATGAGTGAGTGAAGCTAGCTTGCTTAAAAAAAAATAAATTGTCACTTCTGTTGTTGGTATAACAGAAATGAATAATGTTGACAGAAATGTCACTTACGCCCATTTGATCCTCTTTATTGAAGTGCTCAGCTACTGGTTTCAGTGCCCTGTATTAGATGTCACAAGTGTATTGCTATAATTTGTACCTAATTCATAGACTTAACTTCCAGTTTTGTGATTTGCAATAAAATTCTTTGGACATGAACAAAAAAGTGTCTTTTTTTTTCTTTTCTTCATAGTAAACAATCATAACTTTAACTTCAGTGTTTTTTTTTTCACAAAAATCATAATTTTAACTTCAGTGTTATTTTCACAAAAATCATAATTTTAACTTCAGCGTTATTTTCACAAAGTTCGCTGTTTTCAGCTTTTCCTATGACAACAGAAGTGGCTTGCATGACCAGTTGTCTCAACCATCAGTACAGAAATCTGTTCATGATCTTTTGCTGGTAAGAAGACATCTTTAACTAGCCTGGCTTTATTAATGAGCATTCCAACCACAAAACTTATGGTGTATACCACTGTCTTTGAGATGCTTTCTCTGTTTTCCCCAGTCATATATCTTGATATTTCCAAGTGTTTTTTGTTTCTGATTTGATAAAAAAGGGAAGATTGTTCATTGTTACAGCACCATCAAAAACTGCTCAAGTAATCAGAGAAATAGATAGATACCACCTAGATGTACTGACATCAGTGAAATACGATGGCCAGAAACAGGGAAAAGAACAGCAGAAAATTGTAAGTTAATAACACATTCGGGCAGAGTCAATAGGAAATACAAAGTAGGAGTGGGTATATTTATGTCAAGTGTAGCAACAAATGGGAACCAGTGAACAGTCGTATAATAAGAGCACGATACAAACTACGACACAGACGTATGACAATCATACAGTGTTATGCACCCATGAACGATGCAGATGATGAAATAAAAGATGATTTTTATCATCAACTACAACAACAACAGGAAAAATAGAGGGAAGAAGAGCCAGGGAAAGACAAAGAGAATTGATACTGGAAAGTCTGACAAGATGGTGTGAGAGGAGATCACCAACTGATCTAATGGCCTGCATGAAGGATCATGTACTCTGGAGAAGCATAATAGCCAGTGCCAGTCGGCACGGCACCTGATGATGATGATGACAACTCATTAACGAAGCCCTTAAATATGGCATTATAATTGTCATGGGAAACTTCATTGCCAAGGTAGGAAAAGATAACACTGATATTGAAAAAGTAATGAGGAAAGAAGGAATTGATACAGTAAATCAGAATGGAGAAAGATTAGTTGAACTATGTCTAACAGAGGACACGGTCATTGGAGGAACGGTATTACCACACAAAGAGATACATAAAACAACATGAATGTATCCAGATTATAGAACTAGAAACCAGATAGACCATTTTTGTAGTATTAGAAAGCTAATTAGAACATCTCTGATAGATGTAAGGGCATATAGGGGTGCAGATGTCAACAGTGACCACAATCTGCGTATAGGGAAAATAAGACAAACTGAAAAGCCAACACAAGAAAGCAATACACAGAAAGATAAATAACCACAGCCTACAGAAAGAAAATACTAACAGGAATTTAAGTCTGAAACTTACCAATCATTTCGCAACACTCAATAAGGTAGAAGAGATAGATAAAGATGAATTATAGAATTCTTACAGCACAGCCTTAATCACAGCAG
This sequence comes from Achatina immaculata, assembly GCA_009760885.1. NCBI lineage: Eukaryota > Metazoa > Mollusca > Gastropoda > Stylommatophora > Achatinidae > Lissachatina > Lissachatina immaculata. Next base: position 36,409,502 of record CM019716.1, read on the forward strand.
CAAAAGCAAGTGCTGGACTGCAAAAAAAAAAAATAGAAAAGCATGGATATTGGAAAACACATACAGAAGCAACATAAAAAGAACTAGACAAGAAAGAAAAAAGTTCAGCTAGAAAAGGGTAAAAGAAAATATGTAGACAATATTGTGAAAGAGGCAGAGAAAGCAGCAAAAACAGGAGACAACAAAACTTTATATAACATACAAAAAAGTTTAATAACATACAAAAAAGGCTAACAGGTACTATTACATCTAAAGAAAGACCAATCTTTAGCAAAACTGGCAACCTTTTAACATCAAGTAAAGGCCAAAAGCAAAGATGGGCCGAACTCTTCCAAGAAATACTTAATTGACCACACCCAAAAGAATTGATGAAACTAACATACCAGTCTCACAACTAGATGAAATTACATTGCATTAAACTGAAACAGCAGTGAATCTAACGGATAACAACAAAGCTGTAGGTGAAGATGAAATGACAGCCGAAATGTTAAAAGCTATCAATAGTGACAACATGAGACAACTACAGAGAATGTTTAGTAAGATTTTGGAAAGAAGAAAAGGTCCCTTCTAAATGGAAAAAAGGAGTCATTGTTAAAATATCAAAAGAAGATAACTTTTGCGACTGCAATAATTGGAGAGGAGTAACCTTACTATCAGTTGTGTCAGAAGTATTTTTGCAAAGTCATTCTGAGTAGAATTAAAGATACAGTGGATGCTGCAGTGAGAGAAGAACAAGTGGGATTTAAAAAAGGGAGAAGCTGTCTCGACGAGATCTTTACTCTAAGAATAATACTTGTAGAACATATTGAAAAGCAAAAATCTTTAATCTTGAACTTCATGGACTTTAAAAAGGCAGTTTATAGCATACACAGAGATTCACTGTGGAAAATTTTAAACTTTATGGAAGACCATCTAAAATTGTCAACATCATTAAGGATCTCTACAACGGATATGTTTTTGCAGTCAACACAAAAGATGGAATGAACAAATGGTTCCGATTTAAACAGGTATGGAACAAAGATGTATATATCTCCCTTGCTTTTTTTGGAATTGCCATGGTCTTCATAATGAAAAAAATTGATTGGGTACATGAGACTCAACTAGAAGATCTTGATTTTGCAGATGACATAACTCTTAACAGTGGTTATGTGAATTTGATGCAAGAAAAAAACAGATACCCTGTTTTCACTGGCTAACAAAAGAAGACTTCAAATTAACAAGGAAAAAACAAAAATAGTAAAACTTTCCATTAATCAAGAAGGAAAAATATACGTAGATGAAACAGCTGTTGAAGATGTACACCAATTTGCATACCTCGACAGCTACATAGGTCAAGATGGTGACACCAGAAAGGAAGTTAGAAATAAAATTACAAAAGCAGGTCTGACCTTCAAGAATCTTGAAAACATAGCACTCGAAGGTTATGAGCACAAAAACCAAGTTAAGATAATTCAATTATGTAATATCCACCCTCATTTATGCATGTGAAAGCTGTAAAACAACCAAAGAAATAGACAATAAATTAGACTCTTTTGAAAACAAATGCTTAAGGAAAATACTCTGCATAAAGTGGAACAAATTCAAGAACAGTGCAGAGATAAGACAAATGAGTGAACAACAACCTGTCTCATGGGTGATCAGAAAAAGGAGATGGACAAATGTTGGTCGCGTGTTGAGAAGGAACAGTCAAGTGGAACACAACAGGCTGAAGAAAAAGAGGTCAACCATGTGAAATACTAAAGAGGACATTGTTAAGAGAGGCCATATTAGCAAGCATAAAATCCCTTGACGAGGTTGAAAGGTTCACTGAAAACAGGAAAACTTTCATGAACTACCATGTGAGCCCTATGTGATGTTTAATGGCATGGGAAGGATGTAAAATGTTCATTGTTGTTTTGTTTAGTTAGTATCTTCTCTGATATGATGTGTTGTTTACGTAGTTTCTTCTTTGATGTTTTTTTTTTTAGTTAGTAGCTTCTCTGTTGTTGTGTTTACATAGTACCTTCTCCGATGTTGTGTTTACATAGTACCTTCTCTGATGTATACATAGTACCTCTCTGATGTTTTGTTTAGTTAATACCTTCTCTGATGTTGTGTTTACATATTACCTTCTCCGATGTTTTTTACATAGTACCTTCTCCAATGTTGTGTGTACATAGTACCTTCTCTGATGTTTTGTTTAGTTAGTATCTTCACCAGCGCTCTTTAGTTTCATTGTTGTCGTCTCTGATGCACTTTAGTTTCATTGTTGTCCTCTCTGATGGACTTTAGTTTCATTGTTATCTTTTCTGATGCACTTTAGTTTCATTGTTATCTTCTCTGATGCTCTTTAATTTCATTGTTATCTTCTCTGATGCTCTTTAGTTTCATTGTTATCTTCAATGATTTGCTTCTGCTTCATTGTTGTTTTCTCTGATGCTCTTTAGTTTCATTGTTTTCTTCTCTGACGTTCTATTGTTTAATTAGTGTCTTCTTTGATGTTCCTTTATTGTATTGGTATCTTCTGAAGCACAAAGATATGCAAGATAAAATAAACAAGTTAACCCAGAATGCAAACAACATAGGACTAAAGATCAACGTAGGAAAGACAAAGTTAATGAAGCAAAATGTGAACAACAGAAATGTACTCAGAGTAGATAACAAGTTAGTGGAGGAGGTCAACGAATTTGTATACCTTGGCAGCAGAGTAGTAGAAAATGGAGACAGCACAGAGGACATCAACAGCAGACTTACTAGAGCAAACCAGGCTTTTGCAATGCTACAGAATATATGGAAATCAAATAAACTAAGCATAAATATGAAAATCAGGATATTTAAGAGTAATGTTCTAAGTGTACTACTCTATGGAAGTGAATGCTGGAAAATCACCAAAACCATAGAAAACAAGTTGAATTCTTTCCAGACTAAATGTTTACGTAGAATTAAAAAAATATTTTGGCCAAACACCATAAGAAATAACATCTTATTGGCAGAAATGCAGATGAAACCACTGACAACAATTATTGAGGAAAGACGGTGGCGATGGTTGGGACATGTGCTCCGAATGACTGACAACTCACTACCAAAAATAGCACTAAGATGGACACCACAGGGGAGCAGAAGTAAGGGTAGACCAAAAGAGACATGGAGAAGAACAACAGAAAGGATGTTGAGCAATAGAGGGCTCACCTGGGCAAGAGCAGAAAAAAAGGCGAAAGACAGGCATTTGTGGAAAACCCTTGCAGAAGCCCCATGTGCCCTGGGCACTTAAGGTTCAGAGAGAGAGATCTTCTGAAGATCGTTATTTCAGTGAGATATTTTTGTTTAAGGGGGTATGTTATAATTATCTTGTTGGTTTACTTCAGTTACAGGGATCTTGTTTATATCTCTGATTTTCATTTCTATTCTTATAACAATCTTATTTGATTAATTAACTTTTAATGATTTTGTGTACACATAATCTTATTTGTTTACATATAAATACTCTTATTTGTTCACTCCACTTGTAATCTTATTTGTTTGTTTAATTTGTAAATATCTTCTAGTGATCACTTACTTTTATAAGCATATGATAAGTCGCTTCTTAAGTGAGACTTACTTTCCATGTATGGGGAAATTAATGTGGTGCAAAATATAAAACTGTGCATGTTATTCTTAAAGTAGCATACCAGCATACTGCCAGCTAGAGTGAACTGCTATAAACCTGACTATATGAAGGCTTGGCATTGTTGAAGTGAGATTCCCCGATTGTCTTTGTTGCCGCCATTTTATACATAATGACTTTTTACCGTGTCTGCTTTTTCATCCTGGGTCACAGAGTATCTTTAGTCTTAGCCAGGAAGAAGTTCATGGTTTTCTGTAGGCTCTGGTGGCAGCTTCTGTCTCAGATCCACAACCTGTGATCAGGTCTAGGAGCATAAGTTTGTATAAATTGTTCACTGTTAGAATGCGTGTCTGGTAGTCTTTATTGGCATACTTTTGTGGGATGCCTGAGGTAGAAACACGGACGTGTTGTGGAGTGCCAGAGTAAAAGCACGGGTCTTGATATGTTAGGGGATATAGTTATAAAATGGAATGGAAAACAGTATTTCCATGTAAATCTGTATACTTATTATGTTTCAAAGTATAACTAAATGAATGAAAATTTCATAAATGCAGAGTTTTTTAGGAAAAAAGAAGTAATGTGATGTTTTTAGACACTGATTGTGCCCAGCTCACCATTGGCTAGGTCTAGATATGCACTATTTACCATCTGAGATGTGTAGATCTACTTGTCGATCTCATATTCTGATTCTATGTTGCATTCTCGCTAAATTAATGTCTGAAATAACATCCTAACTACTTCTCCCGTCGTCTAATATGTCTAGATCTACTTTGGATACATTCAAGAGCAGTGGGGTGGTCACAGGCCATGTCCATACCCCTATCTACATCATCAAAAATTGAAAAATTTCGGTCTTTCTCTTCCTTTTTCTCGCTCGGCATCGCTCGTAACTAGGCACTCTTTCGCCATTTTGAAAAGTGTCACCGGAATTGCGGACAAAATATGTACAATCTAAATGTTACACCGCTTGTTTTATTGAAACAAAAAATGATCACTAAAGTGACCATTGGCACGCATCAGGAAACCTGAATGTCATTAAAGTGACCAAAGGCATGGAAAGAGTTAAGTTGGAAAAGTGACACAGATGTTTGCTATGGTTAGTTCTTAGTTTAAACAATCAGATCCAGTTTTTCAAATAGATTGGTCAAACTTACTTGCAGACTCAGACCAGTTGCCATGATGAGCCATTGCTCAAAATGCCATTACTTTTTTGTTAACATGTTATAGTTGTTTCCTTGTCCAGGTAGGGAATGAACAGCATGTGATGTGCTGGTTCAAGGCGCAGGAACATCAGAATGAGGAGTGGAAGTTGTTGGCAAGGCTTGATGATCTAATAACAGACATCTATAAACAGTTACAGAAGGTTGTAGGGGAACACCCCCGCAGCTTGCATCTTGCCAAGTAAGTTGAATTCCATAGATTTTCAGCCAAAATGTTCAAAGTTAGACTATCTCATTTTTTTATGCCAACTGGTCTATAGATGCACTTTTATATATCCCTCAGCTTGCACCAACTGATGACATTAGTTCTGTGTTTATTTTTTTGCAGTTTATCTTATGCCTGTTATATGTGAAAAGAATGTCCTTGACATATTTTAGACTTTCTTGAAATAAAGAGTAAGTGTTAGTGGTGATGATAGATTGGCCAGCAAGAGTTAACTCTTCATGTGCCACAGGAAGAAATGCGGACGTTCCATTTATGCCAATTTAAAATCGCAGGTCTTGATATGTACAGGGGTATATTAGTTAAAAGTAAATGAAACGTAGTATTTCTATTTAAAAGTGTACTTATTATGTTTCAAAATAACTAAATGTATGAAGATTTCATAAATGCAGCAGAGTTTTTAGGAAAAAATAAGTAATGTGATGTTTTTAGACAACAATTGTGTCATAATTACCATCGACTAGGTCTAGATGTACATTACTTATCATCTGGGATGACTAGATCTACCTGTCTATCTTGTCTTGTGATGATATGGGGCATTCTAACTAAAATAATGTCTGAAATAACTTTCTAACTACTTCTCCAGTCATCTTATATGTCTAGATCTACTTGCAATACATTCAAGAACAGTGGTCTGGTCACAGGGCATGTCCATATCCCTGTCTACATCACCAAAAATTGAAAATTCTCACAACTTCGATTTTCTCCCTCGTTAATAAGCACTCTTCGGCCATGATGAAGGGGGTCACTGGGCATGCGCACTAAATGTTTACAATCTAAACGTCACACCGGTTTTTTAATGAAACAAAGCATGTAGCAGTATAGTGTCACAAGGCACTCGATTAAAAAACCAGAGGTGTTACTATAATAACACAAGGCTAGGGAAGAGTTAACAAACTTATCACATTTTTAAAGTAACAGAACATAGTGTTTTATGATTATAACTCAAAAAACTCATAAACAAAGCACTTTTAGACATGAGAGAAAGAAAAATCGCAAGAGAATTACCTGGGACTCAAACCATAGAATCTGCTAGGACTAGCAGCCACAAGAAACAGCCTGTTAATGAACTTGACTATCTAGCATGTTCTCTTGTGGCTGGATGTCTGCTCTTACATTCAGAGTCTGTGGTTTGAATCCCATGTAAATTCTCTTGTGATTTTTCTTTCTCTCACATCTAAAAGTGCTTTTTTATGAATTTTTCAATTTATAATCATACAACACTGTTACTTTACTGTATGAAAGATTCATTGTTTCCTATTTGTTAATTTATCACATTTTTAAAGCATTAAAAGATCGTGAAAGTAGCTCCAGCACCACAAGTTTTTGAAGATCTGTAATGAAACTTGCACATCATTTATGCAGAATTTATATATAAAATTTACTTATCACCCACAAATACCATTATCTGAAATTACCTTGAAATATGAAGAAAGTTCCATGTAACACAAACTATGATTGAAAGTTTTTTCAGTGAACTCCCTGACCCAGATACTGTAAATATCTTTATTTGTAGAGGAAGCTACATTGGTGCATCTTAATGTCTGGGGTCTACATTCTTTATATATAGGGCTACATTGATGCATCTTTATGTGTAAAGGCTATATTCTTTATATGTAGTGTCTGCATTGATACATCTTTTTGTGTAAGGGCTACATTGATACATCTTTATGTGTAGGAGGTACATTCTTTATTTAGAGGGACTGCATCGATACATCTTTATGTATAGGCAGTACATTCGTTATGTAGAGGGCTACATTGATACATCTTTATGTGTAGGGGCTACATTGATGCAAAAATCCAGCTTGCAGAGGAAAGATCAGTCTTGCCGTGTTTGAAAGCAGAAGCTGACAGTCTTATGGCCAGGATTCAGAAAGCTAAACAAGAGAGAGATGAGCTACGACTAAAGTTTGAGAAGATTCAGGACTTCAGAGCAAATGTGGTGAGTAATGATTAAGACGATCATTTTCCAGATTTCAAAGCAGTTCTTGTAAACCATATGTATAAGAAGATTCAGCATTTTAGGTCTGGTAACCTACCTACATTGCCATAGACTTCATAATGAAAATGCTGTACAGGTAACACATTGGGTACATGGGACCCAACTAGAAGGTCTTGATTTTGCTGATGACATAACTCTTATCAGTGACAATGTGAACTCGATGCAAGAAAAAAACATACCCTGTCTTCACTGGTTAGCAAAATAGGACTTGAAATTAACAAGGAAGAAACAAAAGTAATGAAACTTCCAATTAATCAGAAAGGAAAATTATACGTAGAAGGGACAGCTGTTGAAGAAGTCAACCAATTTGCATGCCTCGGCAGCTACATAGACCAGGATAGCGACACCAGAATGGAAGTTAGAATTAAAATTGCAAAAGCAGCTTTGACCTTCAAGATTCTTGAGAACATATGGCACTCAAAAAGTTATAAGCACGAAAAACAAGCTAAGATTAATATCATCATTTACATGCAAAAGCTGAAAGACAACTAAAGAAATAGACAAGAAATTAGACCTTTTTGAAAACATTCCTAAGAAAAATACTTGGTTCAAGTGGAACGAATTCAAAAACAACACAGAGATGAGACAGATGAGCAAACAACAACCAGTCTCGTAGGTGATCAGGAAAAGAAGATGGACATATGTCAGTCACGTGATGAGAAGAAACAGTCAGAGAATACCAAAACAATCAAGTGGAACACAACAATCTGAAGAAAAAGAGGCCAGCCACATGAAACTCTAAGAAGGCACTGTTAAGAGAGGCCAAATTAGTAGGCATAAAATCTCTTGATGAGGTTGAAAAACTCGCCACGGACAGGAAAACTTGTCGAACTACCATGCGAGCCCTATGTGACGTTAACGGCATGGGAAGGATGTAAGATGTAAGAGCCTGTCTACACAGGCTGGCTTGAACTTGACTTAGATGGTCAGTGCCTGTTCATTTGGCCCAACATCTCCCAAGATTGTAACTGGTATTTAACATAGCACTTGTTCTTTTCTTTCAGGAAAAGAAACAAAACATAGTCAGCACACTGGCCAAACAGAATGCAGGAGCTCCAACCCGACTTGACTCCCAGAGAAAAGAGGTCGGTTGTGGCTAAAGTTTCAGTTGTTCTGTTTTTCTGATTGTGGCTCAAATTCCAGTTATTCCACTTTTCATCAGTTTACATGTGTCCTTTCTACTTTCACAAGCAATCTTCCATACTGATATGTTTTCTTTTTGTTTGTCAACTTTCAGCTCAGTGTACCTTCAGCAGGGAAGTGAGGTTGGTATGCAAAAGCTTCCACTCCAGCTCCACACAGAATTTCTTATCACAACGATCCCTAACTACGACTCCTGACTTTTTTAAGTCAGTTTTTCTTTTTTTCACATGAATATGCTGTTTACTGTTACTTGTGCGTATTCTCTACTCTGGAGTGCATAACCTTGCAGGCAGATAAAGTGTGCGGGAAGAATACATTGTGGCCTCTGCAAGTTGTCGATGCTGCCTGTAAGATCAGTGTTTGGAGATATCAAGACCTGTGCACATCAGAGAGAGAAAGTAAAATACTGAAGCCATGAAAATAATACAGACACGTCATTTAAGTGCAGAAAAAACATTGCAAAAAAGTGATTGAGAATTGAACCACTTAACGCCAGTAGGACAAGCTGCCATCTAGCCCCAGTATAACGGTGAAATAGCAACTCCACGTGAAATGTCCCTAAAGAAGTTTGTTAAAGTAGCTGTCATGTCATATGATGCATGAAACAGATGCAAGGCCTAATACACTGAGAAATCCTGTCATTAGAAATCAGTTCAGATACTGAACACACATACAGTCACATCTCTAGCAAATGTTTTGGCTCTATAATTAGCTGTCAGTTCATATGGATAGTAGCAAGTGGCAGTTTGTAAAATCCATGAAGATTTTTTGTGTGCTGAGAATCTGAATTTCTCTGTTTCCAATGCATGTTGTTCACAATCACATGTCTTCACTTGTTGTATTGAGATACAGCATGAAGTCTGCTCTTCCCCTTTAACAAGAGGAGAATTATTCTCCAGAATAAAGATTGTTACTTTAATCATTGTGTAGCTTGTTTATCTTTTATACTTAAGTCAGTATGTAATTTGTTTATTTAATCTATTTTTAACATTGTGTAACTAATCAGTGTTACTTTAATCACTGCATGTCTTTTTTATCTGTGCTGCATTTAATCCTTGTGAATCTTTTAAAAAATGAACTTTTAATCTGTACTACTATTGATCATTGTGCAGCATTTTCATATGTTGCCATTTTAATCATTGTGTAATTTGTTTATTTGAACTGATAATCAATATGTAACTTTTAATTATTGTACAACTTTTTAGTACAAGTACTTGCTTTAATCATTGTGAAGTTTGTTTATCTGTGTGGTTAGTGTGTGACATGGTTATCTGTGTGGTCAGAGTGTGAATTGTTTATCTGTGTGATCAGAGTGTGACTTGTTTATCTGTGTGGCCAGAGTGTGACTTGTTTGTTTGTGTAGTCAGAATGTAACTTGTTTGTCTCTGTGTGGTCAGAGTGTGACTTAATTATCTGTGTGATCAGAGTGTGACTTAATTATCTGTGTGATCAGAGTGTGACTTGTTTATCTATGTGGTCAGAGTGTGACATGTTTATCTGTGTAATCAGAGTGTGACTTAATTATCTGTGTGATCAGAGTGTGACTTGTTTATCTGTGTGGTCAGAGTGTGACATGTTTATCTGTGTGATCAGAATATGACATCTGTGTGGTCAAAGTGTGACTTGTTTATCTGTGTGATCAGAGTGTGACTTGTTTATCTGTGTGGTCAGAGTGTGACATTTTTATCTGTGTGATCAGAGTGTGACATCTGTGTGGTCAGAGTGTGACTTAATTATCTGTGTGGTCAGAGTGTGACATATTTATATGTGTGCAGTCAGAGTGTGATTTGTTTATGTGTGCAGTCAGAGTGTGACTTGTTTATCTGTGCGGTCAGAGCGTAACTTTTTTTCTGAAATTTCTGTTTAAGGTGATGAATTACATCATGTCTCGGTCAATGAACACTCACGCTACAGAGATTCGCCATTTGACAGGTGATTTAAAGAATACGCTGATCTCAGAGGTCATGAAATTTGCCTCTGTGGACCTACCTTGTTTGGTTACAGTACAGATGGACAGGTGAGTGCAAGAACAATTTATGTCTTCTCATAACTGTATGTGTGTATGCTACATGTTTATATGTTATCTTGTGTGTATTACATCATCATCATGTGACATTTCCACAGTTAAAATTTGTTGCAATGGATTGCTGACTTATTTTGTCTCATGCAGTATTTGTAAAATTGTGCCTGCTCATTTGTTGATATTATCCACACATTATCCATGGTTCTCTTAGGCTCTGCCTTTTTCAGCTAAAATAATGTTGTTATGACTTGTGATGTATGTTTATTTTGTCTTAATCTCACATGCTAAGCATGTATCAGGTGTAAACCTATGAAGGAATCACGCATATAGACTGGTTTTGGTTTTCATGTTTTTCTCCCTTAGTTTTAAAGCCAGCGTCATGTTCTCACACCGGGTGGACTCTTGTCCTAAGCTCATCATTAGTGCATTAGAAGCTGGTGGCAGATCCTGAAGCATTGCTATAACAAAACTTGTTGAGTTCTTTTTTTTTTTTCATTTGTTGAAGGACAGTTTTGAAGTAGGTGGACTTTTTGGTGTATGAAAACTTCTGAGCATCATGATGATAGTAGCTTATCACATGACTGATTCCACCATTATTTGCATGGCATGAAAGAACAAAGTTAAAAAATCTTGCTTTTGCTACAGAGTCCAATCTTTTTACAGATACATCTTTTGTCCTCAGTTTTGGACCCTCATTTCTTCCTTAAATGACACAGGTTCCCAGCACAGATTTGCTCTCCACTTAGCAGTTCTTTTGCCAGTTCATTCCAGTTAATGGGAAAATTCTCTTGTGGATGCCATGCAGATACCAAGAACTGCAGCAGCGAACAGGCCAGCAACCAGTGGAAGACGACATCCTACGAAGAAGATGGGGATGGATCGGACACACCCTACGGAAATCCACATCCAGCACTACAAGGCAAGCCCTAACATGGAACCCACAGGGTAAAAGGAGAAGAGGGAGACCAAGGAACTCCTGGCGCCGAAGTCTGGACACGGACATCAAAATAATGAACCAGACATGGAGACAGTTGGAAAGAGTGGCCCAGGACCAAACTGCCTGGCGAGCTCTTGTTGGCGGCCTATGCTCCACGAGGGGTCAGAGGCATAGATAGATAGATAGATAGATAGATAGATAGATAGATAGATAGATAGATAGATAGATAGATAGATAGATAGATAGATAGATAGATAGATAGATAGATAGATAGATAGATAGATATAGATAGATAGATAGATAGATAGATATAGATAGATAGATAGATAGATAGATAGATAGATAGATAGATAGATAGATAGATAGATAGATAGATAGATAGATAGATAGATAGATAGATAGATAGATAGATAGATAGATAGATAGATAGATAGATAGATAGATAGATAGATTGATTGATTGATAGATAGATAGATAGATAGATAGATAGATAGATAGATAGATAGATAGATAGATAGATAGATAGATAGATAGATAGATAGATAGATAGATAGATAGATAGATAGATAGATAGATAGATAGATAGATAGATAGATAGATAGATATAGATAGATAGATAGATAGATAGATAGATAGATATAGATAGATAGATAGATAGATAGATAGATAGATATAGATAGATAGATAGATAGATAGATAGATAGATAGATAGATAGATAGATAGATATAGATAGATAGATAGATAGATAGATAGATAGATAGATAGATAGATAGATAGATAGATAGATAGATATAGATAGATATAGATAGATAGATAGATAGATAGATAGATAGATAGATAGATAGATAGAGAGATAGATAGATAGATAGATAGATAGATAGATAGATAGATAGATAGATAGATAGATAGATAGATAGATAGATAGATAGATAGATAGATAGATAGATAGATAGATAGATAGATAGATAGATAGATAGATAGATAGATAGATAGATAGATAGATAGATAGATAGATAGATAGATAGATAGATAGATAGATAGATAGATAGATAGATAGATAGATAGATAGATAGATAGATAGATAGATAGATAGATAGATAGATAGATAGATAGATAGATAGATAGATAGATCCCTGAAAACTGACTGACATCTAAACATGCTGTCAACAGAGAGGATTAGGTTATCAAGAAATTAATTATTGTATTTTATGTGTATAGCATGTGCGTTATGCAGCTTTTGCAAACCGTGGATCCTGTGTGCATTATACCAGTATGTGCGTTGCATACAAACTTTTTTATAGACTGTTTAGGTTTATGAGTAAAATATAAACAGTAGTTTGGCCCATGGCCGTTCAGTAAACGACAACACAGAAAGTAATTTGCACAGAAACTGAAAGTAAAGTAGGAAAAGAAGTTTGTTTTTTAAAAAAATATCAGGTTTACCTAATCTAAAATATCACAAACACAGATCAGATAAGAGTGAAAATTGAAGTATCAGGTAAATCCAGATTAACCCTTTTTTTTATCCAGTTGAATGATGATTAGCCTGTCCTTGGATGATCAGAACTACAGGACATGATTTTTCAACAGGAGACACAGCATACTACCAAATTTTCAACAAGAAAAAAAGTCATAACAGTGCCTCTTAGACACCTTGTGCAATTACCATTTATCAGTTGCTTGTTTGAAAATTTCAATCAATTCTTGAATTTTTAAAATGAATTTTGTTCTATTGATGGATGTGTAGTAAAGACCATATGCAAAATCTCCCATATATGTGATTATATTCTCTCACTTTCTCTCATGCATTTTACATGATGTGCATGTTATGCACAGCTGTTTTAACAGGAATGTGGAATTTCCACATGTGCACATCATACAAATACTTGTGTTATATGTATGAAATTACAGTATATTTGTTCCAGAATCATATTTCTCCTCTGATAAGTTCATAAATTCTCTGATCTCATTCATAATACAGGGTGTCCCTAAAGTCAGGACACATAGGCAAAAATACATATTTTCAAGAAATGAAATTTATTAACATTTTATTCAATTGGAATATTAAATAACGTCCTCAATATGATTTCCATCATTTTGGGATGCAAAGGTTGATGCGCTTTGCAAAATTCACATGAACTCGATGTAATAAATCCACAGTGCCATCAATTTTAGCACATTCACTCTTTATGCATTCAGTCAAGTGTGTTACATTTGTGATTTTCATTGAGTACACCTCCTTTAGCATACCTCAGAAAAAGATGTCAAGGGGGCTATAGTCAGGTGAACAAGGAGACCACTCCACATGACCATGTCTTCCAATCCAGTTAAGGAAATTGTCATTCAGCCAATCTTTTACCACCATGGCAAAAAGGGCAAGGGCGCTATCCTGTTGGAACCATTCAGGAAGTCCTTCACCTAAACTTTCAAGTTGGGGCATTAACTGGTCTCTCAGCATGGCTAGATAAGTCTCACCAGTTACATGTTCATCGAAGAAGAATGGTCCTAACACAAGAGCATTCCACAAACCACACCACACCATCATTTTTTTCTCTCCTTGCTGTTTGCATAATCCACAAAATGTAGATTGCTTTGTGACCAGTATCAAACATTCTGTCTGTTAACCTCACCATTCACATAAAACAAAGCTAAATCACTGAACAGCACAGTCTTCGGTGAAACATATGTTTTCTTCCAATTTATTAGAAAACCATTCACACATCTCAGGTCTATCAGGGTCATCCTCTGTTAAGTGATGCAAGATTTGTAACTTGTTCGGATGAAATTTTTGCTCTTTTAAGATACAACTGATGGTTGTTTTGGGAACACCCAGCTCCATGGATGTCCTACGAAGTGATTTTTTTGGGGCTAGCATAAATTTTAGCCATGACAAATTCTTTTGTTTCGGCTGATACATTTGGTCGCCTAGAACGGGGTTTGTCCATGATAGTGCCTCGTTTCTTTGAACTTTTTAACTGCCTTCGCCGCCGTGGAAAAGTCAGGTCTTTGAATGACGTGCATTAAATTCATCCGCTATCTTTCGATATGACCATCCTTCACATCCACTGTGAAGTACCATTTCAATTCTTTCTTCTTTCGACAAAGTCATATGTAATCTGTGGAGAAAAAAAAATTATAGTTAATGAGATTTCTTGTGTACTTGAGGGACACCCTGTATATCTTTCAAGTGTACAGGAACCAGTGATACCAGTTCTGTGTTGATTTATAGTTTTTCTCGTGCCCCCTTGGGGTGCTGAGTGGCACAGTAGCTATTATGCTCATCTTTCAGATGACTGCATGCCAGTCACCCAGTTAAAGAAATAGATACCAGGTTCTGTTAGAGACGGCCACCAGCACGGTGTCTCATGTGCCCGTATGCAAGACGGGAATACATACACAAGTTTTCAGCTTATGAAGGTTAAAAAAGAAAAGAAATTATTTGACTGATTTGCTAGCTTGAATAAAAGTCATTCAAGCTGCCACAAAAACTGCTTTGAAGGTTAACGTAATTTTTTTTTTTTTTCAGTACTACTCGTCAGTGTGTCCTAGATCTTTCTATTGGCCCATCAGTCCATCCAGTGGTTCATGAGAAACTGCACATGTTCAGAGATGTTTCAGCAGCACTTGGTTTTCCAGATTACAAGGTGTGTTACTGAGAGTCCGGGTTATGTGTGAATTGTTAGAATAAACTGTGTCTCATGTTGTCCTTATAAGGCTTATATTAGTTATGTGTACTGTCAGTGAGATGTGAGGTTCACTGAGGTTAGAGGTTCACTATATTCAGCCTTACATGCGACATGAACAGGCTACTAGTCTTCTAAAAAACCTTAAATTCGAGGGTAAAAATTTACTTGCACTAACTCTTAGCCTACCATGAGTCAATTAAATGGCTTTATTATTAAAATTAAAGTAACTACAATCATGTGGTTTTGTTCTGTGATCAGGAGTTTATAATTTTAAACTGCTATAAACACTAAAATAGGCATTTTATAATTTGAAGGTTGACTAATATATGGAGAAAAGCATCTATGGTGAGTCAGTAGTGTGGATTTTGTAAATGCTGTGTCCTGTTTTAGATTACATCAGAGCTTAGTCATGTTGAGAATTAAGGAAAGCTTGTGTAATGTTTTAAAATGTTATATGATATATTTTATGTAATGTTATCTTAGAACTGTTCATATTGTGATGGGCTTGATGACAGCGGCCTTGTTGGTATTTAGTCCAAATATTGTAGTAAGACTTTGTGTGGATAATGTCACCTCAGCTCATCCACATCCACATCTTTCAGTCTATAGACAGCCTGTTCAGGCATGTGTTGCACATCCATGGTCACATCCAAGATCTGCATCTTTCAGAAAAACGTCGAGAAGATGGTATTAGCACTGCTGTAACTTCAGCAGACGCTTCAGACGATATAAACACATATGTTGGTATGTGTACTATATGTTTATTATATCAGAGCAGTATTGTTTTAAACACGTATGTTGGTATGTGTACTATATGTTTATTATATCAGAGCAAGATTGTTTTAAACACGTATGTTGGTATGTGTACTATATGTTTATTATATCAGAGCAATATTGTTTTATCTTCCATAAGAAAAATAAATTTAGAATTGTAGTGGTTCAGATGAGTGACATATTGAAGGAATGACATAACAAAAGAGTGACATTTTGAAGGAGTGGCATAACAAAAGAATGACATTTTGAAGGAATGACATAATAAAAGAATGACATTTTGAAGGAGCAGCATAACAAAGGAGTGATGTAGCAAAAGAGTGACATTTTGAAGGAGTGGCATAACAAAAGAGTGACATAACAAAAGAATGACATTTTGAAGGAATGGCATAACAAAAGAGTGACATAACAAAAGAATGACATTTTGAAGGAGTGGCATAACAAAAGAGTGACATAACAAAAGAATGACATTTTGAAGGAGTGGCATAACAAAGGAGTGATGTAGCAAAAGAATGACATTTTGATGGAGTGGCATAACAAAAGAGTGACATTTTGAAGGAGTGGCATAACAAAGGAGTGACATATCAAAGGAGTGATGTAGCAAAAGAGTGAAAAATTAGAGATGAGTTTCAATGGATTGACAAGAATATTGTGAAATGAAGGAGTTGACATATTGTATGTTAGTTTTTTTTTAGATGATTATACACATCATTTGTTTAATCTGCCTGATTACATCAAAACTACGTGGTGGTGTCATTGATGAGTTAGGGTATCAGTGGTAAAAGAAGACACACAGATTAACTCTTCCCGTGCCATAGTCGCTATAGTGAGGATTTCCGATTACTGAGTTGCGTGCCATAGTTGTTATAGTGACAATTCATTTGTTTCAATAAAACCAACCGATGTAACATATAGATTGTACATTTTTCGTTCGCGTTTCCAGTGACACTTTTCAAAATGGTGGAAGAGTCCTTAGTTACGAGCTATGACGAGCGAGAAAAAGGAAGAGAAACATGGAAATTTTTCAATTTTTGACGATGTAGATAGGGGTATGGACATGGCCTGTGACCACCCCACTGCTCTTGAATATATCTAAAGTAGATTTAGACATATTAAATGACTGGAGAAATAGTTAGTAGGTTATTTCAGACATTAATTTAGCGAGAATGCAACATAGAATCACAATATGCGATCGACAAGTAGATCTAGACATCTCAGATGGTAAGTAGTGCATATCTAGACCTATCCGATGGTGAGCTTGGCACAATCATTGTCTAAAAACATCACATTACTTCTTTTTTCCTAAAAAACTCTGCATTTATTATATTTTCATACATTTAATTATACTTTGAAACATAATAAGTACATGGAAGTACATGTAAATACTGTTTTCCATTCCATTTTACAACTATACCCACTATACAGATCAGGACCCGCGCTTTTTGTGTGGCACGAACGGGAACGTCCGCGTTTTTTTCTTGGGCACGGGAAGAGTTAAGAGGTAGAACAAAATATATTTTTCAGTAAACAGATTTGTCAGTCCTTCATTTTGTAATTTCTTTGATGCACAGCCTTTGTTAGCAGTGCCATTTTGTTATTTGTTGGCTGTGTGTTCTGGCAAGATGGTTATTTGTGACTCCAAGCTGTATATCCTTACCCCCTCATTCTTTAACAGCTGAGTGCAGTGAAATCCAGCATGTCTTGCATGGAGGGTGGATATTCTGCTATTTTTTTATAGCTCTTTTCCTCAGCACTGCTGTGGCAGGTCTCTGTTTTGTTTTTTTTTACAATTGGAATCTGCTAGAGGACACTGGTTATTATCATGACCAACAGCTTATCTTGTGAGAATGCAGGTCACTTTCACTACCTTACTCATGTCTCCGTGAAGTAACGTAAAGTAAGGGAGTGTTAGTGATTCAGCTTTCTGGTGATCTCTGTTGCTTTATTTCTCAGGGGTTCAGTTTCTATAAGTATGATCCTTTTCTTTGCTTCACTGCCTTTGTTTCCTAACACAAGAGTCAGGTACACATTTTCCATCTAGGTTAAACCTTTGCATTGCTTGAAAGCCACTCTTAAACCAATTACCATTGTGTGAGGAGCTGTTTCAACAATTGCTATATTATGCATGTGGTCTTAGATCTTCACAAGGGGTTTAAGATGTTTAAAATTAAAAATTATTGTGAAAAAGAAAGTTTCTTACACCTTCACATTTTTTAAATGTTGTGTATTCTTAAATAAAAAATGTAAATAATTAGTTAGCTCATGTCATCTGTGAAAATTTTATTGACATTCCACTGCAGTAAGATGTATGAATTTACACTTAAATCATGAAATTGTCCTTAAGAGAAAAGAAAACAAAATATAAGTGAACACTGAGTTCGTTAATATTGTTCTAAATAAATCTGGTATTTACTCCTTCTAGAAAAAGTCAAAGTGAACACAGCAGGTATTCTTATGCATTTGTTAACCTGTTTCATTTTCTTGTGTTATGGCCTTGGTTTAGAGTGTGTGAACATTTTAACTGTTTTGTTTTCCTTAACCAGTTTATTGAGCTCATTTTCGTGTGTATATTTTGTAACACAGTGTCCTTTTGCCCTCATGGCAGATGTTAGAGGCGATTTTCCCTAACACTTTATGTCAGGTCTCTATTTTTACATCTGGGTCACTTGGAGAGACCAGTAGTAGGTTAAGATATTTCACTATTGGCTGTAAAGTGACAGTGCACAGTGATTGCTGTTTCCTGATTGTTAATATTGATTATACCACTTGTGCTTTCAGAGATTTGAAACTTTTACCGAAGCCACAAGTTCTACGTGATGTTTGGTTTAAATCCTGAATCATCTTCTGTTAGCTTGTTTGAAGCATTGAACATTAATTTTAAAACTTAGGTTATTCTTAAGTAAGAAGAAAGTTCTCCATAAGTTGTCAGAATAACTGTGTCAGAGATTTGGAATATATCTGGTCAACTGAAACTGGTCAAGGCCCTATTCTTTCTGAGCATGGTGTTTCTTGTACCAGAGGTACTTTTAGAACTTATCCAGTGAGAACATTAAACTTCCCAGAAAGTGCTGTAAGAACCTATCCTATAAGAAGACTAAGCCTTCCAGAAGATGCTGTTAGAACCCATCCTACAAGAAGACTAAACCTCCCAGAAAATGCTGTTAGAACTTGTCCATTAAGAACACTAAACCTCTTAGAAAATGCTGCTAGAACCTATCCTATAAGAACACTAAACCTCTTAGAAAATGCTGCTAGAACCTGTCCTATAAGAACACTAGACCTCTTAGAAAATGCTACTAGAACCTATCCTATAAGAACACTAAACCTCCTAGAAAATGCTGCTAGAACCTATGTTCATTATGTGCGATCTACTGTCAGGTTTTACTTTGTTGTGTGGTGAAGTGTTAGTGCACTGGTCTCTCATGGGAAGGTTGGGGGTTTGAATCCGGCCGGAGACACCCCAGTCACCCAGCTGTAGAAATGGGTGCCTGACTTCTTCTGGAGTTGGGGAAGGAAAGGCGGCCAGGCATGATACTGACCATATCACTCTCTAGTGTGCTGACAGGTCAAGGAAAATATGGGCACTAACACCATATCCCTATGTTCCTCTAAGGAAAATATGGGCACTAATACCATATCCCTATGTGCCTCTAAGGCATGACAGGGTTATCTTTGTTCATTCTGCATGCATTGTTTTACATTGTCATTTAACACTAAACTATTAATGATTCCTCTGTGTCAGTCTTCTAACAAGTGCTGTTCATATCACTGACACTGGATTTTTAAAAAATTAGAATCACCAAAGAGAAAAGCTGGCCATATTAATTACACATATATTTCTGCATTTTTTAGACATATCTGTATATTTTACTTTCTTTTAAACATATAACATACGGTGAGAAAACACCATGATAGTCATTAAGGGATGGTGACTGCAGTAAAACTGGTTTAAATAATAAAGGTAGATAGAGGTGTATGGTTCTGTTTTACAAAATGGCAGAGGGAGTAAGTAAAGTGAGAAAAAAAAAAGAATAGAGAGTATGAGAATGTATAAATGAAAAACATACAACATCTGATATTTCGTTGTGAGCCTTTTTCGAGACAAAAAACAATTAACTAAACGAAGAACTTATCTTAATATGGCCTCCTCCAGAAGTAGGAAACAGAGAAATGTGTATCCACTAGAAGATGCATAGAGACCATGCGGGCCACACAAAGGATAAGCTGATAGAGCCAGTCGTAAATAAGAGTTGGAGAGAGATGAGGAAAACAGGTGGTTGAAGGGGGGGAAGGGCAATGATAGCTGCTAGAGGAAAAGGTGGGGGAGGGGGGGAGTGGAGAGATAATGAATGAAGAACATAAATACCTGCAGGGAGAAAATGTGAAACTGGGGAATAGGACAAGATCCTATAAACACCAGTATGTTGCCAGAGAAGAAAAGAGGGTGGCAATAGGGAGGGGTAGCTAGGAGAAAGAAAGTAGAGTTAAAAAAAAAGGGGGGTGGGAGTGGAAAACTAAAGAAGTTACAGAAAGCTGAAGACGTTAATTCCAGCTAAGTGGAGACAGCCAGCCTGGAAAATAAGGCGCTGTTCTAGGCCCCTCCGAAATCGTACATCAGCAGAACAAAAGCGGATCGCACTAACTAAAATGTCCTGTTTTCCCCTGTGGTTGCCAAAGCAAAAATGTTTAGCCACAGGTGTCCAGGCCCTGTTATAAATATCATTAAGATGATGGCGAAAACGATCTCCTAAGCGTAAACCGGTCTCACCTATATACTTCATACCTCAGTGTTTGCACATAATAGCATAAATAACATTGCATGAAGTGCAGGTGAAACCCTCCTGAACTGATAACGTGGACTTAGGGAAGGAGATCTGGCTAGCTTCGACAACAAATGGACCAGTGTTGCATCTGTGGCATCAGTAACATCTGGTACCATAAAATGTGTCATCTGTCTTAAGCCGACCACGAACTAAAAGGTCTCTGAGGTTATTGTCCTGTCTGTAGGCCACCAGTGGGGGTTTCCCAGAAAGTTCACGTGTATCAGGCTCAGTCTGGAGGAGATGGAGATGGCGAAACAGTATGTTTTTAACTGCCAAACTATGAGGGTGGTGCATGAGTACCAGTTTAACTCTGTCCGAGCTACAGTGCAGTTTAGGAGTGAGGGCTTGTTGCCACAATATAAGGCTGATGCAGTTCCAAGATGATGAGAGAACATGTATCTGGATAGCCGCGTTGATGGAAGAAATCTAGCATTTTGTGGCCTTGATCCTGGAAATCCAAATCCTCATTACACACACGTCGCAACCTAAGAAACTGAGAAAAAGGAATAGAGTCCTTACACGATCTGGGATGGGAGGAAGAGTACAGGAGGTAGCTGTGAGATTCTGTAGGTTTATAGTGGACAGAAATAGTAAGCCCAGTAGCGCCGATAGTAAGGGCAATGTCGAGAAAGGTAGGGAAAGTAGCAGAGACATGGGAGGTGAAAGAAATGACAGGATTGTACTCCTTAATAAAACTGATGAAGTCATCAAGAAACATCTAAATTATCAGTATTATAAGTTAGGAAGTGACTGTTTGTTTATATGTAAATGATAATCAGTTCCTATGTAATCAGTTGGATTTATTTATTTATTTAAAAAATTGTCAAACAACTGAGTTCTTTTACAAGCAGTAAATTTGTTAGTAAATTTACAATACAAAAAAAAACCAAAAAACTGAAGGCCTAGAAGAATTATGCATTGAATATTGTAAGGTGTGACTTGTCCGGCGGTGTATGTCAGGAATGGATTTAGTAGGACGTGGAGACTGTTTAAATAGAGACCTGTGACATGTGGTCGGTGGGTTGTAACTGGGGGTGGTGGATGGGGAACCGGGGAGGGGAGAGAGAGTGATACAATGTTGACCTAGCCAGGAGAAGTTGAAATAGATGATTGGGGAAGAGGGGTCGCAAAGTGATGCTGTGAGGAGGTTTGAAAAGTAGGAAGGGGTGGAGCTTAGTGGAGAGGTACTATAATGACTATAACAACTTTGTAATTGTTAAGTAATAAAGCTCCTCCTACTTTTTCCTAGTTTATACATTCTGGTATCACAGCTTTACTGCAGTGCTTCATGTATAGTTATATGCTTATACACTAATTATTGTGTGTTATCTGTTGAGTCTGTGCTGTTGCTTTTATTTTAGTTCAGCTATAGTATAAGAGAACAGCTAAATATGAGCGTGTATTTTTTATTATTGTGAGTGTCTCTATTGTTCCAGGCAACATCTTAGGGCCTGTCCAATGTTTAGTATTTACGCTGAGAGTTTTAGGTACTAGCCAGTCACAGTGTTATGTTTTTCCCCATTCATTTTCTACATTTTCAAAAACTGTTTATAGGTCACTCAGCTAAAATGAGTTTAAATCAACATTGTAACAACACAGAATAGAGAGAAGAAGAGCCAGTGGAAGGCCAAGAGAAATGATCCTAGATAGCTTGATGAGATGGTGTGAGAGGAGATTACAAATGCAGCTGATGGCCTGCATATAAGAGATCAGGTAATATGGTGAGACACAACAGCCAGTGCCAGTCGGCACAGTTCTTGATGATGTTGATGATGAACATCTAACAAGTCTGAACGGGAAAAAAAAGTAATTTTCAATTTATTTAAATAGAAAATAAGACCTATCTGGTGGATGTTGTTAACCTTCTGAACCAACTACCATCAGTCCCCTACTTGGATCCCAGTTTACCAGGTTTTTGGAAATAAAGTATTTTTGTGGGTATTCAACAATCTACAGATGTAAGATAAATATTTATTGGTTTCTTCTAGAACTGTGCCAGAAAGCCGAGCAGCATGACCGAGCTCAGTGCGAGAAGTTACTCCCCAAACTACAGAAGAGACTAGAGACTGTGGCCGCTCATACAGCCAGGATGTCTGATGTCAGAAAGCAAATCAATGATTGGTTCGTACTTGGAAATATATTCTACATGTTTTGTTCTGTTTCTTTCGTCCCACTCTCTCTCTCTCTCACATGCACACACACACACGTTTCTTTTTGTGCTTTATGTTACTTATTACTGTTTTTCTTTTCTCCATCATTTTTCTTTTAACCTTTTTTTTCTTATCACACATCAAAAAGAAGTGTAGTCCTGTATAACGGATAAATTTTTACCAAATATTTATTTACTAAGAGTAATTTTAATCTGGAACTTAACAAACAGTATGCTGCATTCAGTGAGATAGAAGAAACAGATATAGATGACTTATGGCATTCTTACAGCACAGCCATAATTACAGCAGCTAAAACAAGTGCTGGATTGCAAACAACAAATAGAAAAGCATGGATATCAGATAACACATGGAAATCCATGCATGAAAGAAAAGCAGCCAAATTAGCCATGTTGAATGTAAAAACATATCTTGGAAGAGATTTGGCAAAAGCAACATACAAAGAACTAGACAATAAAGTAAAAAGTTCAGCTTGAAGGGATAAAAGAGAATACATGGACAATATAGCGAAAGCAGAGAAGGCAGCAAAAACAGGAGACAGCAAAACTCTATATAACATACAAAAGAGGCTAACAAGTACTATTACATCTAAAGAAAGACCACTCCTTAGCAAAACTGGCACACTTTTAACATCAAGTAAAGACCAAAAGCAAAGATGGGCCGAACATTTCCAAGAAATACTTAATCAACCACACCCAAAAGAATTGATAGACCTTGAAACTAACTTACCATTCTCACAACTAAATATCAACCTAGAGGAAATTACATTGTATGAAATTGAAACAGCAGTGAATCTAATGGCTAATAACAAAGCTGCAGGTTAATATGAAATAACAGCCAAAATGTTAAAAGCTATTAACATTGACAACATGAACCAACTACAGAGAATGTTTAATCAAGTTTGGAAAGAAGAAAAAGTCCCTTCTAAATGGAAAAAAGGAATCATAGCTAAAATACAGAAAAAAGGCAACCTTAGTGACTGCAACAACTGGAGAGAGTAACCTTACTATCAGTTGTATCAAAAGTATTTTGCAAAGTTATTCTGAAAAGAATTAAAGATACAGTGGATGCTGCAATGAGAGAAGAACAAGCAGGATTTCGAAAAGGGAGAAGCTGTCTCAACCAGATCTTTAGTCTGAGAATAATACTTGAAGAACATATTGAAAAGCAAGAACCATTACTTCTGAACTTATAGACTTTAAAAAGGCAGTTTATAGCATACACAAAGATTCAATGTGGAAAATGTTAAGAATATGTTAAAGACCATCTAAAATTATCAGCATCATTAGAGACCTCTACAACGGATATATTTGTGCAGTCAATATAAAAGAAGGAATGAGTGAATGGTTCCAGATTGAAACAGGTGTGAAACAAGGATGTATATTATCTCCTTTGCTTTTTGGAATTGCCATAAACTTCATAATGAAAAAAATGCTATACAGGTAAAATAGGCATTGATTGGGTACATGAGACCCAACTGGGAGATCTTGATTTTGCAGATAACATAACTCTTATCAGTGACAATGTGAAATCAGGGCAAGTAAAAATAGATACCCTGTCTTCAATGTCTTGTAAAATAGGGCTTGAAATTAACAAGGATAAAACAAAAATAGTGAAACTTCTCAATAACCATGAGGGAAAAATATACGTAAAAGAAACAGCTGTTGAAGAAGTAAACCATTTTGCATATCTCAGCAGCTACATAGACTGGGATGGTGACACCAGAAAGGAAGTTAGAATTCAAATTGCAAAAGCAACATTGACTTTCAAGAATCTTGAGAACGCATGGCATTCAAAAGTTATAAGCACAAAAACCAAGTTAAGATTATTTAATTCAAATGTAATATCCACCCTCATTTACACATGTGAGAGCTGGAAAACAACTAATGAAATAGACAAGAACTTAGACTCTTTCGAAAACAAATACATAAGTAAAAGACTGAGTATAAAGTGGAACGAATTCAAAAACAACGCAGAGATAAGACAGATGAGCAAACAACAACCTTTGTCATGGGTGATCAGAAAAAAGATGGACATATGTCGGTCATGTGATGAGACGAAACAATCAGAGGATCCCCAAACAAGCTATCAAGTGGGACACAACAGGTCGAAGAAAAAGAGGTCAACCACACGAAATTCTAAAGAGGACATTGTTAAGAGAAGCCAGTTCAGTGGACATAACATCCCTTGATGAGATTGAAAAACTCGCCGAAGACAGGAAATCTTGGCGAACTACCACTTCCAAGACTTATGTGACATTTAGCAGCACTGGAAGGATGTAAGATGTGAATTTTTTTTTTTACCTCCCTTCACTGACAGTTTCACTGTACTCTAGTGTACCTTGCCGTGTAAACAGATATTTTATCTTTTTTTTTTCCATGGGCAGGTTTGTAATCTGCTAGATTCCCTAGTGGTATTGCCTGGGGGTGCTTAGAACGCATACATTTCCCTGTTAGTTTCAGCTCTGCCCTGCATCAGGTACAAGAGCATATTTTGTGAAAATATATGTGACAGACTGCTTCTAATCTGAGCCAAATCTAAACAGGTGGGAGTGCCCTGCCCAGTCTTTAACCCCATGGGTTTTGACAGAGGGCCTGACCTTTGACCAGTGGATGCAGAAGTGGCGAGTGGCAGTCACTCAGCTTCACAAGAAGATGTCAGGAAGTACAACACCGGTAACTCCACGAACTCCACGAAAGATGTGACAGCGTTAATGGTTAACATTGATGTAACAGTGAGAAGATGACTGTGTTAAGTGGTTAACATTGATATAACAGTGAGAAGATGACTGTGTTAAGTGGTTAACATTGATGTAACAGTGAGAAGATGACTGTGTTAAGTGGTTAACATTGATGTAACAGCAAGAAGGTGACTCTATTAAGTGGTTAACATAAATGTAACAGTGTAAAGATAACTGTGTTAAGTGGTTAACATTGATATAACAGTGAGAAGATGACTGTGTTAAGTGGTTAACATTGATATAACAGTGAGAAGATGACTGTGTTAAGTGGTTAACATTGATGTAACAGCAAGAAGGTGACTCTATTAAGTGGTTAACATTGATGTAACAGTGTAAAGATAACTGTATTAAGTGGTTGACATTGATGTAATAGCAAGAAGATAACTGTGTTAAGTGGTTAACATAAATGTAACAGCGAGATGATAACTGTATTGTGGCTAACCTAGATGTAACGGTGAGAAGATGACTGTATTAAGTGGTTAACATAAATGTAACAGTGATATGATAACTGTATTAAGTGGTTAATATAAATGTAACAGCAAGATAACTTATTAAGTGGTTAACATAGAATTATGGTTAACATAGATGTAACAGCGAGAAGATAGCTGTATTAAGTGGTTAACATACTTAAAGGTGTATCGGTGAGAATGATAGCTGTATTAAGTGGTTAACATAGAATTATGGTTAACATAGATGTAACAGCGAGAAGATAGCTGTATTAATATGATGTCCTGGAGTCTGGACTCCACTACCACATGGACACTCGTCTGTGTGAGACATTGAGTCGATGCAGGTGGCTCAGTAGTCTGCAGTGGCCTGTTCTTAGGTGAAAGAGGATGGTTTGCTGGTGTCATGCATTCATTCAAGATTTCATGTGCTGAAAGCATTACAGAACTAGTAACAGAGACATTTGTAGCGGCATCAGATTTTCCTACAGCTCTACCCAAGAGTGTTCTTTTGGTGTAGGATCAGCTTTTAGGTGCGCAGTCTTGCAGCCAGTGTTGTGGCAGTGTTCAAGGTCAGACATTGGATTGGGAGCAGGTTAGACAGACAAGAACCAGAGACACACAGACAGACAAACCAAATACTGACCTGTACAGTTTTTTGTTTTTTTTTAAATAATGAACTGCCATTTATCTTATTCATTATGTTATATACGATACTGTATTTGCTCATATTTTTAGTGCTTATAAAATACAGCATGTCTATTGAGAACTCACATCACTGCCTCTTGTTGGCTGAGAATGAATTAAGCAGTTTCTACATTGTAAACAAGGTCATGTCTCATGTGCTTCACTTGAATGAATTGCATGCATAAAGTGAGGGTTTTGCTGTTATAATTTGGTGAGTTATCCCCCTTGTTTTTTTTTTTTTCTAAAGCTTGTCTCCATATTTAGTCAGTTTTTTTGCTGTCAGACTCTACATGCCAAGTTCAGAGTGAAAAATGATTAGAAGAAAAAAAAGTGCTAGAGTCACCACTTTTAAATGTTCAGTTTCTGTTAGTTTGGCTTGGTCTTTACACAATCACCAGAAACATGAATATTTGTTTTTAAGGGGGTCATAGCCTGTTCATGAATGGGTGTATGACAACTGTCCTCCTCCTAGTGGTGCTGTTGCTGTTACTGTTCCTGCTTGTGTTCCTCCTCCTACTGCTTTTCATGCTCCTGCTTCTACTGCAACTATAGCAGTTACTACTCGTACTACAGCTGTGACTTTTTGTACCATACTAAACTAGACAAGTACTCATCTTTCAGCTGGAATGATTGAAACGTGTAGGAAAGTAAGCTTAAACTCATTTGTCCTTCTCCAATCTTAAGACTTGCTAATATAACAGCATAATATCAGTCTCAGTAAATTTTCCTGTAAATAAACATACCACAGAAGCATTTTTTAGCTCGGTAGAAAAACAGTCATTTCCAGCAGAACGTTTTTGAGAGCTTATTTTCGTCCACATCTGATGAACAAGTCAGTTTTTCTGAACATAAAGCATACATCTTGTCCTGTAAATATTACAGAATAATTCAGTTTATTTCTCTAAACATTACAAGGTCGATGTATTATTATAATAAATAATATGATTATGGTTATTTTTAAAATCATCGTAAGATGACTACAGCTTATTCCTGTAAGCAACAAAGCAGACATAACCCTTAAAGCGGTTACATGATAATTAAAACTACTGTTGTAAACTTAAGGGTGCCTGAGACTGGTGCGGTTAGCATCCACCCCCGTCCTGGCAAGGTCAGTGGTTAAAGTCCAGCTGGAGATGACCTGGTCACTCAGCAATAGAAATGGAGCACCAAACTTTCTCAGCTGAAGAAGAATGCTGACCACATCGTCCTGCAGTGTCCAGAAAAAACTCAAGGAAAATAGGTGCACTGTTCCCTTGGTTCTCAGGATTTTACAGACTTTGGCACACTTGACAATGTAAATTTCTGTCACGGCTCACTTATGTTCATATTAAGCATCAGTTTATGGTATATTACTGTTTTACATTACCCTGGGCAAGATGTAATTTTAAGTAAAATATTTTTGTGGCCAAAATGTGGTGGCACGTCTCTGGCTATCTCGCAGCATAACCAGTGTACCAAGGCACACCCTTTGAAAAACGGTGCCCTAGGTACCTAAATGACAAGATAAGACCATGTTTTCTAAGTATAACTGGATGAGTTTACTTTTTTTAAGTGAACAGTAATTAAGTTCATTTCTTATAAGAGAGGTAATACTTCAAACTGATAGCAAGCTGCAGTTTGTCTTCCCACTCTTCAGCATCTAAGTATGAGGTCAAGCAGAAACCTGGGCTCCACTACCCTACATCTTTACAACTTAGGCTGGTGTGTTTTATTTAATTACAAAGTACTCTGAAAACAAATCCATACACTGGAGTAGTGTATGACTGCACTTTTTTGTCATAGAAGATGGTTTTGGAGCAGATAATGTATGTTAGCTGTGGATTTTGTAAGCATTATTTTGCTGAACAGCTCCTCTCATTGTCTGGGAGATGCTTAGCTTGGTGCAGGTAGCATCTGACTAGATGGAGCTAAGCTTGGTGCAGGTAGCATCTGACTAGATGGAGCTAAGCTTGGTGCAGGTAGCATCTGACTAGATGGAGCTAAGCTTAGTGCAGGCAGCATCTGACTAGATGGAGCTAAGTTTGATGCAGGCAGCATCTGACTAGATGGAGCTAAGCTTGGTGCAGGCAACATCTGACTAGATGGAGCTAAGTTTGATGCAGGCAGCATCTGACTAGATGGAGCTAAGCTTGGTGCAGGTAGCATCTGACTAGATGGAGCTAAGCTTGGTGCAGGTAGCATCTGACTAGATGGAGCTAAGCTTGGTGCAGGTAGCATCTGACTAGATGGAGCTAAGCTTGGTGCAGGTAGCATCTGACTAGATGGAGCTAAGCTTGGTGCAGGCAGCATCTAACTAGATGGAGCTAAGCTTGGTGCAGGTAGCATCTGACTAGATGGAGCTAAGCTTGGTGCAGGCAGCATCTAACTAGATGGAGCTAAGTTTGATGCAGGCAGCATTTGACTAGATGGAGCTAAACTTGGCGCAGGCGGCATCTGACTAGATGAAGCTAAAATGTTTTAACTACGAGTATACAATATCCAAGTGAGTAACAATCAGCAGGTATGAAGATTTGTATCTTGTGTTCTCTGAGTGCACTGTTTGATCCTCATAAAACACATTGTCTGGTAGCCAGTTCATCATGAGAATTTAAATATCAGATGTTGTATGTTTTTCATTTATACATTCCCATACTTTCTATTTGTTTTTTCTCACTTTACTCACTCCCTCTGCCACCTTGTAAAACTACACCATACACCTCTATCTATCTTTATCATCATGAGAATACTGTTTTAGAAATGACTGGAAACTAACATCTCAGTATTTTACTTTTTTTTTTTTTTTTAATGCATTTAATATCATGCAAATACTAACTATTCTTTCAAAAATAATTTTTTTCTAAAATTGTATTCCAAATATCTGCCATGTCATAGAATGATGCTGATAGTCCGCAGCTAATGCTTATTTTGTTTTAAACAATTTTACTTTATTTTTTTTTTTTGTGGAAAATTCAAATAGCCATTCCACAGAAATCATTATGAGCCTGTAGCACCAGGTGGATTTGATGAAGCAGACAGAATGGTGTGATGACCTGTTCAGTACAACTATTTTTATAGTAGAAACAATAGTAATGTGTCTCAGGTTTAAAAAAGCCAAAGTGTAAAACTAGTCAGTGCCAACTCAGAAATATCGTACAAAGTTAGCGGATAGCAAAACTATTTCTCCATGTAAAATATGTGTGAATTAAAATACAGCAAAAAAATGTTGCAGTAAATATTTTTTACATCAGCTTTTTTTATTTGAAATGAAACATTTCTTCTAGTTGAATCCATGGCCAGGATGTATGTTACTAATGCTGGCTTATAATGTTACTTAAGCTGTTATCACTGAAATCCAGCACAGCCCTACAATTTGCTGAACCGGTTTTGGCACAAATACCTCATTTGCCTGTGATGCATTGAAGACTATGTACAGTATAATCTTGTGTGCCTCACCTTGCAAGAAGCCATTGCTGATTTCAGAGGTAGTTGTTCTGATTCAAAGTTATCAGGTATTAATTTTAAAACATGGTTTATTAGACCATGATGATAGTTGAACTTTCAAAGGCTTCATTGCCCAACATTCGCACTTGTACTCATTATGAGCACCAGTGATCTAAATATTTCTTTTCTCTGAACCGAATAAACTGGTCACAAGTTAACTTTATGGTTACAAGTTAACTTTATGGTCACAAGTTAACTTTATGGTCACGTGGAATGAAAACATGAAAGGAAAAAAAAACAATGAAAGTTTAATCTTCATTTGTTCATAACATCAGTAATCAGTGCTACTGATTCAACATCTGATTAGAAATTATTCAGATGCTTCATTTTCTGGGGGGGGGGGGGGGGGGTCACTTTTCAAGCATCATCAGAACTGCAGTTGTAAGTGGTTACAAAAACATAATCTACCTCCCATATTTAGTTTGTACCACCAGTTTTAACAACTTCAGAGTTGCAGGAGAAATTAGTCTTGGTGACCTGTGATTTCCAAAATGAAACGAGAGAAACTTGGTTCAGCTGTTCAGCTGCTTCTCTTTGTTTTTGTTCTCCCCTACGGCAAAGAGAACTCTGGGCGTGATTTTCTGAAAGGCTTGCATCCACTGTCGTTTGTCGTGTTCATCATTGGCAATGAGTGTGTGAGACTGACCTTTGTTCGGTTCTTGGAAGGAGATTCTTATCAGATTCTTTGCTGCAAAATTTTTTAAAAAAGAGAAAAAAAATCAGAATATTCATTTCTGGTGTGATAAATTTGATGTTTTGTTGGTAATCTCCCTGTATCAGTAAACTTAACTCTTTCCGTGCCACAGGAAGAAAAGCGGATGTTCAGTTGCTTACCAGAGTAAAAGCGCGAGTCTTGATATGTTAGGGGGTATAGTTGTAAAATGGAATGGAAAACAGTATTTACATGTACTTCCGTGTACTTATTATGTTTCAAAGTATAACTAAATATATGAAAATTTCATAAATGCAGAGTTTTTTAGGAAAAAAGAAGTAATGTGATGTTTTTAGACGATGATTGTGCCTAGCTCACCATCGGCAAGGTCTAAATATGCACTACTTACCATCTGAGATGTCTAGATCTACTTGTTGATCTCATATTCTGATTCTATGTTGCATTCCTGCTAAATTAATGTCTGAAATAACCTCCTAACTACTTCTCCAGTCATTTAATATGTCTAGATCTACTTGGGATACATTCAAGAGCAGTGGGGTGGTCACAGGCCATGTCCATACCCCTATATACATCATCAAAAATTGAAAATTGTCCATGTTTCTCTTCCTTTTTCTTGCTCGGCATCGCTCGTATCTAAGGACTCTTTCACCATTTTGAAAAGTGTCACCAGAAATGTGGATGAAGTATGTACAATCTAAATGTTACACGGTTCTTTTATTGAAACAAACCAATGATCAGTTTTTTTATCGTTGGTAAGCAACGGGTGTACCGGAAGCGTAAAAAAATTGACACCTGGCATGGAAAGAGTTAAGTTCTTGTTTGTCCATGGTTATGACCTTGACAGTGGCTGTCAGGTTGTAAGGTACAATGGCATCACTTAATTCTTGGTGACAACCAAAGAAGTACACCTTTTACCGTGATTCACTGCTATTGAGAATATATTGATCTTTTGATCCAGCTGAAGTAACACAAGAGCTTACGTGATTCTCTGCATATTAAAGGAAACCAGTGGATGTTGGTCACATGTAGTGCACATGACTACACTTTAACTGAAAGTGAAGGTATGGAGAAGAAGATGTAACTGATATAAATGTCCTGGCAAGGTGAAAAGAAATAAGCTATGCCCCCAGAATAGAACATTATCTCATTAAATGCTTCCTCAGGAGAAGAGGCTTATATGTTTTAGATGTGAATATCATGCATGTTTGGGTTCAAGGTCAATAGTATTCTTGTATGATGGGCTCATTTTTACTCTAAGCTCCTATACTGCTGTATATTCAGTAGCCATTACCTTATATATATAAATAGGCAATAGTTTCCATTACCAGTAATATTACAGCTCAGTTACACAAATGACAGTACAATTTTCAAATTAAGCTGCATATCAGTTCTCTCTTGTTTCCATGCCTCAGACAAATTCTTATGAGAGCAATGACCCCAGCATTCTCACAAGTAACATAAATGCAGCATGTGAGATTCTGTTTATCCTATGTACTAATCTGCTGTTGCTGTTGCATTGTCCTGGAACTTACAAGCAGTATATCCTTTGCAGCTGATTCTGTAATGATTTTGAAACAGGCATTTTGCTGAATTGGAGGTGGATTATGATGGCATGTTTGACAACAGAATTGACCAAAAAAGGTGAACCTCTTGATAGGCTCCACCACCACAGGGATTATGACAAGCCTTGTATAGTTAACCAGGCAGACTGTTAGCAGTGGTTGTAATAATGGTTGCACCAACTGGCACAGTCAGCTGTGCTTCTTCTGAATACTAGCTGGGCCATAAACTTGACTAAAATTTCTCATCAAAAAAATCTTTCATATGCTAAAAATTCTATCTGGAGAACATATATGAACTCTACCTGTCTGTCCACCTTGTCCGAATGCACTGCGGAATGACCCCAACTTGACCTCTCCATCTGGAAGGTCTTCAACTATCAATTCAGATACTGGAATGGGTTGTCGATAAACTTGATAAAACTGTCTTCCACCCTGAGTTGCCAGTCTGGTGACCACAGCCACTTTGTCAAACAAGAACATGTACAGTTTCTGAAATGATAAAAGATCTAAAAATCAAATCTATGAACAGAGAAAGATCAAGACTGCATCCAGTGTATCCCTAGGAGATTTCTATTAATATTAAAACTAACTGCAAGGTATCCTTTGATTTGTTTAAGTGTCAGCCTCAAGGGACTAAGAAGAACTAACAAAAGAGTGACTTTGTAAATGGGTACTGCATCATTTGAAGAGGGTATAGGGGGACAGAAGACACAAGCACACACAAACTGGCTATTACAACACAAAATCTGATTTATTACTGTATAAAAAGAAACAAACAATAAAATCAGGCATCAGAAAAGCTGCTCTGCAGAATGATACTGTGCATCATCTAGCAACTGATATAGTGTTATGTTCTTTCACACTGGCCCCTCCTTGCTAGGTGGATTGTCCCCAAAAGCTTCTAAAGGTGAAAAAATCTATAATTCAGGGGATGTAAAAATATAAAAGAAAGAAAACTGAAGAAACTCCCACGAGTTTTTTTTTTGTGAGAGTGCTCCCCTTGTCTGTCTCTGCCCACCAGTTTAATCTTCATTTGTTCATAACATCAGTAGTCAGTGCTACTGTTATTCTTTCAACATCTGATTAGAAATCATTATTCAGATGCTTCATTTTCTGGGGGTCACTTTTCAACCGTCATCTGCAGTTGTAAGTGGTTACAAACATATAAACTATTTTTGAAAATCCTCTGAAGGATTAAGTTTACTTACATTTCCTTTGGTGTTTTTCATGCATCCACTACACACAAGAGCTCTGGATTCCTCAATCTCTGGTATTTTCTGAGAGAGGGAAAAACACAAACACTACAGAGGCTAATTTTAGAATAATTCAAATATTGAAAAAAAAATCAAATATTATCCAAGCCAGACAAAAGTTAAGCTAATCATCAAAATGATGTTTTATAATTTCTGCAAACAAATGACATAAAAATAAAATAAATTTATTTACAAAAATGCTTCAGGAACAACTAATAAATACACTAATGGGAAAAAAATGCTAGGTAGCTGAGCTGTTTGAGGTGATCTTTCTAACAGCCTTGGTGGCTTCTAACAGAAAAACCTGGACTGAAAGATGATGATTTACCTGCTCATCAAACAGATAAACCAAAGAAGACTTTGAATGTTCGCACTGAGCAAGGCCCATCTGTTGGTCTGCTTCCCGAATTATATTTTCCATCAGTGCAATCTATGAAGAAGTGGATGAATGATTAAAAGGTACAGATGTTTGTTTTTTTTTTTAATAGGGGTTTACAAGTTTATTTCCAACCAGAAAGTGGTTGACACAAGTTCAGGAGCAAAGCTGCCCCAGTGGCAGGAATGGCTGATAAACCAGTAGTAGCAAAGATTACATCCCTCCCCAACACACATGTGACAGGTGGTGGCTTCACATGTCTTCATGGTAATGAAATCTGCATACAAGTCTGTTCCTTGAGCCCATTACTAGCTTCAAGCAAGTCACTGTAACCAGCTTGAGCCCATTACTAGCTTCAACCAAGTCACTGTAGCCAGCTTGAGCCCATTACTAGCTTCAACCAAGTCACTGTAGCCAGCTTGAGCCCATTACTAGCTTCAACCAAGTCACTGTAGCCAGCTTGAGCCCATTACTAGCTTCAACCAAGTCACTGTAGCCAGCTTGAGCCCATTACTAGCTTCAAGCAAGTCACTGTATCCAGATCTCCATTAGACACAGTGTCACTGCCTCCAGATCACCATGGCAGCAGCTGCAAGCTTGCAGTTTCAGGAGACCAACAACCACACATTTCAAAATTGCTCACATTTTAAACAACTGCTGAATTTTAAATATGCCATGTTCAGAAACAGAACTATAGACAAGGGGAATCACTCATTGAAAACTATTTTTCAGAATTACTTTCTCATCCATGAGTTGCCACATGAAAAATAGATTTAAGTTTTTGTTCTTCCACATGAAATTTTGTCATGAGGCACTTCTTTAATAATAACTTCTACCATTTCTCGTTACTTTTTATTACACATGAAGCATTTACACAGGTAACTTTCTAATTTAAAACCTTGTTCTTGTATTCAACATTTTATCATACATTCATTCTTTCCTCTTTTACGTTCATTCTTTCTTCTCAAGCATTCATTCAAATACACGTGCACAGTCCCTATAACACTGCCAGTGAACTTTAAAACTCAACTTACAGATTTCTCTAAATAGCTCACATCAGCAGAGTCTCTTGGGGTCTGAAATTGAGAACACACAATACAGAAGCCAAATTAAATATACTACTGATAGACAAACCTAAACTTCATGAAAGTATAAATTACACAATATAAAGCTATTTCAGATAAGATCCATAAAAACTACCATTTACTGCTATACAATAACAGGTAAGATCCATAGAAACTACGAGGGGCGTTCAGAAAATAATGCACCACATCATTTTTCTCAGGAGCTGTTTATTCAAAAAGCATAAATTTATACACAATATACAAGGATATGTCATGTAAACATTGGTATTATTCAACATAATCTCCATCAACTTGTACAGCTTTATGCCAGCGTGAAACAAGTGCATGTATTCCTAGCCTGTACCAGATTTTCTCTTGATTATGTAGCTATTTCTTCGCTGCA
Source organism: Achatina immaculata (assembly GCA_009760885.1). Lineage (NCBI taxonomy): Eukaryota > Metazoa > Mollusca > Gastropoda > Stylommatophora > Achatinidae > Lissachatina > Lissachatina immaculata. The sequence continues at coordinate 36,444,766 of CM019716.1, forward strand.
TGAATCACTCCTTCATCATCTTCAAATCTTACCCCTAAGAGTGCATCTTTAAGTGGACCAAACAGATGGAAATAAGAGGCTGCCAAATCGGGACCATAGGGTGGATGGGGTAGTATAGTCCAACCCAATTTGGTGATTGCTTCCTGTGTTGCAGACTTGTGTGAGGACGCACATTGTCATGAAGGGGAAGCAGATCTGCTTGACTCTTGTGCGGCTGAACTCCGCAAAAACGCTGGGTGAGTTTTTTCAATGTCTTAATGTAAGCTTGCGAATTGATTGTCTCTCTTCTTGGCATAACATTCACAAGAATCACACCTTCAATGTCCCAAAAGACAGTGATCATGACCTTTCCGGCTGAAGTTGTCTTGGATTTCTTTCTTTGTGGTGATTGCAGATGATGCCACTCCACTGACTCTTTTTGTCTCAGGTTCAAAATGATGTGCTCAGGTTTCATCACCTGTTACGATCTTAGCCAAAAAGTTCTCTCCCTCAGCACTGAAACGCTGCAATAATTCAGAAGAAGTTGCTTTTTGCAACCGATGTTCATTTGTAAGACTTCGAGGAACCAATCTTGCACAAACCTTAGAAAATCTGAGACCTTTTATTACTGCATTACCATTGCTGACTCACAGCTTCAAAGCCAACTGTTGAGTAGTGATACGCCTATCAGTAAGAATAATGCACTCGGCACATTTCAACATTTCTGCCTTGGTGGCTGTGGCAGGACATCCACAGGCGGCCGATCATGCAACTCCTTATCTCTACTTATTGATTCTTTGATTCTCTGAACCCAGCGACTGACTGTACGCCTGTCCACTGCAAAACTTCCATACACATCATATAAAGCTTGTGAATGTTCACAACTGTTTCCTTGTCTGCAATGAGAAATTCTATCACAATTCGCTGCTTATACCACAAGTTGCTAACACGATCCATTTCAACGAAAAGGGCAGCCATATTCTTTGGCCGGTTGTGGTGCAATTTGGTTCACACAATCGGCACATTCCATATTTAAAGTGTGCAAAATTTCATGCTTCTATCTTTATTATTAGCTGGAAAAAAAAAAACGATGTAGTGCATTATTTTATGAATGCCCCTCATACCATTTACTGCTATACAATAGCAGACAAACCTGACCTATCTCGATGCAGCTAAGACAAAGCCTGAAAACTAGTAATTCATTGTTTTTTTATGAAGTAATTTAAGAGCTAAATCATGTGTGATTGTATAAAAGTGACTTACATATTTAAGAATGCTACGAACCAGAAGGGGATATCTCACAAACTGACTCCTTGCACCATCTACAGGAAGAAAAACAAAGCCTCATTTACAACATAATGATAAAAATAACAAAAATAGGACTCTGTCAGTCACAAGCTGTGGTCTGGTATACAAAGCAGGACAATGGTAAATTTGTAAGCTCTGTATGGTTTGTATTTTGTAAGTTCTCTTTTCTGTGCTCATAGTACTTGTTCTCTCTTCTTTTCTTTGTTTCTAGGTGCTGTCTAATGAAGGAAAAAGGCAGAAATATTGCATGTTTTTTTTGTTTTTAACTTTCACTTTGAAACATCAAAATTTCAACAAAATTTCATTTCTAACTCGGAAACAAAGCATGCTCACCTAACAAAGTCCATAAATCCAGTTTACGACTGAAAGGAGAAGCAAGGCAACGCTGAAAGAAATCATCAAGTGATGGGTCGTTCTTCTTCTCGTCAAAGACAGACTTGGCTTTGATTTGGTTGGCACAGTATTTCACATACACACTGAGGCTGTTGGCCTGTAGAGACATGGAAGTAAAAACAAGTTCATGTAGTTCTGTTCTCTAAGTCAGTATTTTAGGCAGAGATACAGAGGTAAAAAACAAGGTCACGTAGTTCTGTTCTCTAAGTCAGTGATTTTAGGCAGAGATACAGAGGTAAAAACAAGTTCACGTAGTTCTGTTCTCTAAGTCGGTGATTTTAGGCAGAGATACAGAGGTAAAAACAAGTTCACATAGTTTTGTTCTCTAAGTCGGTGATTTAGGCAGAGATACAGGGGTAAAAACAAGTTCACATAGTTCTGTTCTCTGAGTTGGTGATTTAAAAAGTTTTGATGCATGGTTAGTGCCAATCAGTGATTATTTATTGCCTAATAATATCACATTACCAAAATGGAAGCTACCTCATACAGTGATGTTCTTAACAGACCCCAGACTGATCCTGTTCTAATGCCATTTAAAAAAGGTCACTGAGAATTTAAATGGTGAGTCAAATCATTTAGAACAATGGTTCCCAGTCTGTGGTCTATGGATCACAAATGGTCCTTAAAGCAGTATCAATTTGGTGTTAAAATGGTCAGTGTGAATCAACATCATTGCACTAGTCAGCAGTTGACCAGAAACTGCCAACTAGCATCACCATCAGCACAAACTCCATTGCTAAGGATGACATTCCTTTTCCTTCCTATAGCCTTAACCCTGATACCTATTTTTTTTAGGCTGAGTGAACCCCGAGAGTTTTTCACGAGCCATGGACTGACCGTCATCGTGGTGAGGGGAAATCAAAACTGAGTAGGCTGGTTCACAACTGAGGGTCTAATCCACTACACCAGTGTAGCTCCCTGTGCCATCCACTAAATAAAAACAGGAGTTCATAGCACTGCCTATGAGGTGAGTCAACAACTTCCATTTTGTTGGAAAAGTAGTCCCCAAGCTTATAAAAAGTTTGGAAATCACAAAGTTAGAACTTGGAGCTGGCTATATCTCCCTCACGATGAGGAAACAAATTATTTTTAAAAAGGATGACAGATCATTTTAAGGTCTGCTTTGCATATATTTAATTCATTTTGATAATATGCATCTTATACCACACGAGGTAAGATACAAAAATAAATAAGTTTCTGGAGAAGTTGCAGGATATCAAAAAGCTAATTAAAACTGCAAGGAAAGAGTAATCAAAATTCTGTCATGAGATACAGACGTTAAAGAATGTGACAGCCACTGGAAAACGGGGGAAGATTGTTCATACCCTGACACCAACATCTACACTAAATGATACAGTAAAATGAGCACCATTTAAATTCTCAAACATAAACTTATCATACAAACTTGCACTCAAGCCCCTCTTCTCCATTATTCCTCCATTTAAAAAAAAGTCACCAGAAACTGACAACTAAAAAGACTGTGCCTTCTGGAGAGCAACTCTGCCCAGAGTGCTGTGTCATCTGATGAAGGCCAAAACAGCAGATAAGAAATGCAGGGACACAAAGACTAGATCTTGTAACACAAATAAGGGTTATTGTTAATGTGACCAATTACACCAATGAAATATTAATACAGCCAGCCACAGTTCCTAAGAATCCTTCATCCTAAGAGAAATAATTCCACCAAACAGATTATTCCATGCTAGAAAATTATCGGCTCTTTGTGTTGCTGAGATCATGAAAGAAAAACTACCACAAAGTTAAACTATAACATCTACTCATTACCCAATCATGTATCTGTTTCCCTACGTTCTGTGTTGTCCCATCAGGTTTTCGTTGCTCTTTCAGTTTTGACAGCAAATCTGTTGACACAATATTTCATCATGGAGACATCTTTAACAATAACCTATTCATGGAGAATATAGCTCCTGATAATAAAAACTAGATTGTTTTACTGGGATTTTGTTCTATTTTCTTTACATCAATGTGCTAACCTGTTTTAGTTGTACAGTATTTTGGTGATTAGGGAGTTCAGTGGTGGCAGATATTTTCAGATTTACTATTAAAATCTGTGGCAGTCCAGTAGATGGCACTGCATGTGCTTGCTGTGATTGGTGCTAGTCTGCTGTCAGCATGGGATGTGTTGAGAGTAGTGTGTCATTTTTATGGCTGTGTCTGTTAAAAAAAAGTGTGAAAATGTGCCTTTTGTGTGTTCCTCGTTTATAGCTTGTGTACTAGATCTTACATCCTTCCCGTGCCATTAAACGTCACATATAGCTCGCATAGTTGTTTGCCAAGTTTCCATGTTCTCGGAGAGTCTTTCAACTTCATCAAGGGATGTTATGCCCACTAAACTGGCTTCTCTTAACATTTAGAGCTTCATGTGGTCAACCTCGATTTCTTTGGCCTATTGTGCTCCACTTGATAGCTTGTTTTGGTATTCTCTGATTGTTTCTTCTCATCACATAGCCTACATATATCCATCTTCTTTTTCTGATCACCCATGAGACAAGTTGTTGTTTGCTCATCTGTCTTATCTCTGCATTGTTCTTGAATTCATTCCACTTTATACTAAGTATTTTCCTTAGGCATTTGTTTTCAAAAGAATCTAAGTTTATAGCTTGTGTACTTGATCAGGGTGTGTTAATCTGCCTGTGGCTTGCTAATGAACGTAGCATTCAAACATTTTCATGCCACTTCTTATTTATGATACATTTTTGTTATGCAATGACCATTTTTGTTGAAATATTGGAGAATTAACTTTTATTTATACATTTTCTTCTTGTTCATCATTCGTTCATACATTGACACCAATCTCTCTCATAGAAGTGGCAGTTTGTTCCAGGTTTTCAGCATAACCATACAGCTTCTCCTCCATGGGGCTGTGTCTGACCAGGTCCTTTGTCCAAGCAGATTGTGCAGTTGGCAAATCTGGAGGATGTGATTTGGTGTCGTGTGGTCTTTGCTAAAGGCACTAGGTCTGTTAGGCCAACTTTCAGCTTCTGGTATAGATGGTGTCTCAGCCTGAGTGTCCTGCTCTCAGTAAGATTATCACTTTATCATTTCTTGAGAGTTTGCAGTATTTATCTGTTTTTGCTTTAGGATGTTATTTTGCCTATTTGTCTTTATTTTCTACCAGAAAGAAAGTCTGTTTTTGTTTGTTTGTTTGTTTGTTCATATGCTGTGCCTCTTCTATCTGTTGTAGTTTTTGTTTGTTTGTTTGTTCATATGTTGTGCCTCTTCTATCTGTTGTATTCTTCCTCCTCTTTTGTCAGTCTGTTTGCCTCTTCTTTCTCTTTGATTTTTTCTTTTTCTACATGAGATAAACAGAATCTGGCATGTTAAATTTATGTTGCTTGTGAGAACAAAGGAGTCACTGCTTTCATTAGAATTTGTCTGAGGTGTGAAAATAAACAAATGTTAAGGAGTCTCCTAAGAAACCACATTATGGCAATGTTCTGCTCTGGGAACAAAATTTGTCCCACTTCTTTTACAGAAAGTGTATGTTTTCTTCAAATTTCCACTTTCAGCTGAAGTGTATATACCTATACACATTGCGCCCGACTTTCATATGCATAAATTGCTTTCCAAGAATCACATATGCAGGGTGCTCAAGTTTTGTATGGTTGATATGTACAGATTTCATGGAGATTTTTCCATAACACAATGTGTCAGGAGCACATTTTTTACAGCTAGATCAACCAATATCCATTAAAAATATGCCTCCAACCCACAATCTCAGAAACCAAAACAAAACATTTCAAGATATTTTTATGTTTCCATAGCAGCCAGTCCCCACCAAAGGGAAGGTAACTACCACTATACAGTTTATGTTGTAACACTAGAATGAAGGAGTTACAGTTCTTATTTATGTCCACCATTTGTAACTGGAATAGTTAAACTAATGTTCCCATATCAATATTTCATGGGTTTCTCACATGACCTTATACACGATGACTACCAGTACTCTCACATGACCTTATGCATGAAGAGAGTCAGGACTACCAGATACACCTCCATTAGTGAATTGACATAGCCAATGGTCCCATAGAATGGAAGAGACCTTGGTCTTATTATGGTCTTATATATCGTGACTAGTATGAGAGAGACAGCGGTCATGAATAACTTAATAACCTGGTGGCCAGGATGCCAATGACTTCATGTGACTTTATACATGTTGGTGAAAACTTACCTTGGTGCACTGGAATGAGTGAGTCAATATTCCCAAAGAGTGTGTTCACATCACACTGAGACATTAGCCCTAAAGTTATCAGCGAATCTCTGTACAGCTGAGGAGCAAAGAACAGTCAGGGAATTTCTTTCCAGCTACAATACAAAGTGCAGTCAAAGAAAGATCACTTTATGAAATCGGAGAAAACTTCTATCACTGGATTAAAAATTAACTTACTATTCTAAAAATTAAAATTTAAAAAAGGTTTTAAAAAATGTTTGTGTTCATCTGGTAGAAAATATATAGGAACTAAAGACTAAAATCACTCGATTTACTAATCCAGTGGTACTGGCCTCAAGTCCAAGCGGCGGGATATTTTTCTAGTACACACCAAAAGCCCTCGAGGTTCACCCAGCCTCTAAAAATGGTTACCAGAGAAATCTGGAAAGGTAAATGCGGCCAAGTGTAATACTGACCACATCAGACTTTCATGTGCCGAAGATCTTGGAAATAGGAGCCTAACACCACAACCCCAAAATGCCTTAATGATATGGAAAAGGGGATTTTACCTTTTAAAGACTAAAATTTAAAAAGTTTAAAATGTACTAAAAGTTCTGATATTTACAGGTGTACAAGTAGGATATTTATGTACATGATATAACTGCAATGTGTTGAACACAGTCAAATGCATCTGACCCTGCAATGAGATATTCTCCTTTATTCGGAGCATGTTTTGCCCAAAACAGGTGTGTAAGGTGCCCATTTTTACAGTAATGCTGACTGGAGGGCACTAGTGACCAATCATGAGCACAACAGATGTCATGTGAGAAAATAGGTCATTGTCTGAGCTCCTGCCAACTCTCCTCATGTAAATGATGGTGCCATGGCACTTCACAGTCTCAGAATTCTGAGTTTGCAAGATCTACAAGAAACAAGATCTACAAGAAACAAGATCTACAAGAAACAAGATCTACAAGAAACAAGATCTACAACAAACAAGATCTACAACAAACAAGATCTACAAGAAACAAGATCTACAACAAACAAGATCTACAACAAACAAGATCTACAACAAACAACCAGACAATTTTAAAAAGTGACATAAAAATGATTAGAAAAATAATTTTCCCATAAGTAGTTTGTGATCCATGCAGGACTAAGTGTGAGTAGACGTGACAATAAATCTGGCTGAAGTAGTGTCCTATTTTGCACAAAATGGGTTTTATATCCAGACAGGTCTTTGTACAAATGGGTAGAAATCTAGACTGGTCTTATCCAGTCTTATGTTATTTCTACATGCAAGAAAGTTTTGATTTTAGGCACTCGATGAAGGCAAACAGTTCTCTGGGTCAGCGTTTTATTTATTATATGGAGAACTATTCTGGAAGTTTTTAAAAAAATGTTATAAAAATAGTAATGCTTATTTCCTTTCCAGATATTCAACTGATTTGTGAAGTTTTTGGTGGTAGTATAAGTGTATCACAAGACATAAACACTCACTTTTGTTACATTGATCAAGTCCTCCACAATATCTTTTTCTCCTTGATAGAGTTCGTGGATAGCCTGAAGTTATTTAACAAACATAAAAGATAAGTTTTTTTAACAAACATAAAAGATAAGGTTTTTTTTTACAAACATAAACGATATGTTTTTTAACAAGCATAAAAGAAATTAAAAATTATTCCATGGACACAATGTCAAGTATAAAAACTGAAAAACAGCCTTAATTCTGAATGTTCTAGAATTCGGAACTTTGGTTCAGTGTTTAGTAATGATGATGGTAATGTTCTTGATGACAGAGGAGACACAAAGAGGACCATTACAGATTTCTTCATTTCCTAGGATGTGCACATGAAGATAGAGCAATGCCATCCAAGGAAGATGCAATAGATATGTGTATGTATTCTCAGCCATTCTGGGAACCAACCCAGTCTCTAATCCTTATTAAAATGCTGCTTTGTGGCGCAGCCTGTTTTAGACTGATCTTTCCGATTTCTGTCATGGCAAACTTCATACAACTGCTGTCATAGCTGACTCTCTTAATTTTTGACTCTCCAGAACCCATTCCAAAGGCAGTAGGTTCATCTATCAAAGGCAGTATTTCATCTATCAAAGGCAGTAGGTTCATCTATCAAAAGCAGTATGTTCATCGATCAAAGGCAGTAGGTTCATCTATCAAAGGCAGTATGTTCATCGATCAAAGACAGCAAGTTCATCTATCAAAGGCAATAGGTTCATCAATCAGAGGCAGTACTGTTTACAGATCTTCTTATTTGTTCGCTTCTACCACCAAGACCGCCCTATGATCCCACTGAATTTACGCCTGTGGTCCTCGTTAAGTCCCGTGGTCCCCCATGCAGTCCCCGAAAGGACCACACGAGATCCCCGAGAGGACCACAAGAGGTTCAGAGTATCGTAGGGCTCAAGCATGTATTCTTGGTGGGTCTCAGAAGCGGGATTGCGTGACACCGTGGTTTTCGTTGCGCCAGTTTAGTCTAGAGTTGGACTTTCTCACCGGAAAACCTCGACGTGTTTTGGATATCAGTATATCTCTGCTGGGTGAGAGGTGGTTGCCCACCCAGCCCAGAGTTGGACTTTCTCACCGGAAAACCTCGACGTGTTTTGGATATGAGTATATCCCCGCTGGGTGAGAGGTGGTTGCCCACCCAGCCCAGAGTTGGACTTTCTCACTGGAAAACCTCAGCGTGATTAGGATACACATATATCCCCGCCGGGTGAGAGGTGGTTGCCTATCTAGACTTCCCTGGTCCAGTGTCTCCGACTTCAGCATTTTGCGGTCATGGCCGCTACCCTTCCTAGTTGTGACCAGGATGGAGCTTTTGTCCAGGAGGACGAATCCTCACCACTAGTGACTTCCATCCCTGGGTTGAGCCGGTTTAGGCATATTATCCCAGTATGGGCGTGTTTGGGACGTGACCGACCTCTAGAGCAGAGGTACCGTGACATGCGTAGCCTTCAAGTTTTACCCCTGGTGTAAGCCGGTTTAGGCATATTTCACCATTGTAGGTGTATTTCGGACGTGGCCGGCCTCTAGAGCAGAGGCGCCGTGGTATGTGAAGAATCTCGCCAGCAGCGGTAGATGAGCTACCAAACGTGCCTCTCATCTACCCTAAGTGTCTGGTTTTCATGCGCCAGATATTCGCCTTCGCCCCTTCTCCTGTCAGTTTAAACAGTTCTGCCACGAGAAGGCCAGGAGCTGGACTTGACTGCCAGAGGCTATTTGAGACGTACACTGCTGGAGCGGAGGGCGAAATTCTCCACCTCCGGCAATAACAGTCCTTAGAACCCCTGTTTTACAGATAAATGATAGTGGATTGGTCTGGTTTGATGTGGTGAATGAAAGTAAGTTTTACACAATAATAACTGAAACATTGCTGTTGTTATTGTTTTTGTTGTTGCTGTTGTTGTTTTCCTGTTATTGTTGACACTACTGTTGTTGATGGTGTTGTTGCTGTTGTTGTTTACTGCTGTTGTCATTGTTGTTATTGTTATGTTGCTGTTGTTGTCACCACTGTTGTTACTGTTTTTGTTTTCCTGCTATTGTTGCCATCATTATTATTAATCTTGTTTTTTTTAACTGCTGTTGTTCCCACCACCGTTGTTGTTGTTGTTGTTATGTTGCTGTTGTTTCCACCACTGTTGTCACTGTTATTGTTGTTTTGCTGCTGTTGTTGCCACCACTGTTGTTGTTGTGCTCCTGTTGTTGCCATCACGTTTGTTACTGTTGTTGTTTTGCTGCTGTTGTTTCTACCACTGTTGTTGTTGCTGTTGTTTTGCTGCTTTTGTTGCCACCACTGTTGTTGTTACTGTTGTTGCTGTTTTGCTGCTGCTGTCATTGTTACTGCTGCTATTGTTGTTGCTGCTGCTGTTGTTGCTATTGTTGTTGATGCTTCTACCGTGGCCATTGTTGATGTTGTTGTTGTTGTTGCTGCTGCAGTTGCTGTTCTTGATGTTGCTATTGTTGTTGCTACTGATGTTGTTGCTGCTATTATTATTGTTGATGTTGTTATTATTGTTTCTGCTGCTATTGTTGTTGTTGTTGCTGTTTCTGCTGCTGTTGTTGTTGCTGCTGCTTTTGCTGCTATTGTTGTTGTTGTTGATGTGATATTGTTGCTGCTGCTGTTGTTGTTGCTGTTGCTGCTATTGTTGTTGTTGATGTTGCTGCTGTTTTTGCTTCTGTTGCTGCTGATGTTGCTTCTGCTGCTACTATTGTTGTTGTTGTTGCTGTTGTCACTGTTGTTGATGTTGCTGTTGTTGTTGTTGTTGCTGCTGCTGCTATGTTACAAAACAAGCTGTGAACTTTCCTTGTTTGACTCAATGTAACATAGAGCTATCCACAAGTGTTTATTAACTGTCTGGCGTTTTATATAATGCGTTGTATATCTGTGCCAGCAAGATACCTGTATAGGAAGCTCTGATTCAATTGCTGAAGTGACAGTCAAACTGATGATTCTTTACAATTTTATAACTGTATTTGCAATGTGATATTTTTTTTAAACCTAGTCATGTGATTATATTCTGTTGGCGTGCTTACTTGGGCAGAGCGTTATCCACCACTGAAACATTACACTGTGCTCGGATCCCTTTTTTAAAAATCAAAATGCTGAAATATTAATGTACAAAGAAATGAAAAAATATAATGAATTATTTACTTACTTCCTGCTGTTTAATATCTGTGACTGAGAGACCTGAAAGAGCTGGGCTTCCACTTCCTCCACTGACTGAGTCCATCCATGTCACCTGTGACCTTCGTTTGGCAGGTGAGAGAGGAGAACTCTTCCGAGGGGAGGCAGTGCGTCGAAGAGGTGAGCTGGGGGCTTTGGCGCCATCACTTGAACTGTCCTGTGTAATGGTGGGCACATGATGATTAGTTCCAGGTTAAAGTTCAGCATACAAAAAATTCAAATAGGAGAGACGGAGAGAGAGAGACAGGAAAACAGAGAAGATAGACAAAAAGACACAGACAGAGAGAGAGAGGGGGGGGGGGGGAGATCGTGACAGAAAGATAGAGAGACAAAGGGAGAGAAAGCACAGAGAGATACAGAAAGACGGAGACAGACAGAGACAGACAGAGAGAGATGACTAAGAATGAAAGTGACGCTATGATGTTATCGTTTTCCAACACATTTTCTGAAATAAAACTACAATAAAAAGAACAACATCGAATCTCTTCTGTTGCTATAGAAACATACAACTTCATCTGCTATAAGAACATAAAACTTCAGCTGCTATAGAAACAAATAACTTCTGCTGCCACAGAAACATTGAACTTCTGCTGCATTGTGCTCTATACCACATTCTACACTTCTAGATTTTCATATTTTACTTCGCTTTCCGTCTTTTGTCTCTGTGTTTTCCTTGTGCTCCTACAAACCTCTCTTGAGCTCAACAGTGCAGGCTCCTTACAAACTGAAGGATCTTTGGAGCATAAACATAGCAGGTTGGTCTCCTGTTTTACCTCGCTGTATGTGTGGCTTGTTCGTTGTGTATTACATATTTCTGAACTAAATGACCTTTAACTAGTACCTACGACATTTGTTACGAAATAAATAGTAGCTAGTCACTGACCCGCATCTTTCACAGCTAGTCTGCATTTTTAAAAATGAATTTCATATTTTTCCTCAGCTTTAATCTGACATTCCTGGAATTTATCAAATCTTTCCATACACTTTCGTCCACTTTTTTCTTTCATGTTTATCATCATCATCGCCTTTCACTCCCTTGAGGCTACAGATAAAGGCTCTCTAGTTCTTGGAATTATTCTCTACTTCCTTCTATGTGTATCCCTTGTCTCTGAGCACTGGCATAATTTATCTTCTCCAAGTAAGTCTAGGTCTTCCTCGTTTTCTATTTCCTTGAGGATTCCATGTCAGTGCCTGTCTTGCTATGTTGGTGTCGGGTTTCCTCAGAGTGTGGCCAATCCACCTCCACTCCCTAGACATTTCATGTTTATATCTGCTCCTTTTGTCTTAGAAAACAGGTTCAAAGCAGGTAGATACGGCGGCTGCTGAGCATATTTTTTTTCCCCGAACAGCTCCTCTGATGGCCGATTCTATCAATATTGAGTCAGCAACCGTAAACAATGTTTGTGTTCGTCCAGTCTTCTTCCTCCTGCTTCTTTTCTAGTTAAATCTGGCTCTGATTTTCATGCTTAAACCCGTAAAATATACAAGTATTAGCACTTTCCGTCCAAGAAAAGATTTCAAGCAGCAGATACAAACTGTTGCGGGTTCCTCCAAGCGTCATCTTGCTCACCAGCTGCTCTTATGACCGGTTGTAGCAATGCTGGTTTTGCACAGCTGGATACAGTAACAGTGAGCAATATTTGTGTTGCAAGTTCCTGTTTCCTTGCACTTGTGTCCTCTGACTACAAGTTTAGTCCTCATTTCTTCCTCAGGCGATGCTGTGCCCTTGTGCAGGTTCACTGTCCACATGATTCGGTCTTTCGCAAGTTTTTTTACACACCATATGGCTGATAGAACGATCTCGTGGCTGATAGAACAGACTTGTGGCTGATAGAACGATCTCGTGGCTGATAGAACAGATTTGTGGCTGATAGAACAATCTCGTGGCTTATAGAACAATCTTGTGGCTGATAGAACAATCGTGTGGCTGATAGAACAATCTCGTGGCTGATAGAACAATCTCGCATTTAGAATTACAAATATCTTTATATCCCATTTTATATCAGTGTTTTGCAGGTTAGTTCGGGCTGCCGCCCCCTTTTCTCCCAGCCCACATTCTCTTAGCCCCCCCCCCCCCATCTTTTCGTACACTGACCTAAAAACTTCTGCTTTCAAACCAGTTTATTTAACAATAATGAAGTAGTGCATTTATAACTCGCCTACTGCATTATTTTCTCAACTTCTAATGTGATGGATGAGTTTCAAGTAGGGACACAAGTTTCTCTATATCAGGCTGAAAAGTGCTAAGAAGGGAGGTATTACTGCCCCCGTCTGTTGCTTCGTTTTCATTCAACGCCCCCCTACTGCCCGCTTTTCTTTCACTGCTGTCCTACTGACCCTTTTTCTTTCACCGCCCCCCTGGTCCTTTTCAACGCCCGCTCGGGTAAACACTGGTTTAGATCTATCGTGTGCCCTCCTTCCCGCTGTTTGTCATGGAAAACTTGTCTGGAAATATGGCTGCTGTCCGCTTTTATTACATGTCGCAACCCTGTCAGTCTTCTACTGCCCAGTATTGTCATCCACTGGCGGGGAGATTAGCACGATACAGAAACTTAGGGAAGTTCTGATACTCGGTGATTAAAATAACATGAAAGTAACAAATATTTCACGGCAACAGAAAGCAAAGCAGGGCGGTAAAGATATCTTTGTTAGAAAGGAAAAATAGATTTTTTCAGGAATAAATGGCAAGAGAAAATTGGAGGTAAAAACTTACATTTTTCTGTCTTGTCGGTGAAAGGAGGTTCACAAGCGACGCCGAAACTCTCAAGAAAGATCTCTTTGACTTTTTCTGGAGAAATAAATGGTAACATTCACGTTCATTGTGGTCCTAGTTTTATGTCCAGTCTGGTGCTAGTTTTATGTTCAATCTGGTGCTAGTTTTATGTTCAGTCTTGTGTTAGTTTTATGTTCAGTCTGGTGCTAGTTTTATGTTCAGTCTGGTTCTAGTTTTATGTTCAGTCTTGTGTTAGTTTTATGTTCAGTGTGGTGCTACTTTTATGTTCAGTCTGGTGCTAGTTTTATGTTCAGTCTAGTACTAGTTTTATGTTCAATCTGGTGCTAGTTTTAGTTCAGTCTGGTCCTAGTTTTATGTTCAGTCTGCTGCTAGCTTTATATTCCGTCTGGTGCTAGTTTTATGTTCAGTCTGCTGCTAGCTTTATATTCCGTCTGGAGCTAGTTTTACGTTCTGTCTGGTGCTAGTTTTATGTTCAGTCTGCTGCTAGCTTTATATTCCGTCTGGAGCTAGTTTTACGTTCTGTCTGGTGCTAGTTTTATGTTCAGTCTGGTCCTAGTTTTATGTTCAGTCTGGTCATAGTTTTATGTTCAGTCTGGTGTTAGTTTTATGTTCAGTATGAAGCTAGCTTTATGTTCAGTATGGTGCTAATTTTATGTTCAGTCTGGTCCTAGTTTTATGTTTAGTCTGGTGCTAGTTTTATGTTCAAGCTGGTGTTAGCTTTACGTTTAGTTTGGTGCTAGTTTTAGGTTCAGTCTGGAACTGGTTTTACGTTTAGTCTGGTGCAAATTTTGTGTTCAGTCTTGTGGTATTTTTATGTTCAGTATGGTGCTGGTTTTACGTTCAGTCTGGTGTTAGGTTTATGTTCCATTTGGTGCTAGTTTTACATTGAGTTTGGTGCTAGTTTTACGTTCTGTTTGGTACTAGTTTTATGTTTAGTTTGGTCCCAGTTTTACGTTCTGTTTTGGTGCTAGTTTTACCATCAGTGTGGTGCTAGTTTTACATCAGTTTAGTGCTAGTTTTACGTTGTGTTTGATGCTAGTTATACAGTCAATTTGTTGCCAGTTTTATGTTCTGTTTGGTGCTAGTTTTATATTTAGTTTGGTGCTAGTTTTACGTTCTGTTTAGTACTAGTTTTATGTTTGGTTTGGTGCCAGTTTTAGGTTCTGTTTGGTGTTAGTTTTATATTCAGTTCAGAAGCTAAGACATTCGGGAAAATATAAAACATTCTGTGTAATTCACTCACTCACTCACCCACGGAAAATTAAAACGGCTACACTAAGCTTAACATGAGTTATGGAAGTATATCGTGGACAAGACCACATCAATAAAGGCAAAAGAGATGCGGTTTCTTAGAAGAATGTTGAATGTCACTTACGGTTGAGATGACAAACCAGGAACATCTGACAAGGGTCAACGAAATAAATAAATAAAACAATAAGAAGACAATTTTTTGTTTGTTTGTTTTTGTTTTCAGAACATGTTATAAGAAGACTAGAACTTGATGACTCAGCAACAGATGAAACCCTGTGAACAGATGTAGAGAGAGAAGATAATAAAGTGTCTAGCGTGATGACATGCAGAAAATCAGCACCCGAGGTGACAGAAAGCACCATCAACGATGGAGATCTCTGAATGACAAGTAACCACTGATCGAATCGAGGAGGACGACGTACTGTCTACACATTCAGTACCCTAACATTTTTATAACTCGAAAGCGTTTCCGCTGTTTGTCTATCGGTACGGCAGAGGAGATACGATGAAAGACTTGAACGTCGTGGCTGTGTATCCACTCAGAAATCTGTCACGCTGGATTACAGTGTACACATGTCTGTCCATGCATGAATAGAAAAAAATGAGGCATTACCTTAGTGCACTTCCATAAACATGAGACTACGTGTGAAAGCACAGAGTGTGATCTGGAAAAATAAACAATCAGTGTCCTGGATTTCCCACTTATCCAGAATCTATTATGCGGATCACTGGGGATGGTGCTGGGGTTGGGAGTAGTGGGGGAGGGCGGAAAGGGGGAGGGAATAGTTCTTGTTTCAGAAAACTAAACAGAAAACAAACACACAATAAAAATAAGAAGAAAACAAGCACACAATAAAACTAAAAACAACAACAAACACACAAGAAAACTAAGAAGAAAACAAACACACAAGAAAACTGAAAAGAAAACAAACACACAAGAAAACTAAAAAGAAAACAAACACACAAGAAAACTAAAAAGAAAAAAAAACACACAAGAAAACTGAAAAGAAAACAAACACGATAAAACTAAAAAGAAAACAAACACACGAGGAAACGTAAAAGAAAACAAAACACACAAGAAAACAAAGAACAGCCATCAAGCAGTAACTACCAAACTTTTATGCTTTACGAAGGTGAGTCAAAAAGTAATCAGAATTTTTCCCTAAAAATTCTAAATTGAGTGGTAGGCAGGCGTAGTACAGATGCGTTGTGCCATCTTTCTATAGATGTGTATGTGTTGAAGCACGTGGACCATCTTTGACATATGACATCACCAAACCAAACTGACACAGGGCGTTCCATTAGAAGAATGCACGAGAGTGGGAAAGGTGCAGTAGTTCGTTCTTGGGTAATGCAGCGGGAGAAAACTAGAGATACTCGTTGTAATATGTATGGGGTCACGTGAGTGTCGCTTTATATGAATCTCTCAGAAAGTAGCATGTCAAATTCGGCTGATGCAGCTAGCTTCGGCCGACCTCATACTGCTAATGCGCCTGACATTAACATTGAAATGGAACGAGTAATATGAAAACCGGCGGGTAATAATCAGTGAAGTGGCTGAGAAATTGGAAATTAGTCATGGCTCAGCGTACCACAAGTGCTGCAGCGCTGAAAAGTCTCTACCATATGGGTACTACCCCCTTCCCCCCCCCTCTCGATCTGAAGGAACGTCGTGATGATGCTTGTGAACCTCTTCTAGCACGTTTTGGAACGAAATGTGATGGCTTTCTACGACGCTTAGTCACTGGAGACGAATGCTGGGTACATCACTTCCTGCCAGAGACAAAGCGAGCCTGAAAGGAGTGAAGACGTTCTTCCTTGCCGAAACCAAAGAAGTTGCATACTTCCGTCGGCTTGTAAATTGATGCTCACGCACTTCTGAGACTGTAGAGGCCCAGTCATGAAACATTACATGCCCAGACGAACCACTGTCAACAGCCAAATATATTGTGATCTGCTTGAGAACCATTTGAAACCTTCAATCAGGTTAAAGCATCGCGGTTTTCTCAGTTCTGATACGTTGTTACAGCATGATAGCGCATGTCCCCACGGAGCTCGTGCAACAATTCAACAGTTTACGCATCTGCGTTTTGAGTCTTCCACATCCGTCATAATCACCCGACTTCACACCATGCGATTATCATGTGTCTGAACCCCTGAAGGAGGCGCAAGGAAAGAAGAAATGCAGTAATCACGATGAGAAAAAAGAGGCCGTGCATAACTGGTTAAAGGGTCAGTCAAGTATTAGTGAAGGGGTAGCAGACCTGCATTGAACGTGGTGGTGGGGACTATATTGGTGAAGGGGTGGCAGACCTGCATTGAATGTGGTGGGTGGGGACTATATTGGTGAAGGGGTGGCAGACCTGCATTGAATGTGGTGGGTGGGGACTATATTGGTGAAGGGGTGGCAGACCTGCATTGAATGTGGTGGGTGGGGACTATGCTGAAAAGTGACAAGGAGTTTTCTGTTATATTTGTAAATTGTAGGTTAATTTTTTTTTAAAATACTCCGGTGGCTTTTTCACATAATCTCATATATTAATTCTAGCACTTTCTTGTGAAAATGCATTAATCTCTCCATATCCTACGTACAAATAAAATATATGCTGTATAATCCAGTTTACGGTATTTATAGGTTGTTATTGCTAAGTTTGGTTTCTGCATTTTTTATTATTTCCTACTTAGGGCATACAAGCCTGTATTCTGCCTGATAGACGCGAGGTTTAGAGAAGAACAAGCAGGTTTCAGACCAAATCGGTCGTGTATTGACCATATATTTACGCTGAGATCTATTATTGAAGAGTCGGTGGAATTCCAGTCCCACCTTATTATCAACTTCGTTGACTTTCAGAAAGCGTTTGATAGCCTACACCATCCCTCGCTTTGGAAGCTGCTGGGTATCTATGGCTTCCAACCTAAATGCATCAACATCATAAAAGCCTTTTACTCGAATTCACGCTGCTGGGTACAAACAAATTCTGGGAATTCCAAGTGGTTTCCGGTTGAGACAGGTGTGAGACAGAGGTGTGTCCCCTCACCAATGTTAATCGGTGTCGCGATCGACTGGGTCATGCGCAAGAGTACAAAGGATCTGGGTATCGCATGGACCGAAGGCAAAACCCTCGAAGAGCTAGACTTTGCGTACGACGTAGCGCTACTTAGAGCGTCGCATGCAAATGCCCAAGAGAAAACAGGTCGCCTCCACTCCTACTCAAAACAACTTGGCCCAAAAATTAATAAAGAAAAAAACAAAATTGTTGATCTCACAAATAGACCTGACGAGATCTTGCTAAACGGTTTTGCTTTTGAAAAAGTCCACAATTTCACCTTTTTAGGAAGCAAAATGTCAACCTCGGGTGATACAACACCAGAAATCAAGTCCCTCATTGCAATGGCTTCCAATACTTTCAATAGACTATCTACTATCTGGAAGACAAATACGCTCAGTAAAACCATGAAACTTAAAATTTTTCAACTCCTGTGTGATCCCAGTGTTAATATACGGTTGTGAGAGTTGGAAATCAACCAGTCTATGAAAATCAACCAGTCTACTCAATCAAAGACTTGATGTTTTTGAGAACAAATGTCTCCGTAGACTATTGAACATTAGATGGTCCAACTTTATATCGACCGAATCAATAAGACAGGAATTGAACCAAGTCTACGTATCAAGATACATCAAAAGACGTCGATGGGCCTATCTCGGCCACGTTCTCAGAATGGACGAATCCAGACTCCCTCGCCAAGCCCTCACATGGTCAGCGAAGGGCAAAAGAAAGCAGAGCAGGCCAAGGGAGACTCTACGTAGAACCATCACTAGAGAGAGTACAACTTTGGGATTCAAGTCCATCCAAGACCTACAGCGGGCGGCAGCGAGTCGTCTGACATGGAAAGATGTGATTTCCGCCCTATGAGCCAATGTTGGCCCTAAAGGAATGTCAATCAATCAGTTCTACTTGATGTAAATTAAAAAAAAAATTTAATTCATTATCTGTTAATTATTAACTGAAACATTTTTATCTATATTGAATAATTACCTGTACAAAAGATACGCCATTTGTCAAATTTATCTATCTATCTATCTATCTATCTATCTATCTATCTATCTATCTATCTATCTATCTATCTATCTATCTATCTATCTATCTATCTATCTATCTATCTATCTATCTATCTATCTATCTATCTATCTGGTCCATGGCAATCAGGCGTTGGTCATCACTCACTTCCACAACCTTCTATCCTTTGCTCTTTCTATAAGATATACTTTGGATAGTGCTCTGTATTATTCTTTTAGTTCGTCAAATATCTTCTTTCTTTGTCTTCCTCTGTCCCCCCCCCCTCAGTTTTCTTATTGTCTCTGGGTGATCCAGATTTCCTCTTCTTAAAACATGTCCTACAAATCTGGACTGTCGTGTTTTTGCCATAATTTCTCTCTTTTGCCCGGCCTCGCTTAGAAGCTCTTCATTTGTTTTCTTGCCTGTCCATGGTTTTCTCATCATTCTCCTTATGAAGCACATCTCCGCTGCTTCAAGTAGATTCTGAGCCCTCTTAATTACTGTCTATATTTCGCATCCATATAAAACAATACTGGTTAGAAGTAACACTGAATAACACTCATTCTGGCATTCATCGACGGAGCTTTACTGCGTAGTAAACTAAGCCCTTTTTTTGTCCAGCTAAACCCTTTATGTTGGACAAAAAATAATGATTAACGAAATTCCTTTTCTTATCCTCTCTTCTTTTTCTACGAACTCTGTTCCACCATCTGTGACTAATGAACAGAGCATTACTGACATGTTTGCTAATCCAACAAGTGATAATGGATATTACATTGTGCTCTTAGCGGCAAAATACAATCCCATAATGCACCGCCGAATTCGCACTGCGTTCTCTTCTGGCTTAATAACATGAAAGCACGATCACGTGATCAGAAATACTTTATCGACTAGTAAGTACTCCGTTTTCTAATTATAGATTCATGCAATGTTGTTTCCTTTCATTATCTTTGCGTGTTTGTAACTGATTTTATGTTTTTCCCTTATGAATGGCCGCGTGAGTGCGCGTTGTGGTTAGCACGTTCGTCTCTCACATGGAGGTTATTGGTTCAAATCTAGTCAGAGGTACAACAGGTGACCGTAGTCTTCACAACTGTAAACAAAAAGGTACCTAGTTCCTTCTAGGAATGGGGAAAGAAAGGCGTCGGGCGCCGACAGATGAAAGAAAACGTGAGCATTAACATCACACCCCCATGTGAATCTTGGGTATGACAGAGCTACGAGCACAATTTTTGCAGCGCCTTCTGCAGTTGTAAAATGTGTGGACACTGAGCCCAGAAAATGGAAGTTCAGTTCCAAACACAGACATTTTGTATGTTCTGGTTAGATAACACTTGTATAGTTGTAAATAATAATTATATTTCGTTATCAGCTTCCGTTACTTTTACGGTATCAGTGGACAAAACATTTTTATAGCTTCGTTATTGGTGACTGCTTTTCAAAAAAAGTTTCATGCATCCGTAAACTGGCTTCTAGTGAAATTCTTCGTCAAAAATTAGATTCACAGAGACTCGGGGAAAGCTATAGATGAGAGAAAACTGAAACGACTGGCTCTGGACAAGTCTAAATGGAGAGCGCTGTATGTGCCTTATGCTTCATAAAGAACGCGTGAGTAGGAAAATCTATTTATCGTAATCTTACTATCGGGTTGTCAGGTTGTCGGGTTGGTTCATGAGTGGAAGAACAATGTTTCTCGAGGGGGTGGGATGGTCGAGGTGATAGCACTTCAGCCTCTTCCGCCTTCACGTAGTGGGTTCTATTATCACTATCCGCCCTCCAGTCACTGAGCTCCTCACCATGTAGCTCTACTAGAGTTCCTCGCCGTGTAGCTCTACTAGAGTTCCTCACCGTTTAGCTCTACTTGAGTTCCTCACCGTTTAGCTCTACTAGAGTTCCTCACCGTTTAGCTCTACTAGAGTTCCTCATCGTTTAGCTCTACTAGAGTTCCTCACCGCATAGCTCTACTAGAGTTCCTCGCCGTTTAGCTCTACTAGAGTTCCTTACCGTTTAGCTCTACTAGAGTTCCTCACCGTTTAGCTCTACTAGAGTTCCTCACCGTTTAGCTCTACTAGAGTTCCTCACCGTTTAGCTCTACTAGAGTTCCTCACCGCGTAGCTCTACTAGACTTCCTCACTATTTAGCTCTACTGGAGCTCCTCACCATGTAGCTCTACTAGAGTTCCTCACCGTGTAGCTCTACTAGAGTTCCTCACTATTTAGCTCTACTAGAGTTCCTCGCCGTGTAGCTCTACTGGAGTTCCTCGCCGTTTAGCTCTACTGGAGTTCCTCACAGTGTAGCTCTACTGGAGTTCCTCGCCGTTTAGCTCTACTGGAGTTCCTCGCCGTGTAGCTCTACTGGAGCTCCTCGCCGTTTAGCTCTACTAGATTTTCTCACCATGTAGCTCTACTGGAGTTCCTCACCATGTAGCTCTACTGGAGTTCCTCGCCGTGTAGCTCTACTGGAGCTCCTCGCCGTTTAGCTCTACTAGAGCTCCTCGCCGTTTAGCTCTACTGGAGTTTCTCACCGTGTAGCTCTACTGGAGCTCCTCGCCGTTTAGCTCTACTAGATTTTCTCACCGTTTAGCTCTACTGGAGCTCCTCGCCGTTTAGCTCTACTGGAGTTTCTCACCGTTTAGTCTACTGGAGTTCCTCACCGTGTAGCTCTACTGAGATCCTCCTTCCAAGGCGTAGACTGGATCTCCGCTAGACTTAATGAAGTGCGCTAATGCTGGTCGTTGTATACTGTAATAATTTCACCAGTTTTTACATTACATGCAGCTCCTGGAAGCTGAAATAGGCCATATATTGCTATTTTCTCTGGACTTTTGTCAATGTATATTGTTTTTATTCTCTTCTCACAGATTTCCTGCCTGTTTAACAGCCTGGTTTCTCTATATTACAAAAAAAAAAAAAAGCCAAAAAACTCGGATTGTAATCTTCCCTCTGCTAATAATTTTTCACCGTTTTACTTTTCGCCCTGAAACTGTATCACAGATTGTATCGATCGCATTTCTATTCTTGGAACACACAGCGACTTTCCCCTCCAAAGAATCTATTTTTGTTCTCTCTTGCTTTGAGATTACACCCGATTCCACACCAAGGAGAGTGTAGTAAAGATAGATAGATGGACAGACAGACAGACAGACATACATACATACATACATACAGACAGAGACAGACAGACAGACAGAGACAGATAGATAGATAGATAGATAGATAGATAGATAGATAGATAGATAGATAGATAGATAGATAGATAGATAGATAGATAGATAGATAGATAGATAGATAGATAGATAGATAGATAGATAGATAGATAGATAGATAGATAGATAGATAGATAGATAGATAGATAGATAGATAGATAGATAGATAGATAGATAGATAGATAGATAGATAGAGAACGATGTACGTATGGAACAAATTAAAACATACAACCTAGACCAGAAGCAACTAGAACTAAAGCTCCACTGACCTGTCTGACTGACCAGAAGCGAACCCTGAACCCTTCAAGCTCGTCACAACTGCCGTCGGTGCTGTCCACGTCGCTGATGCTGCTACGTCTCTTCTTGGGTTTCAGGACCTGAAGTAGGTCAGAAGCGCTGGACTCCGCCATGCTCTTGTCGGAAATGTTTCTTGTGCCCGGTTTTATAGGGATCAATGGAACTGCAAAGCTGACTCTCCCGGGGCTCATAGAGAAGCAGTGATTCGCACAATGAATTCAGTTCTTGTAGACGTGTGTCATTCAATGAATTCAATTCTTGTAGATGTAAGTCATGCTATGAAATACGTTATTGTATGTTACAGAATTAATTCAGTTCTTGTAGTTGTATGGATCAGAATGAATTCAGTTCTTGTAGCTGTAAGTCATACTATGAATTCAGTTATTGATTGTTACAAAATGAAACCACTTGTTGCAACTGTATGCGACAAAATGAATTCAGTTTTTGCAAGTTTATATTAAAGGCACATTGAATTCGTTCGCCTCTATTTTGCAGATGAATTCAGTCCTATCAGTTGAACATTACACAACACATAAGTTCAGTGTTCTTGATTACTTTCTGTATATAGATTCAAGTCTCATATTGACTGTAAAACACAAATTAATTGAGCTATCTAAGATGTCTACTGTAGATCAATATTTTCATGGTTATCTGGGGAAGGGTGGATGCTGTGGTAGATAGGGTCCACTCCCCTGAAACGATGTAGGTTCATTTCCCCTCTACCGATACCCTCTAGTGGGCCCAGCTTTAAAAATGTCTACCCCATAAAATAATACCGAGCAAAGCAGCTTCAGATGACTGAGAACAAATGTGTCTGCAGGGCTGGGCGTTAGAAAGATTTGACACACACACGTCTAGATTGTTACAACAGTTTTCTCTAAGTAATCTTTGACACAAGATTGTAAAGTGTTCAAATATGCATGAACGGTATGGAAGTAATTATTTACTGCACAGGATAATTATTCGCTCAGAAAAAAAAACAAACTCAGTTCGCTCTAATTACTACAATTTAGATCAGTAATATTTGGAGGACTAATTACTACAACTTAGATCAGTAACACTGCCTGTCCACAAAAAAAAAAAAAAAAGATTAATGATTTTGGCCAGCCTTCTTTTATGCATGACAAATAATTGCATTCAAATGAAATGTTGGTACATTATCTTGTAAATAGTAGAATTCTGTAAATCGAAAGTTGCGTTTAGTTGGAATATTTATGGCTCTTTGAAGTGAGAGGATAGCTTGAAGTGTTTATAAGACTAGATTCTAACGGTGGGGCCTCCGAGTAAAATTGTGTAAGCCAGTGCAAATTCCCCACCCCATCCTCCACCCCACCCCGAAGCCCTTCCGGCCCAGCCAGGAGAAACGCTCCGAACCCCTACCCCCTTTCATAGGGCCTATCAAGCGGCCCTGACACTGAATGTGAGTTCGTATCGCTCGACTCAGCGAAATAAATATCTTGTTCTTATACCAGGGACATCAGCAGCAAGACTGTGAGCAAAATTCAAGGTTCCTAACACAAAACTGTGAGCAAAAATCTAGGTTCCTAACACAAAACTGTGAGCAAAAATCTAGGTTCCTAACACAAAACTGTGAGCAAAAATCTAGGTTCCTAACACAAAACTGTGAGCAAAAATCTAGGTTCCTAACACAAAACTGTGAGCAAAAATCTAGGTTCCTAACACAAGACTATGAGCAAAAATCCTAAGTTTCTGACATAAACTGTGAGCAAAAATCTTAAGTTTATGGCGGAAACAGATCACTGTAACATAACGACGCCTATTTTTAAATGTTTTAAATTGTATCGTTTTCCCACGATATTTTTTTTCTATCATACAGCACAAGTACAATATGCAAGATCGATTATTTAATTTAACGATATAAGATCGTCAACTAACGGATCCTAATATGCGTACACGCTTTCTATAAGTTCAAGAAAGAGTTTAGATCTTCTAAAGCAATTACTTGCACTCTTAAATAGCTTATACTTTATCAACAATATGGGGAGGGGAGGGGGAATAACTTTACCATGCACTGTGAGAATCAGTACCCGTTAAACGGACTATTTGCACAAAAACAGTATGAGCGACACGAAAGGAAAAAAAAATCACCGTAAAAAACTGACATCTTAAAGCACTAATCCCTGACACTGTTGTCAGAATTACTTATTGCTTCAATTTTGTCGTAAACGATCTCTCAGAAAACCAGGATCCGTGAGAATGGCTGTTGTGTACAAGCTTGATCACTCTCCTCGTATTTATACTAATACCATCAGTATCGATCCGCTATGGAACTCTCCCGTCTTAGGAGGACGTGAATAACGAGATCAGCCCTCTTCATTCACGCAGCTACACCAAACTCAGAGGGTTGGATTCATGGTCCAACCGCGAGCAGTTCAGACAGTGTACGTGGAGATAGCATAAAATTCATTGAAAACTCTCCAACTTTATGTAGATATGCTCACATATCCGTCTGCATAACTTATAACTGTAAAAATAGTAAACGCAAGGGTAAACGATCTGTACCTTGCATCTCAGCCATGGTTCGCAGTTAGTATGACCTGTTATGTCAAGCAAATATTTGTATCAGCCAGGAGAGGAGTTTATTTGTAAAATAATGTTTGACAGATTATGTGAACAATGGACCTCCTCCCTGCCAACCCCCGTCCCTGCTTTTTTGCTGAGCTGGCTCCACCATCTTAGAATCGCCTTATTCCTAGACCTCAAATCCTGACAAGATCATTCAACAGTAAAGTACAGGAGAAAATGATGCATAACAGCACAAGAAAGATAATGTCACAGATTTGGGGTGGGGTGGGGGGGGGGGGTGATAAGGCAGTGACAATATGAGAAGAAACTATGAGAGATGTATGTAGCTATATTTGTATACTTTCAGTCAGAAGTGACAGTATGATAAGAAACTACGAGAATTGAACGCAGCTATATTTTTATAATTTCAGTTAGAAGTGGCATTATGATAAGAAACTACGAGAGATGAATGTAGCTATATTTTTATACTTCCAGTTACAAGTGACAATATGATAAGAATCTATGAGAGATGAATGTAGCTATATTTTTATACTTCCAGTTACAAGTGACAATATGAAAAGAATCTATGAGAGATGAATGTAGCTATATTTTTATACTTTCAGTTAGAAGTGACAATATGATAAGAAACTATGAGATATGAATGTAGCTATATTGTTATATTTTCCATTAGAAGTGACAATATGATAAGAATCTATGAGAGATGAATGTAGCTATATTGTTATACTTTCAGTAAGAAGTGATAATATGATAAGAAACTGTGAGTTATGAATGTAGCTATATTGTTATACTTTCAGTTACAAGTGACAATATGATAAGAAACTGTGAGTTATGAATGTAGCTATATTGTTATACTTTCAGTTACAAGTGACAATATGATAAGAAACTGTGAGTTATGAATGTAGCTATATTGTTATACTTTCAGTTACAAGTGACAATATGATAAGAAACTGTGAGTTATGAATGTAGCTATATTGTTATACTTTCAGTTACAAGTGACAATATGATAAGAAACTGTGAGTTATGAATGTAGCTATATTGTTATACTTCCAATTAGAAAGGAAAATAGAACTGATAGCACGCAGGGATTTTCTGTACATGGCTACCTGTGAAAATGTGAGCCGCTAAAAACAAAAGTCCTCGGTAGTGAGGCCCAGTCGGTCAACTCGCTACTGTAGACCAGAGTTTCTTAATCTTGTTTTGGTCGTTGACCCCCTTTCCGGCATGAGAATAGCTGCAGACCCCCTTTCCGGCATGAGAATAGCTACAGACCACATTCTCCGACATGATTATAACTGCAGATCCCCTTTCTGGCCTAGTAATAGCTGTAGACCACCTTTCCGGCTTGAGAACAGCTGCAGACCCCTTTCAGGTCTGAGAACAGACGCAGACCTATTTCCAGGACTGAGAACAGCTGCTGACCCCCTTCAAGGCATGAGAACAGCTGCTGACCCCCTTCAAGGCATGAGAACAGCTGCTGACCCCTTTCAAGGCATGAGAACAGCTGCTGACCCCCTTCAGGGCATGATAACAGCTGCTGACCCCCTTCAAGGCATGAGAACAGCTGCTGACCCCCTTCAAGGCATGAGAACAGTTGCTGACCCCCTTCCAGGATTGAGAAAAGCTGCGAAAAGACCCCTTTCTGGACTGAGAATAGCTGCAAACCCCCTTCCAGGCCTGAAAATAGCTGCAGACCCCCTTTCTGGCCCGAGAACAGTTGTGAACTCATCATTAAAAATAAAACAATAAACAGAACCCAGACACGCGTAAATCTAATATTACAAATAAAACAGTAAACAGAACCCAGACACGCGTAAATCTAATATTACAAATAAAACAGTAAACAGAACCCAGACACGCGTAAATCTAGTATTACAAATAAAACAGTAAACAGAACCCAGACATGCCTAAATCTAATATTAAAATAAAACAGTAAACAGAACCCAGATAAATCTAATATTAAAAATAAAACAGTAACCAAAACCCAGATAATTCTAATATTAAAAATAAAACAGTAAACATAACCCAGATAATTCTAATATTAGAAATAAAACAGTAAACAGAGCCCAGATAATTCTAATATTAAAAATAAAACAGTAAACAGAACCCAGATAAATCTAATATTAAAAATAAAACAGTTAACAGAACCCAGATAAATTTAATAATAAAAATAAAACAGTAAACAGAACCCAGATAATTCTAATTTAGTTTTTTTTTTATTCGAGCCAATCCATTTGCTGATCCGTAGAACATAACATTTCTTCCCTGGCTCCCGGGGGGGGGGGGGTCCATAAGTCCAGATAAAGCATTACTGCACTATACTGCTTTTGTTTTAAATAGTCTTACATTCATTTACAATAATCATTTCAACGATGTTCACAATGACGGCCGCAATATTGCTCACAATAATCCTCTCTAATGATCCACACAATAATATCGCACAATACATCTTTTCTCTTCCCTCTATTTTTATGGCCACCTGACCTTCTATACTTTTGCCTAGCGCTCTCTTTCTCTCTCTCTCTCTCTCTCTCTCTCTCTGGTGTCTTGCTCAGTTTTCTCCCTGCATAATTTTACAATAGTCACTGGTACTGTTATAAAATTGCCGCGTTTTGCATTCTTGTCTTATATCTTATATCCTTCCAGCGCCGTTAAACGTCACATAGGGCTCGCAAGATAGTTCGCCAATTTCTCCTGTCTTCGGAGAGTCTTTCAACCTCATCAAGGGATTTTATGCCTATTAATTTGGCCTCCCTTAACAATGCCCTCTTCAGAGTTTCACGCGGTCTGCCTCTTTTTCTTTGGCCTGTTGTGTTCCATTTTATAGCTTGTTTTGGGATTATCTGACTGTTTTTTCTCATCACGTGACCAACATATGTCCTTCTCCTTTTCCTGATCACCCATGAAACTGGTTGCTGTTATGTCGTCTGTCTTATCTCTGCGTTTTGCATTATTCAACATAAATTAGACTGTCCTCCTTTCCAGATTGGCTGTCGGGACAAATGTCATTTCTTCAGCATCTCGAATACGCCTCTGTTCTTAGTAGATAATGATCCTTTCATGTAGAGATGACCTCCTATTCTCAGATCTGTTAAGGGAAATAATTTACAAATAATTTACAAATAGTGGAAAAAAAACCCAATAAATGCTCAAATATAACAGATTTAGTGAAAACTAGACCATTGTTTTAACTCAAAAAATGCCAAATACATATTTCTACAACTTGGTTGACTGAGTTCTCTACAGTCACTGAGAATTCAGTTCACCATCGACTGCTCTTCTCGTTCGCTCCAAGCATCTTGTTTGTGAAGCTTGGAGATACAGTGTTCCTCCAGACTTGCCAGGAACCTAATATAGTCGGTTAAAATAACTGTCAAAATTTACACATGGGACAAGAACCAAGCTAAGTTCTTGCAGCATACAAACTAAGGCTGTCAAGTTATACTCCTGCAGTTTATTATGTCTCCGATGGATAGCTTAGAATTGAACTCCACCACTGTCGTTAACGGTCTTTTATGCTCTTGTTAAAGTTGATAGTACTGCTGCTACATCTCGTCTTTTGTGTGTATGTGTGTGTGTGTGTGTGTGTGTGTGGTGTGTGGTCTGTATCTCTTCATTTGGCCTTGATAATATCTTTCTGCCGAAATTATGGCTTCCATTTTTTTTCTTGTTGCTGTCTTTCTTTCTGGCCTCTCTATATTTTTTTGTTCTGTCTTCCTACGCCCATCTCTGTTACTGTTACCAACGGTACAGTGGTTACTGTTACTAGCACCACCATCATAACCACTGCTCAGTCATTCATTCATTCATTAGCGGGTCACTAAGGAAAATACTTGATATAAAGTGGCATGAATTTAAGAACAATGCAACAATAAGACAAATGTACAAACAACAACCTGTCTCATGGGTGATCAGAAAAAGAAGATGGACATATGTAGGCCTTGTGATGTATTTTTTTTCTTCTGTCTTCCTACGCCCATCTCTGTTACTGTTACCAACGGTACAGTGGTTACTGTTACTAGCACCACCATCATAACCACTGCTCAGTCATTCATTAGCGGGTCACTCGTAGAACCTTGCCTCCCCAACAGCTTCCCTAACAACCGTTGCTACGACTCGTACTATTATCACTATAGTCACTATTACAACTAACCCCATCATTAAGACTACTACTACAACTACTGCTACTGTTACAACTATTGGTACAACAGAAAAAACAACTAGTACTACAGTTACCACAACGACAACAACAACAACTACTACAACAACTATTACTACGACTACTACTACTACTACTGTGACTACTGTTACTACTACTACTACTACTACTACTACTACTACTACTACTACTACTACTACTACCATCACTACTACTACTCTCAGAACATAAGATCTCGCGCAGTCAGTTTGAGAACAAAAATCTCATATTCCAAATAAACATTCTTCCATTAAAAAAAAAATTTAATGTCAATATTCTCATTAGACGCTAGAGCACAACCTTTCCATGAACGCTATGACACTTTTTTCGTCCAGACACTCAGTTCTTGGAATGATACCAATGAGGATCGTTTTGTAAAACATAAAAGCTGATATAGCATTCAGCAGAGATCACTAACACGGAATGACATCTGGAAAATGGCACCCTTGAGGCTCAGCTTCATCATCAGAGCTACTTATGACCTTCTGCCTACAGGCTCCAACCTATACAAATGGGGTGTATCAGAAGATACAAAGTGCCCTCTCTGCAAAGAAAGGCAAACATTGGAACATGTGCTGTCAGCATGCAGAGTGTCTTTAGGGCAAGGACGGTACACCTGGCGGCACAACAGAGTGTTGCAGGAATTAGTAGCCATTGTAGACAGGGCAAACGATAAAGCAAATAACAGCAAAAGAGTTGAGGTCCCATCTAAATACTTCATAGGTGCTGGTACGACATCAAATATTGAAATCAGGGACATTCCCTTACCATCACTGCTAGATGGTACAAATGATTGGGAAGTGACAGCGGACCTTCCAGAAAGACGAGAATACCCGACTGCCATCAAGAACACAGGAATGCGATCGGACATTGTAGTGTACTCCACAGAAAAACAGGAATTAATAATGATCGAGCTTACGGTCCCATACGAAACTAGAATAGAGGAACAGCATTTATTCAAATTGGAGAAGTACAATGATCTGGTCAAGCAACTGAGGCAGGGGGCAGGAATCAGGGCAAAAGTGATAGCTGTAGAAGTGGGAGCAAGGGGACTCGTAGCAACATCAGCATATGACCTATGTAAGCAACTGGGCATAAAGGGACAGGCGGGAGCAAGGGCATTGAGAAGCCTTTCAGAAACAGCAGAAAATGCCTCATGCTGGCTGTGGAGTATGCGAAACAAGCATTGGGAACATAAGTAATTTCATTTGCCACAACCAATACCAGTCCTCCATAGCTAAATCACTAAAGACGCACTTTGAAAAAAGTGCAGTGGCAACTGGAAGATCATGGGTTCAATCCGGGGACCGGAAAAAAAAGCAACAACTCACAAGACCTCTGGGAGTCATGACCCAGAGGGGCCCACCCCCCCTTAGAGTGTCAGGAGTTTAATATGGCCGAAACACTTGTCTGAGGGGGGGGGGTACTTCCTCTGATGATCTGAAGGAGTTGTGTTATTGTTCCGCTCTCTACGGTAGAGAGTTTCCTGCATGCATTCAGCCCAGCAGACAGAACAGGTAATGGGTTGTTCCGTTAACAAATCGAAGCAGTAACATTGAAGTGTAAACTGAGAGAAAATACTACCTTCACTGATCAGACTGAGAGAGAGAGAGAGAGAACTTTTCGTCGTTAACTGTTGCTCAGATTCTGAAGTTTATTTTAGATGTCTGTTCTTCGCACAGAAGTTCAGATTCCTGAACGTAAGAACAATGGCCGCAACATCAAAAACTGCTCAGGTGGTCCAAGAAATGGATAGATAAAGATGATGAACGTGTGTCCGTCATGTGCTTAGAAGAAACAGTCAGAAAATACCAAAACAAGCCATCGAGTGGAGCACAACAGGCCGAAGAAAAAGCGGTCAACTACGTGAACCTCTAAAGAGGAGAGGCCAGTTTAGTGGGAATACCAGTCCTTGATGATTTTGAAAAGCTCGCCGAAAACAGGAAATCTTGCCAAACTACGATGTGAGCCCTATGTGGGGTTTAACGGCGCGGGAGGATGTAAG
The DNA here is from genome assembly GCA_009760885.1 of Achatina immaculata. Taxonomy (NCBI): domain Eukaryota; kingdom Metazoa; phylum Mollusca; class Gastropoda; order Stylommatophora; family Achatinidae; genus Lissachatina; species Lissachatina immaculata. The sequence continues at coordinate 36,475,615 of CM019716.1, forward strand.
ATGTAATATTCTTCGCACAGATGTAAACCTGGCTCACGTCCCACAGCGCACAAATGACCGCGTACTTTCACTACCCAAAGACTGGCCAATCAAATGTCTTGTTTACACTCCGACCTTCGACATGAAGTAATATCTGGAAATTTTAACTATACTGTTTGATGAGGTTGAAAAGTGATGAGGTTGGAAAGCTCGCCAACAACAGGAAAACTTGGCGAACTATCTTGCGAGCCCTATGTGACGCTTAACGGCACGGGAAGGATATAAGATGTGTCAAGGTTTTGATATGAGCTCAAAAGGCTCTTGGCCTACAAATTCCGTTGGAAAATTCCTCCTTGCACGTATCGACCACGTTACATTTTAATTTCTTTGTGATGGCTCAATGTAAAAAGTTGTATCTTTTCTCAGACCATGTCATTTGTTTGTTACCAGTTACTGTTTCTAGTTTATTACTCAGTCTCACAAACTTTTATGATGATTCTATGACAGATTTTTTTTTCTTCAGTGATAGAGAATTGAGGAAAGAAAGAAAGAAAGAACATCCCAGATGGGGGATAGAAAGAAACAGACAGAAATGAAAAGCCAGTAAAACTAAACAGAAAACGGTAGCCGTAAACTGATCTTGCCTTGGAGACTCAAGATGTTGCTCAGACAACTCTCTCAGTCGGGAGCAAGGTCAAAGGTCATCCACACATAACCCAGCGTAAAAGTTCGGCTTCTCTCCGCCCACGCCATGTCCTCGACTCCATCGACCGCCACCTCAAACTGGTTCCACATTTCTGTACGCCCCAAGCTACTCCTGCTCTTCATCTTCTGCCCGTCCCATGTTATTGAAAAAAAAAAAGTCTCCCGGGATAAATCTCCCAAACGTACGCGACCAGATAAATCCATATTACTCCCTTATCCCCAGCCCTCGCTAGTTATCTCGTCTAATTTTGGGCTTGAGAGAGATTTTTTGGTTTCTTTCAAAAGTGATAGTTCAAACAGGAACACAATCAATTCACGGGTGTTGCCATTTCGGTGAATTCCATTCTCTGCGGATTTATTAGCAGATTGTAGGGCTGTGTTGATTTTAATGTTGATGTTTCTCATCTCCTCGTGGATGTAAGAATATTTGTACTGGGGGAGGGGGGGGGGGATGTTTCCATCGTTCTGAATCACTGGCCCAGAGGTGCAGATATCGAGGAAGATCTTTTATTATCAGAGAGAGAGAGAGAGAGAGAGAGAGAGAGAGGCGTGGACGAACGCGGGTATGTGGCTTGTGTCAAGGGCAACAAGTTGAATGTAGTAGGTGGAGAGGATCTGTCTACTCCAGCGATCAAGTCAACATCGATTCTAAGTCTGGGTCATGCAACATCTTCATCCCTTACAGAAAAATAGACCTTCAGAACTCAAAGGATTGGGGAACATTACAAAATGGTTTATTTTTAATGGAAAATAAATGGCTGTATGTTGAGTTTGAAAACTATGAAAGTAGTTGAGAAATTCTAAATATGTGTAGGTTAAAGTAAGTGGAAAAACTCCACATATGTGTAGGTTAAAGTAAATGAAAACCTCCACATATGTGTAGGTTAAAGTAATTGAAAACCTCCACATATGTGTAGGTTGAAGTAATTGAAAACCTCCACATATGTGTAGGTTGAAGTAATTGAAAACCTCCACATATGTGTAGGTTAAAGTAAATGAAAACCTCCACATATGTGTAGGTTAAAGTAATTGAAAACCTCCACATATGTGTAGGTTGAAGTAACCGAGAAATTCCAGATATGTGTGCGAGTAAAATAAAGATGGAAACTCTAAAATCCGAAAGATAAAGGAAGTTAGATACAAGGGTCCCTGTAGAATAAAAGTCACAGAATTGCAAAGGACAAAGCAAGTTTTTTTTAAAAAAATCGATTAGTAGAAAGAGAAAGAAAACTATAGATGATATGACTGAGGAACTAAAGCAGCAATCAACAACCAATATGCCGCGAAGTCCGTTTACTACTAATAGTAATTATTACTGAAAGTTAAATATTGTGCTGCCGGATCAGGCAGGTAATGGGCGAGGTTTCTCTTTGTTCTTGCTGTGTGCTGTTATCTCAGAAAGTTTAGTGAAATGCTGTTCAAATATAATGTTCAAAAAAAAAAAAAAAGCAACAAATACGATGTTGCGATTTAGACTGAAGTTTGCTGATCAGAAAAGGAAAAATTGCCTGAAACGTTCACTTGGACATCAACTTCACGTGCTGCCTGAATTGTACTCAACAGATGATTCGTGAGCACAGAAGAGCTACACTTGTCAAAACAGCATTTTTGACAATAACTCATGACAGGTTCAAGAGAATCCCGTGAAACTTACTGAACACAAAACTCACTAACCGTGTTATTGAATGCCTATAAAAGATTGACGATCCTCGAATTAATTCGTTTGAAAATTCAATGCGCAAGTATGGCTCATCTCACTACAGAACAATGACTCATCATCATTGGACATTTACAGACTGGACATTCACAAAGTGTAGTGGCCAGACGATTTAATGTAGTTAGAAGTACCATTAGTCGCCTTTGAAAACGATTTCAAGAAACTGGCTCAGTTGCAGACCGGCCGCTCAGTGGAAGACCCATAGTTACAACTCCTGCCGAAGACCGCTCTATACGGCTGCGTCACCTCAGGAATCGATTTGCATCTGCGTCCTCAACAGTCCAGTCAATGACAGCAGGTCGTCGAATTTCATATCAAAAGGTCAGGAACCGGCTGCACGACGCTAGTCTGAGGGCTAGAAGACCCTAAAGAGGTCCTGTTCTTACCGACCGGCATCGCCAGAACCGACTGCAGTGGGCGAACTAACATCGTCAATGGACCGTTACGAATGATTGGAGAAGGGTTTGGTTTAGTGATGAATAATTCTTTCTGCTCTAGCGACACGATAGACGGAGAAGAGTTTACCGCAGAATCAATGAGCGTCACGCCCAAAACTGCGTAGATGAGGCTAATCCACATGATGGTGGAGGTGTACTGGTGTGGGGGACGATCAACTTCATCAGACGAAGTGACCTGGTGGAATTTGAAAGACGCTTGAATGCCTAACGATACTTCTCTGAAATTCTTTATCCTCACGTCCTTTTATTTCTGGCTGCACCAGGGTCGATTTTTAAGCAGGATAACGCTCGACCTCACGTAACACAACTCACCATCCAGTCCCTCGCTGACAACAACGTCCAGACCATTCCGTGGCAATCCATGCCACCAAACATGGACCAAACAGAACACTTATGGGATCTTCTTCTTTGTTGGCTTCTACCACCAAGACCGCCCCGTGATCCCACTAAATTTACTCCTGTGGTCCTCGATAGGTCCCGTGGTCTTCCTGTGGTCCACGAGATCCCCGAGAGGACCACAAGAGGTTCAGAGTATCGCGGGGCTTGGGCCTGTATTTTCGGTGAATCTCAGAAGCGGGATTGCGTGACAATTTTCGTTGCATCAGCTTAATATAGAGTTGGACTTTCTCACCGGAAAACCTCGAAGTGTTTGGGATATCAGTATATCCCCCACCGGGTGAGAGGTGGTTGCCCATCCAGCCTAGACTTGGACTTTCTCACCGGAAAACCTCAGCGTGATTAGGATACGCATACATCCTCGTCGGGTGAGAAGTGGTTGCCTATCTAGACTGCATTGGTCCAGTGTCTCCGACTTCAGCACTTTGTGATCGTGGCCGCTATCCTTCCTAGTTGTGACCAGGACGGAGCTTTTGCTCAGGAGGACAAATCCTCGCCACTGGTAAGTTTCACCCCTGGGTTAAGCCGGTTTAGGCATATTATCCCAGTATGGGCGTGTTCGGGACGTGACCGACCTCTAGAGCGGAGGTACCGTGACATGAGTAGTCATCAAGTTTCACCCCTGGGTTAAGCCGGTTTAAGCATATTTCACCAGTATGGGTGTATATCGGACGTGGCAGGCCTCTAGAGCAGAGGTGCGGTGGTATGAGTAGCTCATACCACGAGACTACTGGACATACCGATTAAACATCACTTTATCTTTTCCATCACCTTTTCATAGCGGCTCCGCCCGACAACCCTAATCGCATTTTCTTCATTGGCCAAGAGGAGTTTCACTCCACGCGCGGCAACCGAAGAATATCGCCAGCAATGTCTTAGTTTAACCCATGAGTTAAGCCGGTTTAGGCAATCTGCCCCAGTATGGGTGTATATAGGACGTCCCCGGCCTCTAGAGCAGAAGTGCCGTGATTTGAGTAGTTCTGACCTCGAGACTACTGGTTACTTCACTTAATCCTTTCCTTTACCTTTTCCACGACGGCGTTGCACGGCAACGCTAATCGCCTTTTTCGTCATTAACCGGGAGAAGTTTCACCCCACGCACGGCAGCTGAAGAATCTCGCCAGCAGCGTGTGCTCATTCCAATTTTTCATCACTACCTCCCCGTGCCGGGAGTGGGTAAGTTGCGCGCAAGCTGCCCTCCTTGGATGTGGTAGCCGTTTCTCATGCTCCCTCTCCAGAATCGAACCCTGATTTCCCGTTACCCGTTACAAACATGGCAGGCATGTCACGTACCATCGACATTTGATAGGGCAGACATTTGAAAGATGCATCGCCGACACAGAAGGCCATGCGATCAGCACAAAGTTATCGAGAGTCACCAGTTGGGACGCCGCGCCTCGTGAAAGGCAACGACGATTGGTTTTGAACTAATAAAAGCGCTCTTTCCACGAGGATCGGAGCCTGGTAAGCATGTATGAGCTGTAGAATTGCCACAGTTATCCAAGTAGGATCGTGTCATCTAAGGAACCTCGACTGATTTAATGAGCCATTCGCGGTTTCACAGTGAGACAGTGTGAACCTAGACATGCATGGCTTAATCTTTGAGACAAGCACATGACTACTGGCAGGATCAACCAGGTAGCTTTCTTCACCGAACCTTAGTCGGATATCTGCCGACAGACCGACCCGGGTCAAGGGAGACAGCGCTCTGCTCAGAATGGATCCCTTTCAACCCCGGTGGCGTTTCATTTCCTTTAACTGCCCCTCGGCAGCGGCGGGCAGTTCTCTCTGCTCTAACGAACAAGAAGAAAGCCCGGCACCGTCAACCAACCCACATTGCATACTGCAGACCCGATACTCTTTTCGAGAGATGAGTAAATTTCGAGAGCATCGGTCGCCAACACCGTAGTACACCACCGACGCGTTAGCACGAACCTGGCATGCTAGCCGTTTATAGGCTTCGCTTGACGGACAAACCACTCGCTTTTGCATCGAACCATCATACCTCTCGCCGTCCGGGAAGGGAGCGAAAGCCTGTCTCCCCACGCACGGAACTCGAGAGCGCTTTTTCGTCAAAAGAACGGTCGGCCTGCGCAACAGCAGCCCGCGCTGTGCAGCTCGGCGCGGCTGACACTTATGGGATAAACTCAACATACACGTCCGCTAGTGAGACGTGGCGCCAACCAATCTCCGGCAGATGCCTCTTGCACTGCGGGAAGAGCGGGCAGGCGTCCCACAGTAACAGATCCAACGGCTAATCGGATCCGTGCCAAGGAGATGTCGTTCTCTGATACAGGCCAGAGGAGGCCATACACCTTATTGAAACGGAAGACTTAGTCGCAAAGGATAAAAGTCCAAACCAAATTTAACGAAAATCATTTCATTGTTTAAGTTTTAAAGTTTCTCCATGCCAAGATTAAAACATTAATTCCGTAAAATAAAATTTTGATACAAGTTTGAAATTTGGTGCCAGTTACGTCTACAGTAGTGCTGCGTTTCTTTCTTTTTTTTTTTTTTTGAACAGTATGTAATGGTCACAGACAATGTCAGCAGCCAAGTACAAGAAATGTGGCAGAATAAGGGAGGTTATAACGAATTGTGCTGGGTCACTCTTGAAAACAAAATGAATCCCTTGTTCTAGGAGGCCCGCACTTAAAATAAGCACGTGTTATGTTTGGCTGTTCTGGGCAGAGACGGGTCCAAAATGGGATTTTTGGACACAGAAATTTGTTGAGTTGTCGATGGGAGAAGACGTATTGTTTTCGTCTCTAGATTTTGTCCAGTTAGAATGATTTGGAGGGAGAGTTGTAGAATGTAAGAATAGATATCTGATTAGGACACAGGTGCAGTTTTTTCTAGTAGTTTAGGGTGAGTGTAAGATATATGCTTGGTTGTCCTTTTTCAGGACACAGATGTAGTTTGTGGTCAGACATAGTGCTGAGTGGAATTTCTAGTTTGGATGAATTCTTGAATGGAGGTTAGTTTTGATTGATTGTATTCATTCATGTGGCGAAGTCATATTCACCGGAATGGTTTTGTGTCAATTATTGTATTGATGATTTTTTTTTCATGGATTATATTGTCCCTCATCACCTGATTCCATCGTCATTGTTCTTTTCATATTAAACTTGTTGAATGGAATTGTAACTGCTGAGTTAGCCTGCTGAATGGATCAATGTTTTCTGTTAGTGCTGCTGTATATTTGCTGGGTTGCTCAGTCGTGTTCAGTTGCCACTCTTATTGTTGTATGAATAGTGAAGTATTTCGTTTGGGTGAATGTTGTCACTGTGTGTATAACGGCGTAACATTTTCCTTGTCAAGTAATGTTACTTGTGTTGTTGTGTATACTTATAAGCAACAGCTGGGTGCCTAGAATAGAGGCACATACTTCTTCATGTGCTGCTGGAGTGTATAGCGCAGGCACATACACACACACACACATACGCACACACACACACACACACACAAACCACACATACACACACACACTGCTTCAGAACCTGACACCGGCACTGGGTAGTGCTCGATGTGTTCAAAATTGAGATGTGCTGGTTCTGCAGTTGTCCGCGCTCATAACAGGATTACACTTTCCTCTTTCCTTGTCGCTCACATCGTTTGTGTCGGTCTCACCAAGCATGCTTATGCGTGTACAAGAAGGAAATAAATCTCGCGTACTTTTGTCTTACACAGCCTCACACATGCACTCAGCAGGAAACTGATAAGATGCTTTCATTTTGTACAACGAAACAAAGAAGAAGAAGAAGAAGAAGAAGGGGAAATATAATTAGAAGGTATTTTTTAAAACTTTCATTACGATTATCATATAAAATATGTTTTCATTCATTTTGTGTCGCGTCAACATGCTATGGAGATAATACTTTTTTCATTGTGTGCTGTCCTAGAAAGATTTGGTGAGATCGGTTGCCTTCATTTCAGCCCCATCTGGCTCCAGTTTTTTTTTTTTATCGTTTTTCCTTCCTGAGCTATTGCCAGGTTCTCTATCATCCGTCTTCTTATGCCATCCTCAAAGAATATTGATTATCTTTACTGATCGCTTTAGCTATTTTGCAGTTCTTCGCAACTTCATTTGGTTTTGCTGGCTGTCCATTGTTTATATTGTTTTATTTCCCCAAAATCACATTTGGTTCCAAGTCCTGCTTCATCTACGTGTTTACTGTCCAAAGCTTACAAACATAAATTAGTCCTGGGACTGCTAATGCTTTTTCCGTAACAAAAGTAGAGCACCGAAGCGTATGTAAGATGATGATTAAGTAGAGACATTGCCTTTGTATGCCCAAGTGATCCTGAAGACTTCTATTTCCGGTAGTCTTGTTCTTCATCAAGAAATCCAAACATTCCTTACCACAGATCAAAGTCCACAGTCTTTGGTTTCGTGTTTTTTAACAATACTGTCACCCTCGGGTTTAGAAGAGATAAAAGAAAGAGTAATCACTGGGTGGTGCTGTCACCCTCGGGTTTAGAAGAGATAAAAGAAAGAGTAATCACTGGGTGGTGCTGTCACCCTCGGGTTTAGAAGAGATAAAAGAAAGAGTAATCACGGGGTGCTACTGTCACCCACGGTTTTAGAAGAGATAAAAGAAAGAGTAATCACGGGGTGCTACTGTCACCCTCGGGTTTAGAAGAGATAAAAGAAAGAATAATCACGGGGTGCTACTATCAACCTTGGTCTTAGAAGAGATAAACTAGGGAGTAGTCAGTGGTTGCTGTCACCCTCGGGATAGATGAGATGAACGAGAGAGTAATCACTGGTTGCTGGTGTCACCCTCGAGTTTAGAATAGATAAACGAGAGAGTAATCACTGGTTGCTGGTGTCACCCTCGGGTTTAGAAGAAATAAACAAGAGAGTAGTCACTTGAGGAGGACTCTCAAATCTGGAGCCTGGATCAAACTCTACCCGTTGAGGCACGGGTATGAAGCCACGTAGCATTTACATGTGCTCTGGCCTGCCCAAAGCATCAGGACATTTCATGTAACTACAGGATACTTACTATTATAACGTCTTACTTCGTGAACAATGTCTTCAAATAGACTGAGATTTTTGACAAAAATTTCTCTCTAGAACGAAAAAAGGAGAATACACTATGAAGAATCAGGAAGAATCGTTAATGAACATAAAACATCGATTACTGTACCATGCAGGAGTTAACTGACAGAATCCAACATAACGATATATCCAAGAATATCAGAGCAACTATGTACTTGTCTAGAGTGAAAGGATAATAATATCCATCCATCCATCCATCCATCCATCCATCCATCCATCCATCCATCCATCCATCCATCCATCAATCAATAAGCCCATCCATCCATCTATCTATCTATCTATCTATCTATCTATCTATCTATCTATCTATCTATCTATCTATCTATCTATCTATCTATCTATCTATCTATCTACATGTTTATCTGTCTGTCTGATAGTCTACTTACCTACCTGCCTACGTTTCTTACTAATTATCTAATAAATGACCTAAATGTAACTCTACCTAACGAAGTAATAAATTAACTAACACGTGATTAACTAAACCATTTACCAACCAACTAGTAACTAATTAATTTACCAGCTATGAGTAATTAACTAACTTAACTAACTAACGTACTAACTAGCTTACCAACTAACTAACTAAACTAAACTAACTAACTTAACTAATTAACTGACTAAACTAACTAACTAGCTAACTAACTGATTAAAGTAACTAAACTAAATTAATTAAATGAATAAATAACTGACTGACTGACCGACTGACTGATTGACTGACTATTTAACTAACTACTAATTGACTGACTGATTGACTGACTAGCTAACCAACTGACTGACTGACTAACTAACTGTATAACTACCTGACTGATTAACTAACTAACCGATTGACTAACAAACTAACTAACCATCTGACTGACTTACTAAATAACTGACTACCTAACTTACTTGCTAACTAACCAATTAACTAATTGACTGAATGACCGACTAACTAACTTACTAACTAATTTACTGACTGACTGATTAACTAGCTAACTAACTAATTGACTGACTGACTAGCTGACAGACTAGCTACCTAACTAACTAAATTACTGACTGACTAACTGGTTGGCTAACTAATTACTAACAATTAACTAACTAACTAAATAAATAATTAACTAACTAACTGTCTGACTAACTTACTAACTAGCTAACCAACTGACATACTAACTAACTGACTAACTGACTGACTAACTGACATACTGATTACTGGCTGACTGACTAACTGACTGACTGACTAACTAACTGACTGACTAACTAACTAACTGATTAACTAACTAACTGACTAATTAACTGACTAACTAACTAACTAACTGACTGACTAATTAACTAACTGACTGACTAACTTGCTAACTAACTGAATAACTGACTAAATAACTGATTAATTAACTAACTGACTGACTAACTAACTGACTAACTAGCTGACTAATTAACTGACTGACTAACTGACTGACTGATTAACTAACTGACTGACAGTCCTAACTATAACTGACTGACTAACCAACTAATTAACTGACTTGTAAATTTTTTCTAACTTTAGTTGTTGTATATCTCTTTACCAATGTTTCATTAAATTTCACAAAAAGTCCTCTTGCATAATCTTGAAATTATTTTTTAAACTTTCCTTTCCATCGTCAATACAATATTATCCATTAATGTTTCCTGTGTTCTCCCTACACTTGGGATTTATCCTGAAAGATGTTTTCTCTTAAATAGTTTAGTAGACGAAAATGACACCGAAATCTTTTACATTTGTCTCCTTCTGTTTTTGTTGCTTTTTTTTCTTTTTAGCAAAATGTTATCATTGTTTACAAATTTCACAAAGTTTCAAAATCCCTCAAGTTCTAAAATATCCTAGTCAGACATCCCATATATAATTCTTTTCAGAAAATGTATTTCTCTCTATAGCGTTTTCGTTCTGATCTGTCTGTTGGTTCCCATTATCCTGAGCTTCAGTAAGTCAATATAATGTTAACATTGCAACATTTCTGAAAGTTCTTTCTCTTAATTTTTTTCTAAAGGAAAAAAGCTATAATAAGAAAAAAAACAGGTAGTGACAGTTAAAGTGTATTAGAGCCAATGCTTATATGTTAAAAAGAAAACAGGTAGTGACCGACAAAGCGTATAGGAACCAATGATTATATCTTAACAAGAAAACATGTAGTGGCCGATAAAGTGTATTAGAGCCAAAGATTATATCTTAACAGAAAACATGTAGTGACTAATAAAGTGTATCTGAGCCAATGATTATATGTTAACAAGATTACATGTACTGACTAATAAAGCGTATTTGAGCCAATGATTATAAGTTAACAAGAGAGCATGTACTGACTAATAAAGCGTATTTGAGCCAATGATTATATGTTAACAAGATAGCATGTACTGACTAATAAAGCGTATTTGAGCCAATGATTATATGTTAACAAGATAGCATGTACTGACTAATAAAGCGTATTTGAGCCAATGATTATATCTTAACAAGAAAGCATGTACTGACTAATAAAGCGTATTTTAGCCAATGATTATATGATGCATGTTTCCATGATAGATAACCTTCAGAGGTGGCAAATGGAAGAACTAAATGAACGGAGAATGAGAAGGCAGGACAACAATTTGTAAATTATCAGTTATAATGTAAACATGTGCCTTCATCTTGTAAAACATTAAAATATTTCATAAACCCCACATTAAGCACCACCTACAACATAAACACTTTTAATGCCCACTTCAATATGCAAATAACCAGCCATTTTGTTCTACTGTCTAGAGCTTTCACAAACTGGCTGTTGTGTTTCTGAGATTTAATGCCTGCTTTTACACGAATATTCTTCGAATATGTGAAAATGTTAAAATGTGGACAGAAGTTTAGAGGCTTTGAGAATAATCACGGAAACTAATGTGGGAGGAAAAATCTTGTGTGTGTAAAATAAAACCTCATCTCCACGCTATGAAGTCTTTCTGCGGATACGGTGTTAGGCCCGCATTTCCAAGACCTTCGGCACATGAAGGTCTGATGTGGTCAGATTTCTCTGGTACCCTGTTGTAGAGGCTGGGTATACCCCGGGGCTCTTTTTGGTCTGGTGGCACCAGAAAAAAATCTCAACTGCCGGGACTTGAGCCCAGTATCACCGGATCAGCAGACCGAGCGCCTAACCACTCAGCCAACCAGGCCTTGTGCAGGTAACCAGCAATAATTCTGTGGGTAAAAGTAACCCTGATAAGCTACGGAAGCACCCTGGAGGTGTGCTTGTTTATGTCCCTGTTGTCCTTGAGCTGTCGACAAGCTAGAGAGTGGCGTGGTAAGCCCAGCGCTAGGCCACCTTTCCCTCCCCAACTCCAGAAGAACCAGGGTAACCATTTAGACAACTGGATGACTGTAGCTCGTTTGGTCAGATTCGAACCACTCACCTTCTCCATAAGAAACTAGCGCACTAACATTAATAACATTAATACGTGAAATTTTATACTCTTAACTATATAACTGTTCATCACTGATTTCTCATACAAGATCTTCAGGATCTGACCAGCTGAGAGAGAATCTTGGCTGTCATGTATAGTCCAAAAGTATAGTATAATTTACAGCCTTAAATAATGTTTCTAGTTTTGGTTAATTTGGACTATAAATCATGATCTAAAAATATGATAAAATCTGAGATACTGCTGCCATTTCTAATACCATATAAGAGATATTTTTCAGCAGCATCTGACAGAACTGATGAAAGGCCATATCATGTGAACGGAGATATTGATCTCTAACAGAACTGACGAAAGGCCATATCACGTGAACGGAGATCTTGACCACTGACAGAACTGACGAAAGGCCATATCACGTGAACGGAGATCTTGACCACTGACAGAACTGACGAAAGGCCATATCACGTGAACGGAGATCTTGACCACTGACAGAACTGACGAAAAGACATATCACGTGAACGGAGATCTTGGCCTCTGACAGAACTGACGAAAGGCCATATCACGTGAACGGAGATCTTGAATTGAGCGCTTTTTCATACATGAAAAGGGAGCGAAGGCAACAGTGGAAGACGGCATATCTAAGGGCAAAGACAAACTAGATTTCAACCCGGAAAACTCCAAAGATCTCTAACATACACTTTCTTTAAAATTACAATCAAACAGGAAGCAAGACTTCATTATTACAGGGACACAAACAGCACATATCCCCCCCAAGCATGCCTGGCTCATAACTAATTGAGGTCAAGGACCTGGCCAGAGGTCAACTCCCCACAGAAGAAATGTATGGTAATAGCGTAAACCAGTAACAACATTGTTGTATTTATGAGAGAGATGGGGGGGGGGGGTGGTGGAAGAAGCCCAATAAGATAATCAGCGACCCATAGCTGATATGCCAGCGTCAGGGTTAGCGACCCATAGCTGGCCAAGACCCTCTCCATGGTACCCCCAGTAACAGGCATAGTAACAAGGAGTTCGTACAAATAATGAGAGAGATTGTCACCATAGTCTGAGCAAAGGAAAACCATTATTATTATTATTATTATTATTATTATTATTAGTAGTAGTAGTAGTAGTAGTAGTAATAGTAGTAGTAGTAGTAGTAGTAGTAGTAGTAGTAGTAGTAGTAGTCATGCCAATAAAATTCTATTAAAAATCAAAATGGATGGACTTCGTAAGAAAGTAGAAGAAGTCAACTGGTCCAAGCTGGTTTTAGACAAGGATGAGGAACAAAAGAACATATATTTAGTAAAATATTAATAATAGAGAAATGCAGAGAATGTAACATGAATCAATATTTATCTTTTATAGACTATTCATAGGCATTTGATTGTGTACAACACCAGAAATTTTGGTAATAAATGATATCACTGCTGTATCAAGACCAACAGGCAGCAGTAAGAATAAATGATGAAGCAACAGCTTGGTGTGACATAAAAGAGGGGGTGCATACTGTCGCCTTACTTATTTAACTTGTATACTGAAAATATAATGAGGAATGTTAGAGAAGATGTAGACAAAAAATATTACGATGTCATAACAATTGGAGGTTATGAAATACCAGAGATTAGATATGCTGATGACACAATATTACTGTCAACAACACACAAAGGAATGGAAAAAGTAATTATGTCAGTCTGTAAGAACAGCAAAGAGCAAAACCTCTATCTTAATGCGAAGAAAACTAAATTGATGACAACTGACAAAATAAATAAGGCAACTGAAATATGTATCAATGAGGAAAAATTGGAAGAAGTGGAGAGTTTTGAATATCTTGGATCACTGCTAACTAATAATGGAGATACAACGAGGGAAACTAAAAGGAGGACATCTATCGCTCTTCAGAAACTAAAACAAATAAAGAATCTGTGGAGAGGAGCAGACAGAACTACAAAAATAATATTTTTAAGGGCATGCATCTTTCCCTTCGCAACATATGCCTATGAGACCTGGACACTTAACAAAACAGCTGAGAAACACATAAATGTCTTTGAATGTAAACGTTACAGAAGAGTTCTTCAAATGTCATGGACACAAAAAGGAACAAATATATCCATACTACAAGAGCTTAATATTGAAGAAGGCTGGCTAGTAAAGAGGATTAAAGAGAGAAAACTTAAATATTTTGGACACATTAAACGTCATGATAATCTAAAGAAGACCGTCTTGGAAGGGTACATAATGGGGAAAAAGAAAGAGAGGAAGACCAAGGCGAAGATGGTTGCAAGACCCCTTGTTTTATGTCAAACCAAATTGTTGTTTCAGTATTTATTTTTACTGCTGCTTGTTGGTCTAGATACAGCAGTGATATTAATTGTATCAAATGTGTTGGAAATCCTATTTTTTCCATTATTTCCCAAAGTTTCTGGTGTTGTACACAATCAAATGCCTTTGAGTAGTCTATAAAGGATAAATATAGATTCACATTAAACTCTCTGCATTTCTCTATTATTAATCTTATATTGAATATATGATCTATTGATCCTCTTCCTTGCCTGAAACCAGCTTGGACCATATTGACTTCTATTTTCTTATGAAGTCTACCCATTATGATTTTTAACAGAATTTTACTGGCATGACTAATCAGGGCAACAGTTCTTTTGTTTGTGCATAATTTCATGTTACCCTTTTTTGGCAGTGGTATGAATATAGTTCACATATACAACATTACGGGACTTGCATGTGAATCCCTCATAGTATGCAAAAGATGCATGATAACTTATATTGGTGAAACTGGCCTCAGACTATGGGACCGCATACAGAAACATCTATACGATATCACCCAGCATGCTTCAAAACCCGTCCCTAATCGTTTCAATGGCCCCAATCACAGAGGTAAATCTGATTTTCTGGTAACGGCCATCAAACAATATCACGCTTATGACACAAGCCGCTTAGCACTTGAGAACGGCTACATTCAGGATTATGGGACACTGCAACCACATGGTTTGAACTTGTTATTTAGCTACACATAATCTTCCACAATCATACTCATTCTCATTTGTTGCACTTTGTTTAGACTCCTCATGCACCATCACATTGCTACTCCTCTACCACAACCATAATCATTCATTTCACCTTCTCCTATATAGACTACCATCCCTTCCATTCCATCGTCCACTATCTAACATTATAATTCCCTGTCTATTCGCGACTATGTAACACTCTTAAGGGCATTGTCCATGGTTATTGACTCTCCGATCATCCCTGTTCTTTGTAGAATTCTCTGCTCTTTCTCTGGGCATCCCTTTTCTCTCAACATTTCTTACACTTAATCATGCACTGTTTTACACTTTTCAGAACGTATGCGCCATCACCCTGGTAACAGTCACATGTTTATGTTGAATTATTTGAAAGCCGTCTAAAATATTCAGATAAGTTTTGTTCTAAGTATATTTCTTGATTAATTTTTTCATTTGTTGTTATTTCATTAACATAGTTTTATGTGATCCTATCCTTTGCCTCCTCTCTCTAATTCTTCGTCCTGTATGTGTTTGTATGATTAAGGCTCACGCCGAAACGTCACGACGTTGTATTCGTTAAATAATAAAGCTGTTCCTACTTTCTTCCTAGTTTATACTGTGATGCATGTGTTCAAGGTCAAGAAAGGACAAATCCTAAGTCACAATTCCTCGCCTTAACCAGCGAGTGTAATGTCCATGTCAGAGCTTTAGACACAATTCCTCGCCTTAACCAGCGAGTATAATGTCCAAGTCAGAGCTTAGACTCAATTCCTCGCTTTAACCAGCGAGTATAATGTCCAAGTCAAAGTTTAGACTCAATTCCTCGCCTTAACCAGCGAGTATAATGTCCAAGTCAAAGTTTAGACTCAATTCCTCGCCTTAACCAGCGAGTATAATGTCCAAGTCAAAGTTTAGACTCAATTCCTCGCCTTAACCAGCGAGTATAATGTCCAGGTCAGAGCTTTAGACTCAATTCCTCGCCTTAACCAGCGAGTGTCATGTCCAGGTCAGAGCTTAGACTTGAAAGAGAGGGAGCATAGAAACGGCCAAGAAACTCGTGCATCAGAACAAAACCTATACCAGTAATACACTTCGTTTTGAGCTATAGATTGCTTCCCGGAACAAACAGCAAGGAAGACGGAACTATATAGGAGGAGTATTATTTTGAGTGACAGTCTGTCATACATGGAATCAGTGATTTTAAAAGTGTGGTCCCAGGACTGGCTGAGGGCATCGATTTGTCTCCCCGCCTCAGCTTCTACAGAATCGTGTTTAAGATGTCCGGGAGTTCTCGTTGTGATTCCCCTCCATCTTTCTAGAAGCAATGATTACCGCAGCTCAGATAAAGAGTTTGTTTTTATCTTTGCGCTTTCCAAGATAAGATGGAAGTTTTATCCACTTTACACACAAATTGCCTCCCCCTCTCTCTCTCCCTCTTTCTTCCTCCTTCTCTCTCTGTGTCTCTCCCTCCCTCTCTTACAATGTATTTTTATTTATGTATATGTCTGCGTGTGTATGTGTGCGTGAGTGCTATTTTATTAGGTTAATGACTTCTTCTCTTTTACCTTGAATGTAATAGTTAAATCTTACACTCTTTTGATATGTTTTTCCTAATTTAATTTGTATTTTTTTACTAAATCAAGTGTGTGGGAAAAATGAAAGATGGAGTGATGAAGGGCAGAATGTAAGACGGGCCTGCGTGCCCAATTCTTTACCCTTGAAAAATAAAGATTATTCATTCATTCATTCATTCTCTTTCTCTCTCTGTCTCTCTCTTTCTCTCACTCTCTCACTTGAACATTCACATGATGATTTCAACACATAACACATACTCTCTCTTTCTTTCTCTCTCTCTCTCTATCTCTATTTCTCTCTCTTTCTCTCTCTGTCTCTCTCCTATCTATCTCTCTCTTTTTCTCTCTCTCTCTCTCTCTCTCTCTCTCTCTCTACTACATGCCTCCATGAATTATAAAACTTAATAGTTATCTTAAGCTGCTCTTACAGACACTGAATACAATTAACTGTTTTCTGAATAGTCCCGAAAATTTTGTTTAGTAGATAGTCATTTATAATGTATGTAGTTACTTCTGTACTGAGTGAATGTTTAAGAGCGAAACGTAAATGTTATATTTTATTTTATGTCTCTCAGCTTCAATGTTAGTTATGTTTGTTATATGAACAGCATATTTGTAGAATGTCTGGAATAGAGTGAAAGATGTATGATAAAGGGCAGAATGTCAGACGGGCCTGCGTGCCCAATTCTTAACCCTTTTGAAATAAAGATCAATCAATCAATCAATCAATCAATCTCTCTTTCTCTCTCTCTCCCTCTCTCCGTCTCTCTCCATCCCTCTCTCTCCCCCTCTCACTTCTTTCCTCTCCTTCCATCAATCTCTTCCTCCTTCCCTTCCTCCCTCTCTCTTCCTCTCTCTCCCTCTCTTCCTCCCTCTCTAACTCTCTCTCTCTCAGTATGTTATTATATGTACATGATCATAAGGACAAAGACGCTGTTTGATTTAGCAATCAGCAACTCATGGCTGACATGCTAGCGCCAGGGTTGGCAAACCGTAGTTGACCAAGACCCTTCCTACCTCTCCGCTGGTAACCCCAGTAGCAGGCCTAGCCTGGCTAACGGGGCAGGGATCGCTATAGTCCCATGGTGGTGGAGTCTGCTAAAGAAGCATTGCACACACCCCGCCTTTTAGTCGCATTCAGGTACTGAAAAAAGCAGCTGCCACGCCCACTCGATGATGTCTCAACAGTCTCACCTGCAGCTGCCACGCCCACTCGATGCTGTCTCAACAGTTTCACCTGCAGCTGCCACGCCCACTCGATGCTGTCTCAACAGTCTCACCCGCACAGGCTGTAGAGAGAACACCAAGCTCGCACTTCTAGGGAGACTGGAGGAGAAGAAGAAGAAGAAGAAGAAGAAGAAGAAGAACGTACACGTTCAGTTCATGTTGAGAGTATGTTGACAAGAACTGTAGGAGAAAGTCATGTTGCTGACTGCGTGGTTATGAGACGAATGTAAGAGTTTGTTTGTCACATTTTGATACATTCTTGTTATGTTCATCTAATACCAAACTAATAGTAAATGTGTGTCAGTCTAACACTGAATAATGAAGGATGTAATGTTAAATGAATCTATGTACCTATTTAACCCATCCATCCATCCACCCACCCACCCACCCATCCATCCATCCATCCATCCATCCATCCATCCATCCATCCATCCATCCATCCATCCATCCATCCATCAATCCATAAGAAAAGCATGATAAAAACCTACAGGAAGCCACAAACACCACCACATGATGACTATCACATGCTAAACAGAAAGGAACAAGTCACCATCTTCCGTCTCCGAACAGGACACAGCCGACTCCGAAGTCATATGCATACAAAGTTTAAGGTTGGTACTACTAATCTATGTACATGTGCCCAGGTGCCCCAAACTGTGGAACATATCCTCCAGAACTGTATCAACTACGAGGCACTGAGAAATAATTACTGGTCCAGTGAAACCACTAAAGAAGATAAGCTCTATGGTTCCATACATGAATTACAAAAAACAGTGAAATTTATCCAAGAGACAGGACTGCAGATATAGACAGACAATGCGAACGAAGAAGAAGAAGAAGAATCAATCCATCCACCCATCCATCCATCCATTTGTTTTTTTTTTCAAAGATTGACGCGAATTCACTGTAACTATGCTAGAGAATGTGGTATTAAGTTGTGCCGACATATTCGTTATTCTACATTTGTGAATGTATGGATAAGAGGATAACTGTTTTGTTATTTTACACGTTATCCCTGTTCCTTTCATTTGTATATGCTTGAATTAAACTGAATGATTGGGGAAAGTGAATGATGAGAGACAAATGGGAGTATGGCAGACAGGTCTGCCTGTGAAATTCTCCACCCTTTCCAAATAAAGTGGAATCAAGCAATCAATCAGTCTCTCTCTCTCCCTCCCTCCTCTCTCTCTCTCTCTCTCTCTCTCTCTCTCTCTCTTCCTCCTCGGCAGAATCGTAACAAAAATGTAGATAACATTAAACATTTGGTATACATTTATATTCTTTCATCATAAAAACGTTACCATCTATTCAAATGCCCTTTAAACCACGGGAACAATGCACACTTCTAGCTGCGGGTGGGGGTGTTGGGGTGGTGTTGGGTTGAGTTCATTTTTTCTGTATTTTTGCCTCGTTGTAACTTTCTCCTTGGCCGACCTGATAAAAAAAAAATAGCGTCACTTCTGGAAGCATGTTTGAAGCAAAAACCACCACACAAAAAATGACCGCCGTTTCGGAAATCTGATAATCCAGAAACAAAAACAAAAAAAAAAAGGAACTTATATACATCAGGGAAATGAGATGAGTCTCAAATAATCAAAACTTGTCAGAGATTTGCTTCTGATCGCTGTAAAACTCTGAAAATTACCGTGTCTTACACTGACAAAAACTGTTTCCGCGAGAAAAATTTGATGAATTTTGAATTTTCAACACTCTACAGCCCCAACCACAGAGTTTCTAAATCTGTTTAAAATTGGGGGAGGAGGAGGGGAAGAGGAGGGAGACTTGACCAGATATAAATGGAATAATAAACAGGGAGAGAGAGGCATTGTGTGTGTATATACTCATCGTTATAGTCAAAATGAAGTCCTCAGTAGCTCAAGTGCGGAGAATAAATAAAATACATATACCTGGTATAGAAAACAACGTTAATGAAGAAGAATATTCTTTAACACGCGTGAAGAAGAGAGAGAAAAATAAAGAGAGAAGAGGTGGGGCGCAGGAAGATTGAGACAGACCAGAAAAAGAGAAAGACAGAAAGAGAGAGAGAGAGAGAGAGACAAACAGAAAGAGAACGAACGAACATACTTTATTTTTGAAGGATTAAGAATTGGGAACGCAGGCCTGTCTAACATTCTGCCCTTCATCATACGGTTTTCACTCAGTCACAGTCATTCAGCAGTTGTTAATGAACATAATAATCATGAAGACACATTAAATGATTACATAAATAAATAATAAACTTATCTCTTGTCCATACACTCCACATCTCTACATTCTGATTTATGTAACTACATGAAATAAACTTACATTCATTCAAAATTAACACATTTATAGAAAGGTAGTATTAAAAAACAACGATCAAGCTATCATCATCATCATCATCCATTATCATCATCATCATCAGCAGGTGCCGTGCCGACTGCCGTTGGCTATTATGTTTCTCCAGAGTACATGATCCTTCATACAGGCCATCAGATCAGTTGCTGATCTCCTCTCACACCATCCCGTCAGACTGTCCAGTATCTTTTATCTTGGTCTTCCTCTTGATCTGCTTCCTTCTGTTTTTCCTGTTGTTATAATATTTTCAATGCCCCCTCTTCTCATTGCATGTCCTATGAAAGTACATTGTCTCTCTCTTATCTTTTTGACAAGGGTTTTTGTCTCTCCAGCTCTTCTCATACATTCCTCATTAGTTATTTTTGCTGTCCAGGGGATTCGCAACATTCTTCTAATAAACCACATTTCTGCTGCTTCCAATGATTTTTGTGCAGACTTGCCTATTGTCCATGATTCACTTCCATATAACAAGATAGGTTCAATATAGCATTTTAGGACTCGTTTTCTAACATTCATTGATAAGGATGTGTTGGATAATATGTTCCTCATTCTCTGAAATGCAGTCTTTGCTTGGCCTATTCTGTTCCTAAATTCTGTTCTGCATTTCCCATCTGAAGTTATTACTGCTCCAAGGTATTTTAATTTCTGCACCTGCTTTAGAATAGCTCCGTTTAATTTAATACTGCATGCTGGTGGATTCTGTTTCTTAGATATAACCATAGTCTCTGTCTTTTTGATGTTCAAAGTAAGGCCTTTCTGTTCACTTTCTTTGGCGACTTTATCCAAGAGATTTTGCAGGTCTTGTTGGTTCTCAGCTATCAGTACTGTGTCGTCAGCATACCGAAGGTTGTTAATATTGTATCCTCCAATTTTTATGCCTGGTTCTGTGATGATTGTTCTTAGAATATTCTCGCTGTACAGAGAAAAAAGGTCTGGAGATAGTACACATCCTTGTCGCACCCCTTGTTTTATAGGTTGATATTTTCCAGTTCTGTTTTCAACTCGCATTGCTGCTTCTTGCTGCCAGTATAGATGTTTTACAATCCTCAGGTCTTTGCCGTCTATATTGATGTCTTCAAGCATTTTAATAATTTCATTATGTTTCACCTTGTCGAATGGCTTGGTGTAATCAATGAAACATAAGTAGAGATCTTTCTGTACTTCTAAAGCTCTTTCTGTTAGTGTTCGTAAAGCATAAATGGCATTGTGTGTTCCCTTTCCTTCAATAAATCTAAACTGTTCATCTGCTGTTTCCATTTTTATCTTTTTCCTTGTTCTTCTCATAATGATTCTCAGAAGTAACTTCGTTATGTGACATGGGAGGCTGATAGTCCGGTGGTCATCACATTCCTTTGCACCTGATTTCTTTGGTAGTGCTATAAACGTAGATTTAATCAGGTTACTGGGAATATAACCAATATTGTAGATCAAGCTATACTTAAAACTAATTTAGACTTTGACAGAATATATATATGTATATATACTTTTCATATACGCAAGTACATGCAGATACATTCGCACACAAATGCAAGTACGTACCACAAATATACAAACACATGCACACATATACATATATACACATACGTATGTATACACATATACAGACAGAAAGGAATAGACAGAAAGAGAGAAAGAGAGACAGACAGACTGACAGAAAGAACGAAATAGAAAGATAAATAATGAACAAAATGAATAAACTTATTTTTTTCAAAGATTTCAAAGGTTGAAGAACTGGACATTCAGACTTTTCTAACATTCTGCCCTTCATCAGTAAAGCTTTCGTTCAAACCCACACTGTGTGAAATTCTATGTTAAAAATATGAAATTCTCTGTCGCTTTTTCGACGAAATTAACTGGCTACGAGTATGTCGACATGGGAATCACACGCGATCCGTCGAGATATAACTTCCGTCTGTTTCGCGCGCTTACGGTCACGTGATTTCCGATCCACGGTAACGATTCATCTTCATTGCACCCATGGGAACAATAACAAGCCAGGCTGGACTCGGACTAGCCACTGGAGGCGACAAGATGGCCGTGTAGGGACGACAGAGCAAACCTCTCAAGCTTCCCTAACAAGTCAGCAGTCGTCCGTTCTCTTGTTACCCACTCTGTCTATAAATTCCTGTCTCCACTCGGCTGTCATGACAACACGACCTCCTAGTCATAATTGTTCCCAATATATATGTGTTTGTGTGTAGAGAGAGAGAGAGAAAGAGAGAGAGAGAGAGAGATAGACTGAGAGAGAGCAAATATTATCTAACAAATAAGAAAATAAACAATCTTGACAAATCTCAGGTCATTTTATACCTCACAGAAAAAAAGCACAAACCTTACATTTAAAAATGAACTATAATTCTACAGAAGTCACAATACAGTCCTAGCACTTTGATATAACGAGATACATAGCACCGTAATGATGTCAGCAAATGGTAGCAATATTGTACTGCTAGGATATTCCTCTACAAAAGTGAAGAAAAAAATGCTGGTAATATCATGTCTCGAAAAAGAAAATCCTGACATTCTGAATAAAGTCCAGAAATAAAGGCGAAAAGTTGTGACAAAAGTCAGCAAGTACAGACATGAACGTCTTCAGTCAGAGACAAGAGAGATTAGACTGTCCAAGCAAAGAAAGTCTAGACCGAGAGTTACGTCACCAACTTTCAGTGCACAGAAAGGTTTTACTAAAAGAATTACTCGAGTAAGAGAGAAGTACTTTTCCCAGAAATAAACAACGGAGCTGAAAAAATGTCAGGAGCATTCACTGAGTAAACTTATCTCTGACAGATTGTTTTCTGTTCATGGCAAACCAACTACAGCTGGTCAAGGTTCTGTTCATAGCAAACCAACTACACCTAGTCATGGTTCTGTTCATGGCAAACCAGCTACAGCTGGTCAAGGTTCTAGCCTACCTCCAAATTATGCTCCCAGTAACTGTCTGTATTAAAGCCTGGCAAGGCAAGAGATTCACCTCAGAGTCAGGGGAGCCTGCACAGAAGCTTACATCTTTGTCTTTTCCTGAAATAAGGAAAGCCATGGATGACCTGCACACATCCTCTATGATGTCCGTGTTAAAACATCTTTTCCTGAAATAAGGAAAGCCATGGATGACCTGCACACATCCTCTATGATGTCCGTGTTAAAACATCTTTTCCTGAAATAAGGAAAGCCATGGATGACCTGCACACATCCTCTATGATGTCCGTGTTAAAACATCTTCAACATGGGCGTCAGCTTCCAGGAATTTAACGTGGCAGTTACATCGAGACACAACAGCAACAACAAAAGTACGTATGTCTGCCTCTGTTAGTGCCAACAGTGAAAGGAAAAACGGCGCCTATACAAAGAGTGGCCTTCACGAAGCGAGAGGGAGGACAAGAGAAAAGTATCTTAATGAGCTGACCTAGATGCATGGAAAAAAGGCAAAGCATTCAGTCTGATCAGAAACACCAGGGAGCTTTAAGATTGAGAAGAATGATCGCCAGCACAAGTGGAAATTTATTTTAAAGTGATGGCATTGATCAAAGTCGCACTATTCGAAAAGTTGCAGTACCTTGCCTCACTTAAATACTCATAATTATATGTGCAACAAAGATGTGAGCCTGGCGCTCGAGAACCGCTACATACAGAAATATGGGAGGCTGGTACCACACGGTTTGAACTCGAGATTCAGCTACACTTAACATTCCCTTTCTCTGCAGTCACATTCCGTTTCTACTATGTTCTAAACCTGTAACTTCAGAACGGGTACCGTATCAGATTACAAACCATCCACCTGGACCATATTTATTTATTCCACCCACCCTTTTCTCGACCTGATTACCACTATATCCTTCTCTCTCCTTTCCACTTTCTCCACCCCCTCTTTACTACCAATTTTTTACACCTCACAAGTCTTTACTTAAACACATTGTATATCATTCATGTGAATTTATATTCTATCTTCTTTCCCTGTTCCTTTGTCCTGTATGTTTTTTTTTAATGTTTAAGGTGTAAACTGTGTGCTTGTTAATTAATAAAGCTGTTCTTGCTTTTGTATATTGTATATCATTCATGTGAATTTATATTCTATCTTCTTTCCCTGTTCCTTTGTCCTGTATGTTTTTTTTTAATGTTTAAGGTGTAAACTGTGTGCTTGTTAATTAATAAAGCTGTTCTTGCTTTTGTTTTAAATAGTTTTAATATTCTGTTACCACAACTTTACCGCAGTGAGTTCGTGCATATCTATTTCAGTGATCGTACTATGTATTTTCTAAACCTGTACAACTGTACCGGTCTCTTTTACCTGGTATGAAAGTATTCTCCGAAATACCGGTTTTCTTGATACAACATTCGGTACTTTACACTTTTTTTCAATGTAAAAAAAAAAAAAATTAGATGTACTTTATAAACTGAATGTTTGTTTGACATGTTGCTCTTACTTTATCTGCGGGCAAGATTTAATATGTAACAAATGCTCACATGCTGAACCAGTCAAAGCTGGCTGGTTCTCCTCCGTGCAAATTGAGCATCATCAATCTACTGGTCTGGTTATCCTCCAACCGATTTCGCTGGTTACATTTTACTGGGTTTTATATACATTTAATATAACCTGGTTGCAGTAACCGGCGACCTCCATCAGTTTCGGTTTTTCTCTTTTATTTGTTTTTTTCAGTCAGAAATTTACTGACAGTTGCTGGTTAACTCGATCACTGTTTATATATTTAGATTTATACCCAAAAGCTATTCGTACGGCTGAAACGTACCGCAAGTAATCGTACTTGGTTCAATTTCCCATTCGTCGACACTCAGTCGAATAATTGTAATGGATTAAAAAAATGTACTACCTTTTTTGCCTACACACTTGATATAAATCGATTTCTCGCTGCCTGTATTGAATGATATTCGATACTTGGAAAATTCTACGTTATATCCTTTTTGGCACAGAGTTTATAGCTGACCTTCTCAGATACCTACCTCGTTCTACCTCCTCGATACAAATAATTCATCTTTATTCCTATCAATTTCAGTATCCATTTTCCTTTATTTGACTGACGCCGTTAGCTCCATTAAAAATTTTTGTCCAAATATAAAATATATTTACGGCGTTAGATATATCAGTTACAAATTCTGAACATCAAATCTTTGAAGACGTCCTGGCTGGTCAAGGAGGCGTTTTCAGACTGCCCGTCAAGGCCAGTACTGTTCTGCGAAGGACAGACTAAAAGAGCACACAGGACATAATCAAATAAACTTATTCTTCAAACGAAAAGGTTCTTTTTTTCTTAACCAGAATGAAGTGCTGTCTTCAAATATGGGCGCTTGTCTTGGTCACTGACGTACTGCGATGATGGAGCAGGAAGAAAGACAGGCAGAAATCATAAACGTGATTCATTCACTCCTTAGCAGGTTCCTTGCGGAACTTTACCTCCTTAACAGCTCTGTTGAAGGCCTCTTGGTTGCAAGCAAGATGCCCTGCTGCTGATGTATAAATTCGCAAGTCATCAGCAATGACTTGTTGCTATCTTCGCCTTGGTCTTCCTCTCTTTCTTTTTTCCCATTATGTCCCCTTCCAAGACTGTCTTCTCCAAACTTTCATGATGTTTAATATGTCCAAAATACTAAAGTTTTCTCTCTTTAATCTTCTTTACTAACCAACCTTCTTCGACATTAACTTCTTGTAGTATGGATGTGTTCTTTTTCTACCCATGATGGTTGTGGGACTCTTCTATAGCACTTACATTCAAAACACTCGTGTGTTTCTCGGCTGTTTTGTTAATAAGTACCCAATCATTTGGAACTCTAAACTTAGACTGATAGACGAGAAAAATACAAACATTTAGATAAACGTGGATGGATGGATGGATGGATGGATGGATGGATGGATGGATGGATGGATGGATGGATGGGTGGGTGGATGGATGGATGGATGGGTGGATGGATGGATGGATGGATGGGTGGGTGGGTGGATGGATGGATGGATGGATGGATGGATGGATGGATGGATGGATGGATGGATGGATGGATGGATCACTTACAGTTTCAATGAAGCATCATTCCCTACTGTTTCTCTAACCCCATTGCACTCAA
The DNA here is from genome assembly GCA_009760885.1 of Achatina immaculata. Classification (NCBI taxonomy): domain Eukaryota; kingdom Metazoa; phylum Mollusca; class Gastropoda; order Stylommatophora; family Achatinidae; genus Lissachatina; species Lissachatina immaculata. Next base: position 36,501,549 of record CM019716.1, read on the forward strand.
GTACATGAAAGAAATATGATTTGTCTATGGAAACAGCTCGAGTGAGTTTTTGTCAAACATTGAGCGTAGCGTAAAGGCTCTGCTGGGATTGTTTCCTCTCTGACGTTCAATTTCCTGGAAAGCTGTTACCTTAAACTGTGGACTAGGATCGTCTTCCAGGGTTTGCACTCACTGCCCTCAACATAGCCAGCCATTTTCCCCAGCGGAAGCACTGGGTTAGTTTCATCTATAAACTTAGACCAGGAAAAGCGAGCGCTTGCCTGATCTAATTTTCTGTCTTTTTAATTTATTTTATCTACTTTATGTCCATATATGTAGATTAATCTACACATTTGTCCTTTCTCCTCTTTGCCTTTAAAAGACTACATTTACAAAAGATTAGACAGAATTCATTTGAACTCGGAAATGAAATTTTCAAGAAATCTTGTCCGACAACAAGGAAAGAAAAATCTTCTATCTACAGACTCGAAACACAAACATTACTAGCCCAAACATCCAACTCCAGTAGAGTTATTTTGAATTTGTAAAAAAAAAAAGAACTCAGACTGACCATAAAAAACAAACACATAAACAAACAAACAGACAGACATAGGCAATGACTGGTCATGACATGTCTTCCCTGCTTTCTAAACTTCTGAAAATATCCAGCTGTTCTGGGCTGTTCTTGCTCGCAGCTGTCGTGTAAACAGAGAAAAACAAAAACAAAACTTTTCCTAACATTCGCAAGTCTTATTTTAGCTCCCAAAGTGCAGCCTGGCACAACAATGTTGTAGGTCGTTCATCACTTGTCTCTGAGACACCAGATGCCCGGACCCTCAGAAAATAGGACGACTTAAGTGGGAACTGTGATCATATACCGGGGTTCCCTTAGGTCCGCTTTCTTCGATCAAGTCCGCAACAGTTCGTGGAAGATTATACTCGTCCATTCTTTGTGTGTGTCGAAATCCGGGAAATTTCTATAAGTATCCAACAGTACCAAACATTGTCTGTCAGGTTTTGTTTTAATGGAAAAAAAAACTAGTCACAAAACATTAACTAGCAAAAGAGTACAACAAAACTGAACTCTGATTTGAATACCACCACTGATAAAGACGGATCAGCATTATTCGAAACTGAATTTAGAAATACACTCAAGTAGATTGCAGCACATAACACTTCAGGATCACGAAATATCATGAAAGAGATTGCCACTGTTTCAAACACGGACCTATTAACCGTCTTACTGAGCCCTTAAGCTAAACTTAATAAGGGCCCCCGTCCTCTCCTACCTATACGTACTTCCTCCTCCTCCTCCTCCTCCTCCTCCTTTGTTCCTATATTTAATGTCCGGATAAATTGTGCAGTCTTTTAAAGGTCATTTTTGAATTTCAATGTCAATCTTCCAGTGCGGATTCACGTGGCCAGAGCTGGGTAGAGGAGGCAGAGCTACAGGGTCTGCTCTGAAGTTTAAATTCCTGTCACTCATATGCAGTCAGTGACACCTGTCACTCATATGCAGTCAGTGACACCTGTCACTCATATGCAGTCAGTGACACCTGTCACTCATATGCAGTCAGTGACACCTGTCACTCATATGCAGTCAGTGACACCCGTCACTCATTTGCAGTCAGTGACACCTGTCACTCATATGCAGTCAGTGACACCTGTCACTCATATGCAGTCAGTGACACCCGTCACTCATATGCAGTCAGTGACACCTGTCACTCATATGCAGTCAGTGACATGTGATAGGCTTAAGCAGTCAAGATAGAGTCACAACCGACATCTTCCCTGTTTGTTACGGAAACACGGAGAGGAAAACCTGGAAACTTTGTCCTGGAAAATGAAGGAAGGGGACAATTGTAGTCTGAAGATGGGGATTTGTTCTTGAAGTGAGAGACGGGACATATGGACGTTAGACTGCGGGTTGTGCTGGTCATCTATAGCTACCTTTATTGACGTTTGGTTATTGCTCTGGTTTTCACAAAAAGCCGCTTCGACACCTTCGGAACCTTTTAAATTCTGTCTTACCATCTTGCTAGACTGTTCTGAAGCAAGTAGACGCTTGCTGCTTATGGTAACTGCCCGGCATCTTTCTTTCTGAGTATCTTTAATGATTCAACAAAGAGCTGCTTCCATTTTTTAGTTATAGTAACAACAAAGAATATTTGTGTTGCAAGTCATTGCTCTCTGGGCTTGCATCTCTTATTTACATTATTTATCACTCAGTCTCTTCGCATGATAAAGCTGGATCCTCAAAATGGAACCCACATTAAGCAGTTCTCCCCGCTCTCTTAGAGTGTAAAACATACTTACTAAAGCATTACATGTAATAATCAAGAATGCACTTACCAGTACGTCCCTTTATCTCTCGCCGCTCATCACTGGCGGAAAGTTCACATTTTTATTGCCAGTGTCATTCTCTTCACACTTTTTATTGCCAAGGTCATTATCTTCACAATTTTTATTGTCAAGGTCATCCTCTTTACAATTTTTATGCCAAGGTCATCCACTTTACAATTTTTATTGCCAAGGTCATCCTCTTCACAATTCTAGAATAAAAGTATTCATTTTTTACACATTAAAAAATATAATTTAAAATTTTGCCATTTTATACCCAAAAAAAAAAAAAATTAAGACTGCGTTTCTGTAAGAAACACAACAGCCTGGTCGTAGATGGCAAGTCGATGAACCTTTAGGAAGAAAATGTCCGCTTTATGTAGGAGCTCAATAATTTGCCATCAATTTTAATCATTTCACAAAAGTCGCAGACTGAGAAAGATCAATGATGTCTATGCGTGCGGAAAGTCCGAAACTTCTCACGAGTAACTGAAGATAAAGAAATGATCCGAGGCGAAAGATCTTGAAGAGAAGTGGATAAATGTGCTACACATCATCAGCCTGTACCGTAAACAATGAATGACAACGGTGATGACATCAATGTTTATTTGATAATAAAGAGATCACTGGAAGCAAAAGAGATGTGATTTCTTTAAAACAATATATTACAGTACCATATCCGTCTCATATTTATTTTAAATGAGAATTACCTGAGAAAACTGGATGAAAAGAGGAATTTAACTAAAGTTTTTTTTTAAAACATCCCCGGGATACGTGAGGAAAAGTGAGGAAGTTAAAATAAGCAGGAAGAGGAGGCTTGCGTTGACACAAAAGAAAGTTGACAAATGAGCAAGTGCACTGAGATGTAGAGAGATGCATGGTCGCTCACGTTTTCTGAGGGCGGAAATGTATTGTCGTTTCTTCTTCTGCACGATTCTTTAGGAAGGAGCATATAGAGTGTAGAAGTTACTAAAGTTTGATTGTAGGAGTTACTAAAGTATGATAGAGTGTAGGAGTTGCTAAAGTATGATAGAGTGTAGGAGTTGCTAAAGTATGACAGAGTGTAGGAGTTGCTAAAGTATGATAGAGTGTAGGAGTTGCTAAAGTATGATAGAGTGTAGGAGTTGCTAAAGTATGATAAGAGTGTAGGAGTTGCTAAAGTATGACAGAGTGTAGGAGTTGCTAAAGTATGATAGAGTGTAGGAGTTGCTAAAGTATGATAGAGTGTAGAAGTTACTAAAGTATGATAGAGAGTAAAGGTAAAGGTGACCCTGTCATGCCTTGGAGCACATAGGGATATGGTGTTAGTGCCCATATTTTCCTTGACCTGTCAGCACACTAGAGGGTGATATGTTCAGTATCACGCCTGGCTGCCTTTCCTTCCCCAACTCCAGAAGAAGTCGGGTACCCATTTCTACAGCTGGGTGACTGGGGTGCCGCCGGCCGGATTCGAACCCCCGACCTTCGCCATGAGAGACCAGTGATGATAGAGAGTAGGAGTTGTTAAAGTATGATAGTGTGTAGGAGTTACTAAAGTATGATAGTGTGTAGGAGTTACTAAAGTATGATAGTGTGTAGAAGTTACTAAAGTATGATAGTATGTAGAAGTTACTAAAGTATGATAGAGTGTAGAAGTTACTAAAGTATGATAGAGTGTAGAAGTTACTAAAGTATGATAGAGTGTAGAAGTTACTAAAGTATGATAGAGTGTAGGAGTTACTAAAGTATGATAGAGTGTAGAAGTTACTAAAGTATGATAGAGTGTAGAAGTTACTAAAGTATGATAGAGTGTAGAAGTTACTAAAGTATGATAGAGTGTAGAAGTTACTAAAGTATGATAGAGTGTAGAAGTTACTAAAGTATGATAGAGTGTAGGAGTTACTAAAGTATGATAGAGTGTAGGAGTTACTAAAGTATGATAGAGTGTAGAAGTTACTAAAGTATGATAGAGTGTAGGAGTTACTAAAGTATGATAGAGTGTAGAAGTTACTAAAGTATGATAGAGTGTAGAAGTTACTAAAGTATGATAGAGTGTAGGAGTTACTAAAGTATGATAGAGTGTAGGAGTTACTAAAGTATGATAGAGTGTAGAAGTTACTAAAGTATGATAGTGTGTAGAAGTTACTAAAGTATGATAGTGTGTAGAAGTTACTAAAGTATGATAGAGTGTAGAAGTTACTGATAGAGTATAGAAGTTGCTAAAGTATGGTAGAGTGTAGGAGTTACTGAAATATGATAGAGTGTTGGAGTTGGTGAAGCAGTGTATTTTTATTCTGTATTTACCATTATTCTTAAAGCATACTGGGGGGGGGGTGGGTATTATTTTTTTCTTTTTTTATATTGGATTTAGCAGTGTGAATATTGCACCTGTAATGGCTTCAGCAAATGAACTTGCAACAACACATCATTTACTTCTGCGTCATTGCAGTTATTTCTACAAATCAATATCTCTGCCATGAGTGCTTGCGTACTTAGAGAAGCAATCAATGGACGAACGGACGAGAGAAGTTTAATCTATGGACCAAAGGCCAAGAGAAGTTTAATCAATGGATGAATAGCCAAGAGAGTTTAATCAATGGATGAATAGCCAAGAGAAGTTTAATCAATGGACAAGAGGCTAAAAGAAATTTAATCAATGGACAAGAGGCCAAGAGAAGTTTAATCAATGGACGAGAGGCGAAGATAAGCTTAATCAATGGACAAGAGGCCAGAAGAAGTTTAATCAATGGACAAGAAGCCAAGAGAAGCTTAATAAATGGATGAATAGCCAAAAGAAGTTTAATCAATGGACAAGAGGCCAAGAGAAGTTTAATCAGTGAACGAGCGACTAAACATCGATAGACAAACTATGTTCTGGGTACTTTCTGATATAAGGACGGTCTGTAACGTAAAACTGAGGAGCGGTTGATCCATGTTCCAAATTACCTCGAGATAAAATAACGACATGCCATTGAATTATACAAGAAATATCCTGGCATGTACTCATGGGTTTCCTTCATCTGCTCCATGACGCTGAAGAATGTAGAAAAGGTTATATTAAAGACACATTTTTCATGATATCTTTCACCTTTCTTGATGAAACCTAAAGGATGAGATGTCAGTGCCAATATGTTGTTTAACCACTCGGTAACAGAAGATGATATGGGTTGTATTACACCTGGCCGCCTTCCTTTGATCAGCTCCAGATGGTGTCAGGTACCCAATTTCTAGAGTTTGGTTGACTGAGGAAATGGTCTGAGTGTTAAATGGTCCTCCAGTGTGGATCGAACCACCAATATCGATTATGACAGACGCGTGCACGAACTATTTCTCTACTAAGGTTTCGGTAAGTATAGATTATAAAACTTCTCAGTATCGATCTTGACTATATATTTCACCAAGTCGATACCATCCACTAGCTCTTTTGTTTTGTAACGTGCCATCATGCTAGAACTCGATTACATTCTCTTCAAATCTTTCTATGTCTCAGTTGTATTTATATCTCCTCCTGCTTGACTTTTTAAAAACATTATTTTCAGTACGAACCTTTATATACATGTTTTTCCACAGTCAGCCACTCGTGAGGACATTCTCTGAAAAGGAACAAGTCATGCCTAAGCAAGACAATATTCATTTTGCAGGCATTTCAAATGATACGTTTGCTGCTTCTAACTGTACCGTCCAGTACGCCATGCTTATCCTCCATGATGATATTCTGTGTTTCACAGTGTGTACATACATACATACATACATACATACATACATACATACATACATGCACCGACTTACGGCCGTTCATATTAACGGCCGAGGTCTGACATGTATATTTTACTAAAGATATAATAAAACACAGTAAATATGCTGTAAAATAGTTTTCATTCTGCCAGCACGTATTTTACCGTCCGCTTTTTGTCTTCCCTTGTCTTATCCGCTTCCTATCTTCCTTTGTCCTGTCCGCTTCTTGTCTTCCCCAGCTTGTCTGATCACTTTCTTCCCTTGTCTTCCCCGCTTCCTATCTTTCCTTGTCTTGCCCGCTTCCTATCTCCCCTTGTCGTGTCCGCTTCCTATCTTCCCTTGTCTTGTCTGCTTCCTATCTTCCCTTGTCTTGTCTGCTTCCTATCTTCCCTTGTCTTGTCAGCTTCCTATCTCCCCTTGTCGTGTCCGCTTCCTATCTCCCCTTGTTTTGTCTGCTTCCTATCTTCCCTTGTCTTGCCCGCTTCCTATCTTCTCTTGTCTTGTCAGCTTCCTATCTTCCCTTGTCGTGTCCGCTTCCTATCTTCCCTTGTCTTGTCTGCTTCCTATCTTCCCTTGTCTTGTCTGCTTCCTATCTTCCCTTGTCTTGTCAGCTTCCTATCTCCCCTTGTCGTGTCCGCTTCCTATCTTCCCTTGTCTTGCTCGCTTCCTATCTTTCCTTGTCTTGTCCGCTTCCTATCTTCCCTTGTCTTGCTGCCGCGAACTTTGAACTTGTGTAATGATATTTCTTTTTCATCTACAGAATCATGGCTCCTGAATGCACTGTGAGTACAGAATGTAAGCATGTGAGTGTGTATACAATATGCTTATGTACATTTCTGTGTCATCAAAAAGCTATTAGAATATGGTTCTTTATTTAAAATGATTAAATTTCCACACAGTTATTGCGCTAATTTCTATTATATTAGTATTGTAAAGTGATGGTAAACATGTCCAGTTATCCGGTAACGTGTTATAGATGTGAAGCTTCTTACCTCCCCTTATAAAGACCGACATACGTGGTTAGATCCCCATAGGACAAGATGGCCGGTCCCAAATGCAGTGCATGGTTATTTATATCTAAATCGTATACCGGATAACAGTACCATGAAGTAATATTTGTCTTGCAAGATTCACTCTCTTAAAGAAAGAGATTCTGCTTTGATTTCGCTCTTCTTGGGTTTTTCCCCTCTCCAAATCTCACGATGCTCCTATGCAGTTATTTCCATGCTGAATGATCTTTCGCCAGTTCTTCCTGGTACATGTCGGTAATGGAATAATCACTCACTGGTGTATTAAAGAAACAAAATATATAAATCATTCATTCAGGTCCGTTATTAATAGTAGATGTGTGTTGTTTTATTTGACATATTTCACGTTAACAGTGAGAATTAGAGTATGTGAATGTGTGTGCATGTATGTGTGTGAGTGTGTAGAAGGGTGTATAAGAGTGTGTGTAAGGGAGAGATGAAGTGTGTTTGAGAGAGTGTGTCTGATAGAGAGCGCAAGTGTGTGTGTGTGTGTGTGAATGTATGTGAGAGGGTGTATGTGAAAGAGAGCGAGTGTGTGAGTATGTGTGTATCTGAGCGAGACAGAGAGAGACACAGAGAGAGAGAGAGAGAGATCATTCTTTGTTTATCTCTTTGTTGGCCGTGAATTTGTACTCTTTTCAACGTATGCAACTTTCCAGATCTTGATATAACGTTTCGAGTCCGATTGAGAGAGGGCTAAGTTGTTTATTTAGTTCTTGGAGTGAATTCGAGAGACAGGGTTTTCTCTTTTGCAAAGCTCTACCGCCATTTTTACCCAGTTAACTGGACAGAATAACTCACCAGTCTGTTCCACGGAGTATCACGATGAGATTAGAACAGGGTCTTGCCCAGATCTGGTTTTCTGACCTCATAATGTTGATGCTGTACTTATATCGCTGAAACTGCAGACTTTTGTTCTTAGCAGCGGGTGACAGTATTGAAACACATCATTGTGTCGGATCGGAAGCGGATAATGTGACCTGGTTGAAGTTCTGTAGGAAACCCAGGAGACGAGATGACACCGCATGACAAGGGTCATGGCGAGCCATACTTAAGGAGGGATTAGATATTATGCTGAACATACTTAAGTCATGGGGTGTGGAAGGACAGGGAACTCAATATCAAAGGAGGAAAAAAAATTGTTTACAAGTACAGATTATTGTTTCATACAACAATCATTTATAGCTGCCACTGCTGCGTTGGCGTTTTGGTTATCCAAAAGAGAGAGACGTGTCAGCTTGAGTTTGATATGGGTAATACAAACTCATGTAGCAGTAGCCGAGATCACAACTGTAAAGGAATCAGGTCATGTATCAGGATATATAGGAAGGTAAGAATTTGGGCTCTTATTAAGTTTAATCTAGAGGTAGGAGAAATGACGACTACTGTAAGACTGGTTCTAGTGATATTGTAAATGGAGAGTTAGCTATAGTCTATATTTTTCATCTTTTTTTTCGTGCTTTTATCTGTTGTGTTGTTCTTTTTTGCTTGTAACCCTTGAAAAAGGCTTTTGCCGAAATATTGGACTGTTGTATGTTCTTCATATGAATGTACTCATTTCGCTTACTGTCATTGGTGTTTCTGTCTACTTTCTTCACTCTATTTTTTTTGTAAATACACCTCCATTTATTTTAAGTTTAGGCTAGAGCGGTGTTTCCCAGCATGGAGCGTATGCCCCCATAGCTGGGCAGTTTGAATATTTTGGGGGCATTTAGATAAATGGGACATGGGACCTTGTTGTGGCGGGAACGCTGGGGGGGGGGGGGGCATCAAAATCTTTGCGGCGATGAAGTGGGGCATGATCCAGAAAAAAGGTTGGGAAACGCTGGTTTAGGGTCTTGGTGAATTAACCAATCACGGGGTGTACCAGGTTAGCAGAACTCTCTCTGTGATAACTGCCATGTCACGACGCACAGCTTTCCCAGCACCCACGTACAGGAACCCCCGACATTTGTATACACACACACACAAAGCTTTGAAAACAGATACATCTGGTACTTGAATCTTTTGTATTCGATTAACGTCCAGCGGGCAACGACCGGAATCGATAACGCACTTTGTTGCTAAAAGCTATCGTCTGATGTGCTGGCCCTGGCGATTCCCGTGTAGACACTGGATGTTTGCCAAACTTGATCCTATTTCAGACGCCTGTAACCCAGAGATGAGTAATCTATCATCTGCTTCTCTATCTGTCTGTCTGTCTTTCGGCGAAATGATCGTCATCTTTTTCTTCTATTACTTAAATAATAATAATAATAATAATAATAATAATAATAATAATGTCATGTCGCAGAATCCATCCTATTCGTATTTTTGTTTTTAAATATTTTGTTTTGTATATTTTATATTTGTTTCGTATTCTGCTTGTAAGAAAATTTTATAAAAGGTATCGCGTTATAAATAAAAAGGTATGAAGAATATACATTGCTCTAGCGTTTATTTCGAAGTTTCTGTTCGATTCTAATTCATATCTTGCCGCACAATGGCGACATTTATATACTGATATCTTCTGGACATCGTGGTTCGTGAAAGTACAAGTCTCAGTCTGAATAAAAAGAAGACTGAAGTGATGGTAATCTCAAAGAATAGAATGCCACCAAAATGTAGCATCGATAGCACAGAACTGAAACAAGTTGATAGATTAAAGTATTTAGGAACAATTATAACAGCTGACGGGAAATGTCACAACGAAATAAAAAGCAGACTTGCTCAGGCCAAGTCAGCATTACAGAAAATGAGAAACATCTTGTGCAACAGATCCATATCAACGGAAACAAGATTCCTAGTACTTAAATGTTACATCGAGCCAATTTTGTTTTATGGATGTGAAGCATGGTTCATGAATAAGAGAGTACAACGAGGAATGGAGGCCATGGAAATGTGGTTCATAAGAAGGATGTTGAAGGTACCATGGACAGCTAAGAAAACCAACAACGAAACCTTGAGAGAGGCTGGAGTTAAAAGGCAAATTACAGCAAAGATCAAAGGCAGACAAGCGAGATTTGTAGGACATTTTCTGAGAAGAAGAAAATTGGAAAACATTGTGGCAACTGGAAAAACTGAGAGAAGAAGAGACAGGAGAAGACAGAGAGAGAAGTTACTGGATGGGCTGTCAGTGTGGCTAGGAAGAAAGTCACTGGCAGATCTCATAATCAAGTCTAAAGACAGGGAATTGTGGAGAGAAATGATCGCATACACCACATGGCACGGCACTTGATTGATTGATATCATAAAAGCTTAAAATGGTACACTTTCAAACACTTAAGGCATTTTCCTGACATCAAATTATGATATATTTTAGTCAGATTAGATCCCGCGGAGAAAATGGTTCAACTAGTATTTTATCACTAGCGTTTATATTATCTCTGGAAGCTTGTGAAATACTGCCAGATTGTGGATAAGAAAATTACTTTCAAATTTAGATAAAAATATTCATATAAAATGTTCATTCTGTCACATATCAAATATTCGTATTTGTGCTCAGGTGGACACATAAAAATTGCCGTGTGTTTCTATGTGTGCGTGTGACCGGTATGTAGGTATGTATGTATGTATGTGTGTCTATGTATATGAGTGTATCTTTGTGTAGCTGTGTGTTTGCAGGAAACAGTTTTCAGAGAGTGAAGCATCAATACGACAACTCCTCAGATTATCAGAAGAATGTACACTTCCCCTCCCACCCCCACCCCCACCTCATTTCCCCACCGTTTAGGCAAACGTTTTAGCTTTTTAAACTTCTGACGCTATAGAGGGTGGGGGCGGGGGGTCTCTGTGTCATGAGTCCCAGGAGTCTGTGAGTTGCTGTGTTACAACGGTTCCACTAAGCTGAAAACACTACCCCGAACCTTCACTGAGCTTAAAACACTACCCCGAATCTTCACTGAGCTTAAAACACTACCCCGAACATTTACTAAGCTGAAAAAACTACCCCGAACCTTCATTAAGCTTAAAACACTACCCCGAACCTTCACTAAGCTTAAAACACTACCCCGAACCTTCATTAAGCTTAAAACACTACCCCGAAACTTCATTAAGCTTAAAACACTACCCCGAACCTTCATTAAGCTTAAAACACTACCCCGAAACTTCATTAAGCTTAAAACACTACCCCGAACCTTCATTAAGCTTAAAACACTACCCCGAACCTTCATTAAGCTTAAAACACTACCCCGAAACTTCATTAAGCTTAAAACACTACCCCGAACATTTATTAAGCTGAAAAAACTACCCCGAACCTTCATTAAGCTTAAAACACTACCCCGAACCTTCATTAAGCTTAAAACACTACCCCGAACCTTCATTAAGCTTAAAACACTACCCCGAACATTTATTAAGCTTAAAACACTACCTCGAACCTTCAATGAGCTTAATACACTTCCCTGAACATTTACTAAGCTGACAAAACTACCCCGAAACATCGTTAAGCTTAAAACAATACCCCGAACCTTCACTAAGCTTAAAACACTACCCCGAACCTTCATTAAGCTTAAAACACTACCCCGAACCTTCATTAAGCTTAAAACACTACCCCGAACCTTCATTAAGCTTAAAACACTACCCCGAACCTTCATTAAGCTTAAAACACTACCCCGAACATTTACTAAGCTGAAAACACTACCCCGAACCTTCACTAAGCCTAAAACACTACCCCGAACATTCACTAAGCTGAAAACACTACCCTGAACCTTCACTAAGCCTAAAACACTACCCCGAACATTCACTAAGCTGAAAACACTACCCCAAACCTTCACTTCCGCAACTTATATCAAAAGTTAAATATGGAAATGAATATAAGAACAAAACTCTATCACAGAATATTGACGAGAGAGAAGAGCAAATTTCAAAGGATTTACTGAAAGTTGAATCTTATATATAAGATATGTGTGTGTGTGTGTGAGAGAGAGAGAGAGAGAGAGCAACATGTTATCACTGTTTGACACATGACTGTAGAGAAGATTTATTTGCAAGAGACTTCTTTTCAAAATGATATACTTGCTATTTACAAGAGTTTAATTTCTAATGTTATAATGTCAAATTATTATTATTATTATTATTATTATTATTATGTGTGTGTCTCTGTTTCTCTCATTCTGTCGCTGTCTTTGTCTTTCTCTCTTTCTGCCTCTCTCTGTCCGTCTCTCTCTCACTCTTTGCCTGTCTCTGTCTCTCACCCTCTCTCTCTCTCTCTCTCTCTCTCTCTTTCTACAAGGTCCGACAATTAAGTAATGAGACTGCTTTTATCATGGCCAAGACAAAAATGCCATCTATGAAGCAAAGCATCGAATCCAAAGAGGCAACCTTTATCTACGATCTGGCAACTTTTCATCGCCGCCCGAAAAGCAGACGATAAACAAGCCGCCATTTAGTTGGCCTAGTTAGAGGTTTGTTGTCGTGTAATCAGCATAGAGAAAAAAAAAAAGCTAACATTAAATTCTGTTTAAAACTCAGGAAAAGTGCCATTGAGACAGTTCGGCTGATGCGACAAGTTTATGGTGATAATTGTTTATCTCGTGCACAAATGTATTCAGGTGGTACTCAGGATTCAAAAGTGATGTGGAACCGATTACAAATGCAACTAGACATGGACGCCTAATTTACGTTTGTAATGAGGAAATCATTGCAAAAGTCAGAGAACGGATACAAGAAGATCGTTGTTTGACTGTGAAGATGATGGCAGATGAATTTGGTGTTAACCGAGAGACCATTCGTAAAATTTTAGTGGAAGATTTGGGCAAGAAAAAGTTTGCTGGTTTGTACCACATGCGTTGTCTGATGACAAAAAACATCACTGCGTTGAATACACAAAAGACATCATCAGAACCTATTACAAAAATAAACATTTCTTAAATTTGATTGTTGCAGAGGATGAAACATAGATTTTCCGCTATGATCTCACAACTAAACGTCAAAGTGCTCAGTGGAAGTCATCGTCATTACCAAAAGGCAAAAATTTAATTTCGTCTTCAAAAGTCGAAAGTGAAGACAATATTGGTGTGCTTCTACGAGAGCAAATGAGTTGTTCACAAAAATTTAATCCAGAGGGACAGACTGTCACTGCCAAAGTTTATTTAAGTATTTTGAAACGCCTGTTGAAAAGGATTCTCCGAGTCCGACTCGAGTATTCAACACAGGGCAGTTTTTTTCTTCTTCATGATAATGCACCGGCTAACCGCGCGGTAGTTGTACAGGAATTTTTGGCCCAAAACAAGTTTGTGTTCTCAACCATCCACCCTATTCCCCAGACTTGTCTCCCTGCGATTATTTTCTATTCCCAAAATTAAAATTACTATTGAAAGGGCGCTTCTTTGACGATACTGATGACATCCAAAGGCCCGTAACACCGAGTTTAATGGCCATACCAACAGAAGAACTGCAGAGGTCATTCCAGTGTTTGTTAGATCGTGCCACTCGCTGTATCAATGCACAAGGGGCTTACTTTGAATAAAACACTATCCCGAACATTTACTAAGCTGAAAACACTACCCCGAACCTTCACTAAGCCTAAAACACTACCCCGAACATTCACTAAGCTGAAAACACTACCCTGAACCTTCACTAAGCCTAAAACACTACCCCGAACATTCACTAAGCTGAAAACACTACCCCAAACCTTCACTTCCGCAACTTATATCAAAAGTTAAATATGGAAATGAATATAAGAACAAAACTCTATCACAGAATATTGACGAGAGAGAAGAGCAAATTTCAAAGGATTTACTGAAAGTTGAATCTTATATATAAGATATGTGTGTGTGTGTGTGAGAGAGAGAGAGAGAGAGAGAGCAACATGTTATCACTGTTTGACACATGACTGTAGAGAAGATTTATTTGCAAGAGACTTCTTTTCAAAATGATATACTTGCTATTTACAAGAGTTTAATTTCTAATGTTATAATGTCAAATTATTATTATTATTATTATTATTATTATTATGTGTGTGTCTCTGTTTCTCTCATTCTGTCGCTGTCTTTGTCTTTCTCTCTTTCTGCCTCTCTCTGTCCGTCTCTCTCTCACTCTTTGCCTGTCTCTGTCTCTCACCCTCTCTCTCTCTCTCTCTCTCTCTCTCTTTCTACAAGGTCCGACAATTAAGTAATGAGACTGCTTTTATCATGGCCAAGACAAAAATGCCATCTATGAAGCAAAGCATCGAATCCAAAGAGGCAACCTTTATCTACGATCTGGCAACTTTTCATCGCCGCCCGAAAAGCAGACGATAAACAAGCCGCCATTTAGTTGGCCTAGTTAGAGGTTTGTTGTCGTGTAATCAGCATAGAGAAAAAAAAAAAGCTAACATTAAATTCTGTTTAAAACTCAGGAAAAGTGCCATTGAGACAGTTCGGCTGATGCGACAAGTTTATGGTGATAATTGTTTATCTCGTGCACAAATGTATTCAGGTGGTACTCAGGATTCAAAAGTGATGTGGAACCGATTACAAATGCAACTAGACATGGACGCCTAATTTACGTTTGTAATGAGGAAATCATTGCAAAAGTCAGAGAACGGATACAAGAAGATCGTTGTTTGACTGTGAAGATGATGGCAGATGAATTTGGTGTTAACCGAGAGACCATTCGTAAAATTTTAGTGGAAGATTTGGGCAAGAAAAAGTTTGCTGGTTTGTACCACATGCGTTGTCTGATGACAAAAAACATCACTGCGTTGAATACACAAAAGACATCATCAGAACCTATTACAAAAATAAACATTTCTTAAATTTGATTGTTGCAGAGGATGAAACATAGATTTTCCGCTATGATCTCACAACTAAACGTCAAAGTGCTCAGTGGAAGTCATCGTCATTACCAAAAGGCAAAAATTTAATTTCGTCTTCAAAAGTCGAAAGTGAAGACAATATTGGTGTGCTTCTACGAGAGCAAATGAGTTGTTCACAAAAATTTAATCCAGAGGGACAGACTGTCACTGCCAAAGTTTATTTAAGTATTTTGAAACGCCTGTTGAAAAGGATTCTCCGAGTCCGACTCGAGTATTCAACACAGGGCAGTTTTTTTCTTCTTCATGATAATGCACCGGCTAACCGCGCGGTAGTTGTACAGGAATTTTTGGCCCAAAACAAGTTTGTGTTCTCAACCATCCACCCTATTCCCCAGACTTGTCTCCCTGCGATTATTTTCTATTCCCAAAATTAAAATTACTATTGAAAGGGCGCTTCTTTGACGATACTGATGACATCCAAAGGCCCGTAACACCGAGTTTAATGGCCATACCAACAGAAGAACTGCAGAGGTCATTCCAGTGTTTGTTAGATCGTGCCACTCGCTGTATCAATGCACAAGGGGCTTACTTTGAATAAAATACAGGCTATATCTTCAACTGTTGCTTATTTTATTTTTAATGTAATTAGTCTCATTACTTAATTGTCGGGCCTTGAATATCTGTTTCTGTCTGTCTGTCTCACTCTCTGTCTTTCTTTCTGCCTGTCTCTCTCACTCTCTGCCTGTCTCTGTCTCTCACTCTCTCTTTCTGTCTGTCTGTCTCTCTCACTCTCTCTCTTTCTGTCTGTCTGTCTCTCTCACACTCTCTCTTTCTATCTGTCTGTGTCTCTCACTCTCTGCCTGTCTCTGTCTCTCACTCTCTCTTTCTGTCTGTCTGTCTCTCTCACTCTATCTCTCTTTCTGTCTGTCTATCTGTCTCACTCTCTCTCTCTCTCTTTCTGTCTGTCTGTCTCTCTCACTCTCTCTTTCTCTTTCTGTCTGTCTCACTCTCTGCCTGTCTCTGTCTCTCACTCTCTCTATGTCTGTTTCTGTGTGTTTCTCTCTCCTTCCCTTGCTCTATGTGTCTCTCCATCCTCATTACCACCAGTCCTAGTGTTTCACGAGTTGCTCATTATACTCTCTCTCTCTCCCTGTGTGTGGGTGTGTGTGTGTGTGTGTGTGTGTGTGTGTGTGTTTCGGTAACTTCCTGACGTCACGTTATGACGCTGAAGCTCGAGGTTCTATACATCATAGCCAGGTTCTGGGGTAGGGGACGGGGCTCTGTCACGTTTCCTGGACACCCTCATGCATATCCATAAAACAGCTTGATGTGTAAGCAAACAATAACCTGTGGACAGCAAAGTTTCCCCCTGGCTTTATTTCTCTGGTGTCATTTCCCCTTGTGAGCACCGGTCCTGTTTGGTGGGACTGTTCTCTCGGGGGCTAAAACCGAACACCGTCACCGTTTGACATTTATGAAGGGCCGGTGTTTATACAAATGTACAATGAAAGAAAGAAGAATGAACTTTATTTTCAAAGGATGCAGAATTAGACAGGCGTGCCCATGTGATATTCTGTCCTTTATCTCTCAATATTATTTCTAACGCAATCACTGAACATGAATATAGCAATAATATTATATATGCATAAAGAGCACACATAAATATGAAACGCCAGGATAAAGAAAGATATTCATCATCATCATCAGTCTTCTGTACTCCAAACGGAGCAT
This sequence comes from Achatina immaculata, assembly GCA_009760885.1. Lineage (NCBI taxonomy): Eukaryota > Metazoa > Mollusca > Gastropoda > Stylommatophora > Achatinidae > Lissachatina > Lissachatina immaculata. The sequence goes on from CM019716.1 coordinate 36,518,055, forward strand.
AAGGCATCAACAAAGGTTCTCCAGCCAACCATGTCTTGAGCAAGTGGGGGTACCTCAAACAATGTCTTCCCTGCTTACCTTAGTTCTTCCTGTATTGTGCGTCTCTATGTCTCCAATGGCCTGCCCCTCTTTCTTTTTCCTTGAGGTGTCCAAGTCAAGGCAGTAGAGGGATGTCTTTTTTTTTCATTCGTAGTATGTAGCGCAGCCATTTCCATCTTCGTCTTTTGACCTCTTTATTAACGTTCTCTATGGCTGTGGTCTTGGTTAAACTTTGAAGGGGATATTACTCTTAAAGATAGTCGTCCGATATGCTCCATACACTGTTCACACGAGACTCTCATGCAGTCGTGGTAGACTGCCACTTATATTCTCTTTCAGCCTTCTTCCGTCTTCGATTTCATTTTCACGTTTAGATGGTGTGACGTTTTTAAGTTACCGAGATACGGGAAGTTTTTTTTTTTAAGTATAGGAAAATGATTCAGTGCTTGCCATGTTACATTGTAGAGACGATGGTAGCCATATTACATTGTAGAGAGGATGTTAGCTATGTTACATTGTAGAGACGATGTTAGCTATGTTACATTGTAGAGACGATGTTAGCTATGTTACATTGTAGAGACGATGTTAGCCATGTTACATTGTAGAGACGATGTTAGCCATGTTACATTGTAGAGAGGATGTTAGCTATGTTACATTGTAGAGACGATGTTAGCCATGTTACATTGTAGAGACGATGTTAGCCATGTTACATTGTAGAGACGATGTTAGCCATGTTACATTGTAGAGACGATGTTAGCCATGTTACATTGTAGAGACGATGTTAGCCATGTTACATTGTAGAGACGATGTTAGCCATGTTACATTGTAGAGACGATGTTAGCTATGTTACATTGTAGAGACGATGTTAGCCATGTTACATTGTAGAGACGATGTTAGCCATGTTACATTGCAGAAACGAAGAATTCTGTAAATTTTAATGAACCACCACAATAGACCAGCTCCTTTTTTGTATGGTTTACGGTCTGGATTATCATCACTGCACCCCGGACATGTACACGGGTGCTCAGACCTCCTCCCTCACTGCCTCAATACGTCCATGGGTGTCCTGTGGCTGATAGTGCCCGTCCTGTGTTGCTTGACTGATAGTGCCCGTCCTGTGTTGCTTGACTGATAGTGCCCGTCCTGTGTTGCTTGACTGATAGTGCCCGTCCTGTGTTGCTTGACTGATAGTGCCCGTCCTGTGTTGCTTGACTGATAGTGCCTGTCCTGTGTTGCTTGGCAAGTCCTTTCTTGCGCGTCCAGTATGCCTCTTGGTCCTGGAAGTGCCAGTCTGTACTCCCAGCTCTCTCATACCTCCACCCTGCCTGTCTCTCTGAGTGGATTAACAATATCAGCTCGATCCAGTAGCCTATCAGCTCTCTCAGTACTCCACTCTGCCTGTCTCTCTGAGTGGATTAACAATATCAGCTCGATCCAGTAGCCTATCAGCTCTCTCAGTCCTCCACTCTGCCTGTCTCTCTGAGTGGATTAACAATATCAACTTTATCCAGTAGCCTATCAGCTCTCTCAGTCCTCCACCCTGCCTGTCTCTCTGAGTGGATTAACAATATCAGCTCGATCCAGTAGCCTATCGGCTCTCTCAGTCCTCCACTCTGCCTGTCTCTCTGAGTGGATTAACAATATCAGCTCTCTCAGACCTCCACTCTGCCTGTCTCTCTGAGTGGATTAACAATATCAGCTCTCTCAGACCTCCACTCTGCCTGTCTCTCTGAGTGGATTAACAATATCAGCTCTCTCAGACCTCCACTCTGCCTGTCTCTCTGAGTGGATTAACAATATCAGCTCTCTCAGTCCTCCACTGCCTGTCTCTCTGAGTGGATTAACAATATCAGCTCTCTCAGTCCTCCACTCTGCCTGTCTCTCTGAGTGGATTAACAATATCAGCTCTCTCAGACCTCCACTCTGCCTGTCTCTCTGAGTGGATTAACAATATCAGCTCTCTCAGTCCTCCACTCTGCCTGTCTCTCTGAGTGGATTAACAATATCAGCTCTCTCAGTCCTCCACTCTGCCTGTCTCTCTGAGTGGATTAACAATATCAGCTCTCTCAGACCTCCACTCTGCCTGTCTCTCTGAGTGGATTAACAATATCAGCTCTCTCAGTCCTCCACTCTGCCTGTCTCTCTGAGTGGATTAACAATATCAGCTCTCTCAGTCCTCCACTCTGCCTGTCTCTCTGAGTGGATTAACAATATCAGCTCTCTCAGACCTCCACTCTGCCTGTCTCTCTGAGTGGATTAACAATATCAGCTCTCTCAGACCTCCACTCTGCCTGTCTCTCTGAGTGGATTAACAATATCAGCTCTCTCAGTCCTCCACTCTGCCTGTCTCTCTGAGTGGATTAACAATATCAGCTCTCTCAGTCCTCCACTCTGCCTGTCTCTCTGAGTGGATTAACAATATCAGCTCTCTCAGTCCTCCACTCTGCCTGTCTCTCTGAGTGGATTAACAATATCAGCTCTCTCAGTCCTCCACTCTGCCTGTCTCTCTGGGTGGATTAACAATATCAGCTCTCTCAGACCTCCACTCTGCCTGTCTCTCTGAGTGGATTAACAATATCAGCTCTCTCAGACCTCCACTCTGCCTGTCTCTCTGAGTGGATTAACAATATCAGCTCTCTCAGTCCTCCACTCTGCCTGTCTCTCTGAGTGGATTAACAATATCAGCTCTCTCAGTCCTCCACTCTGCCTGTCTCTCTGAGTGGATTAACAATATCAGCTCTCTCAGTCCTCCACTCTGCATGTCTCTCTGAGTGGATTAACAATATCAGCTCTCTCAGTCCTCCACTCTGCCTGTCTCTCTGAGTGGATTAACAATATCAGCTCTCTCAGTCCTCCACTCTGCCTGTCTCTTTGAGTGGATTAACAATATCAGCTCTCTCAGTCCTCCACTCTGCATGTCTCTTTGAGTGGATTAACAATATCAGCTCTCTCAGTCCTCCACTCTGCCTGTCTCTTTGAGTGGATTAACAATATCAGCTCTCTCAGTCCTCCACTCTGCCTGTCTCTTTGAGTGGATTAACAATATCAGCTCTCTCAGTCCTCCACTCTGCCTGTCTCTCTGAGTGGATTAACAATATCAGCTCTCTCAGACCTCCACTCTGCATGTCTCTCTGAGTGGATTAACAATATCAGCTCTCTCGGACCTCCACTCTGCCTGTCTCTCTGAGTGGATTAACAATATCAGCTCTCTCGGTCCTCCACTCTGCATGTCTCTCTGAGTGGATTAACAATATCAGCTCTCTCAGACCTCCACTCTGCCTGTCTCTCTGGGTGGATTAACAATATCAGCTCTCTCAGTCCTCCACTCTGCCTGTCTCTCTGAGTGGATTAACAATATCAGCTCTCTCAGTCCTCCACTCTGCCTGTCTCTCTGAGTGGATTAACAATATCAGCTCTCTCAGACCTCCACTCTGCCTGTCTCTCTGAGTGGATTAACAATATCAGCTCTCTCAGTCCTCCACTCTGCCTGTCTCTCTGAGTGGATTAACAATATCAGCTCTCTCAGTCCTCCACTCTGCCTGTCTCTCTGAGTGGATTAACAATATCAGCTCTCTCAGACCTCCACTCTGCCTGTCTCTCTGAGTGGATTAACAATATCAGCTCTCTCAGTCCTCCACTCTGCCTGTCTCTCTGAGTGGATTAACAATATCAGCTCTCTCAGTCCTCCACTCTGCCTGTCTCTCTGAGTGGATTAACAATATCAGCTCTCTCAGACCTCCACTCTGCCTGTCTCTCTGAGTGGATTAACAATATCAGCTCTCTCAGACCTCCACTCTGCCTGTCTCTCTGAGTGGATTAACAATATCAGCTCTCTCAGTCCTCCACTCTGCCTGTCTCTCTGAGTGGATTAACAATATCAGCTCTCTCAGTCCTCCACTCTGCCTGTCTCTCTGAGTGGATTAACAATATCAGCTCTCTCAGTCCTCCACTCTGCCTGTCTCTCTGAGTGGATTAACAATATCAGCTCTCTCAGTCCTCCACTCTGCCTGTCTCTCTGAGTGGATTAACAATATCAGCTCTCTCAGACCTCCACTCTGCCTGTCTCTCTGAGTGGATTAACAATATCAGCTCTCTCAGACCTCCACTCTGCCTGTCTCTCTGAGTGGATTAACAATATCAGCTCTCTCAGTCCTCCACTCTGCCTGTCTCTCTGAGTGGATTAACAATATCAGCTCTCTCAGTCCTCCACTCTGCCTGTCTCTCTGAGTGGATTAACAATATCAGCTCTCTCAGTCCTCCACTCTGCATGTCTCTCTGAGTGGATTAACAATATCAGCTCTCTCAGTCCTCCACTCTGCCTGTCTCTCTGAGTGGATTAACAATATCAGCTCTCTCAGTCCTCCACTCTGCCTGTCTCTTTGAGTGGATTAACAATATCAGCTCTCTCAGTCCTCCACTCTGCATGTCTCTTTGAGTGGATTAACAATATCAGCTCTCTCAGTCCTCCACTCTGCCTGTCTCTTTGAGTGGATTAACAATATCAGCTCTCTCAGTCCTCCACTCTGCCTGTCTCTTTGAGTGGATTAACAATATCAGCTCTCTCAGTCCTCCACTCTGCCTGTCTCTCTGAGTGGATTAACAATATCAGCTCTCTCAGACCTCCACTCTGCATGTCTCTCTGAGTGGATTAACAATATCAGCTCTCTCGGACCTCCACTCTGCCTGTCTCTCTGAGTGGATTAACAATATCAGCTCTCTCGGTCCTCCACTCTGCATGTCTCTCTGAGTGGATTAACAATATCAGCTCTCTCAGACCTCCACTCTGCCTGTCTCTCTGGGTGGATTAACAATATCAGCTCTCTCAGTCCTCCACTCTGCATGTCTCTCTGGGTGGATTAACAATATCAGCTTTCTCAGTCCTCCACTCTGCATGTCTCTCTGAGTGGATTAACAATATCAGCTCTCTCAGTCCTCCACTCTGCATGTCTCTCTGAGTGGATTAACAATATCAGCTCTCTCAGTCCTCCACTCTGCATGTCTCTCTGAGTGGATTAACAATATCAGCTCTCTCAGTCCTCCACTCTGCATGTCTCTCTGAGTGGATTAACAATATCAGCTCTCTCAGTCCTCCACTCTGCATGTCTCTCTGAGTGGATTAACAATATCAGCTCTCTCAGTCCTCCACTCTGCATGTCTCTCTGAGTGGATTAACAATATCAGCTCTATCCAGTAGCCTATCAGCTCTCTCAGACCTCCACTCTGCCTGTCTCTCTGAGTGGATTAACAATATCAGCTCGATCCAGTAGCCTATCAGCTCTCTCACTTCCCTGGGTGCCCGCGTGCCCATGGACATATAGGCCGTTTTTGTTTTCTATTATCCAACCTTTACATCTGCATTTAGCTTGAACTTTTACTCCACACTTTTTCTGGTCGTTCCAGGCTCGTCCTACAGTTTAGACGTGACCAGTTTAATGCAGCCTTGGGGGAAAAGACGACCTTGACAGACTTAACTTTTTTACCCCCTGTTCTCATGACCGGCCTGTGCCAGCGACCGATGTCGTTAACGCTAAAATTGATCCTTTTAATCTTATCCGGCATTTACCTGCAGAATTTTAAATGTCTGTTTTCACTATACGCAGGAAGTAAATTTTTTAGCTCCCATTTCGCTTGCGTATTTGCAATTCTAATTGAAAAATAAGGACCACTTTAAGATTTTTGTTCCGAACACAACGTCATGTCACGTGGTCAACAAGGTGTATAGAATTAACTGTTTACTTCACTGTCACACTAACATGGCTCCGTAAATGTGGCAGGTAAGGGGTAAGATGGAGTTTGTGATATTTTTGTGTCTTCATTTACTACTTTAATTTCCTTCTGTTCATATTTATTTTCATTCCTAACTACATCAGTTAATATCTGAATTAGCTCCATTAAATCTAATATTTAAAAATCATTACATTTAAATAAACTACTAAGAGTTGAAAACTATAATCCGTAACCAGTGCAGGTCTGAATGGAAAAAGCAACTGAAATACAACAACGAACCAGATCCAATACACCAACTACAAAGACATCAGAAAACCATCCTCTTTCACCTAAGGACAGGCCACTGCAGACTTTTGAGCCACTTACATCAACTTAAAATGTCTCACACAGACGAGTGTCCATGTGGCAGTGGAGTCCAGACTCCAGAACGTAATCCTAAATAGTGCCCAAACCATGCAGACCTGAAACGTGAAACATGGCCAGAGGACACAAGCTTGGGGCAAAAGCTTTGCGGCTCCTATCAGGATCTGGAGAGGATTGTGAGCTTTGTCATGTCAACAGGGATCAGGATCTGATGTGACCAACAACCTCGATCACAGAAGAAGAAGAAGATTACATTTAAAGATGCGAGATAGGAAGCCATTTTTATTTCACGTCACTCAACTGGTCGTTTTCAAATATGCAGTTTTTTTCCTCTCAAGTCTCGGTTATTTGGCGTTTAGTAACAAATGAGTGATTCTTCCTCATACTAAAGTCATTTCACAAGCATTGTAGTTTTGGCATTTCATGTTACCCTGTTACCTGGCTATGTTTTCCCAACAAGTTTCCAACAAACTGTCTTAACTCTTTCACTCTGCAGTAGATTTAATCAACTCTTTCACTTTGCAGTGTATATGTCATCAGTTTCCTAAGTGTGACTCATTTCTGTCAGAATAGTAGAGATCTACTACGGAGTGAGAAAATTAATGAAATCTACTGCAGCGAAAGAGTTAATAAAATCAACTGCAGAGTGAAAGAGTTAAGGACAAGGCAGTTTGTTGGAAACTTGTTGGGAAAACATAGCCAGGTAACAGAGTAACATGAAATGACAAAACTACAATGCTTGTGAAATGACTTTAGTATGAGGAAGAATCATTCATTTGTTACTAAACGCCAAATAACCGAGACATGAGAGGAAAAAAACTGCATATTTGAAAATGACCAGTTGAGTGACGTGAAATAAAAATGGCTTCCTAACTCGCATCTTTAAATGTACAGCATGGGGTATCTAGAGACAGTAAAATGTAAGTTTGGACTGTTGGTATCAAAAGACAGTCTAAGATAAGTCTGGGCTGTTACTGCAGGATTTGTTTCGGAAGGAAAAGTAAAAGAGTATCATGGAGAAAATTATTCCATTGACTAATACAGTGGTTCCAAACATTGACTAATACAGTGGTTCCAAACATTGACTAATACAGTGGTTCCAAACATTGACTAATACAGTGGTTCCAAACATTGACTAATACAGTGGTTCCAAACATTGACTAATACAGTGGTTCCAAACATTGACTAATACAGTGGTTCCAAATATTAACTAATACATTAATAATACAGGGAAGGGAAGATGAGCGAAATGTGTGTGACTTGCCCCCGGGACAGACAATCACAGGTACGCCACTGTTTAAATACCGCTGTTGCTGCATCTGATGACTGTAGAATTAGCTGTACTTTCTCATGCAGTTGCTTCATGTGCTACTGCAGTTATTTAAAATCAGTCATGTTCAGTATCATTAAGACCCATATTGTTAGTGCCCAGTATTTTCAAACATCTTTCGGTACTTTAGAGCAAGTTAAAGGTCTGTCTGGGTCACCTTTCTCCCTCCAGTTCCAGGAAAGATGCGCACCAAATGTCTTCAGCACGCGTGACTAGCGGTATCTCCTGCAGAGAACTGAACCACCAACCACTTCCGTATGGGGCAGACTTTGGTCATTCCAGACTAAACCACCAGGTGACCTAAGGAAGAAGAAGGATGTCTGTGAGCGGCCAAACAGGCTCACATAAAATAAAAACGGCTTCATAATTCATATCATTAAATGTACAGCATGTGATTTCCAAATGTCTGTTCCACATGAAAATAAGAGGCTATGGAATGTGCGTTCGTCCTATTTTCTCTCTATGAGATGTGATTAATACAATAAACCTGCCCAGAAGGGACATAACTGAAGTAAAATTTTGAAACAGGGGAAAGAAGCAATGAAATTGTTCAGAAATGCCAGAAAGAGAAGGAGGCAAAAAGAAGCCCTTGAAGCAGGCAAAGAAAGCTAAAGAAGATTTGGATGAGGAAAATGTGATCTTCAAACAGAAGCAGAGAGATGAACAAAAGGCACCGAAGGAAACTGCAGTGAAAGCTGCAGCAAAAGGTCCCTTGACATCGGGTGGCATCGAGAAATCTGGCAAAAAATGACCAGAACAGCTACTAGGTATCATCATCATCATCATCATCATCATCTCATTCAAGAGTCCAATCAAGATTAAGGGATTTAAAGATCAGATATGACTTTTATCTGTACAAAATTCTAAACCTCAGTGTTAGTAGCAACCATACATTCCTATCTTGTCATATTCTCATTAAAGATGATGCGGCAAGGAAAAAAAAAAAAGAATCCCCCAACAAGCTATCAAGTGGAACACACCAGGCCGAAAAAAAGAGAGGTTGACCACGCTGGCATAACACTCCTTGGTGAGACTGAAAAACTCGCCGAAGACAGGAAATGTTGGCGAACTATCATGTAGGCTCTATGTGACGTTTAGCGACACCGGAAGGATGTAAGATGTAAGAAATACAAGTTAATCAGTATCCTGGCGCAGAATACGTATAGTATAACAGGAAATACATTGAGTTTTAGTACCATTAAACATGTGTGAGTTTCTGTTATCTAGCATAAGTGAGTGAGTTTCTGTTATCTAACATAAATGAGTGAGTTTCTGTTATCTAACATAAGTGAGTGAGTTTCTGTTATCTAATATAAGTCAGTGCGTTTCTGTTACCTAACATGAAAAAATTACCGACTCCTGTTTTTTTAGCACTCCAATTTTTTTCCTAGCATTCATTTTCACCTTCGCTGACATTAAACACAGGGAGAATTAAATTCGTTTTTCTCGAATATCAAACTCGCTGGTGCGAGGCAGCATAGATATAAGAGATGATATTCCAGTCGATGCAGTCTTCGCTTTTGTGACTTACAGAAAGAGAATAACAAAAATCAGGTAAACCGCATTGTTATTCTTTCGGAAGAAGGGAAAGTAATGATACGTGTGTGTTGAGTAGGGCTAGTTGTCTGGACGGGTTGTCCTGTCTCCACACAGCAACCATCTTCGGTTTTTCGTACTCACCGAAGTGAAAGAACTTTAAACTCCGCCATCGAATCGGGTGGGGAGTGACTATAATTGCTTCCTTTAATTCCCAAGGCGGGAATGAAGAGAGACTTCCGATCCTGCTCTCACTCGTGAATGAACATGTGGATTAGGCTCTGATAATTTGGCAGTACTCACACCACAACCACCTTCGTGTTTGCCATCAATAGTGATAGAGACATAGAGAATCAGTAGTGATAGAGACACAGAGAGTCAATAGTGATAGAGACACAGAGAGTCACTAGTGATAGAGACACAAAGAGTCAATAGTGATAGAGACACAAAGAGTCAATAGTGATAGAGACACAGAGAGTCAATAGTGATAGAGACACAGAGAGTCAATAGTGATAGAGACACAAAGAGTCAATAGTGATAGAGACACAAAGAGTCAATAGTGATAGAGACACAGAGAGTCAATAGTGATAGAGACACAGAGAGTCAATAGTGACAGAGACACAGAGAGTCAATAGTGATAGAGACACAAAGAGTCAGTAGTGATAAAGACATAAAGAGTCAATAGTGATAAAGACATAAAGAGTCAATAGTGATAAAGACATAAAGAGTCAATAGTGATAGAGACATACAGAGAAGAGCCGGCTGTTCCCGCTTTCATTGTCCTAAGTTCTCTCTGTTAAATTCATGTACAGTTCTGAAACGTTAAATCCAAACAAAAAACTAAGTGTTCTCTGAAGAATGTTCTTTATTTCTATTTACATTTTTAAAACACATTTTATTAATTTTTTTCTTAAATAAACAGACTATGATTCTGGGAGGTCCTATTTGCTGCGCAGTTAATCAGAACAGGCTGAACCGAGACTACAAGGACAGGCATTCAAGGAAAGGAAACTACAAGGACAGGCATGCAACGAAAGGAAACTACAAGGACAGGCATACAACGAAAGGAAACTACAAGGACAGGCATGCAGTGAAAGGAAGCTACAAGGACAGGCATGCAACGAAAGGAAACTACAAGGACAGGCATGCAACGAAAGGAAACTACAAGGACAGGCATGCAACGAAAGGAAACTACAAGGACAGGCATACAACGAAAGGCAACTACAAGGAAAGCCATGCAACGAAAGGAAACTACAAGGACAGCCATGCAACGAAAAGAAACTACAAAGACAGGCATTCAAGGAAAAGAAACTATAAGGACAGGCATGCAACGAAAGGAAACTACAAGGACAGGCATTCAACGAAAGGAGACTACAAAGACAGGCATTCAAGGAAAAGAAACTACAAGGACAGCCATGTAACGAAAGAAAATGGACACAAAAAAATATTACAGTTAGTTATTTCCTCTTTTGTAAAATTCAACATAATTTTCTGTCTGTCTGTCTGTCTGTCTATCTGTCTGTCTGTCTGTAGGATATTTTAAAATCGGATATAGGAAATCCTCTCCACCTTTTCCTCTCCTAGTCTTTGAAAGAAAGTGTTTAAACAGATACATTTTGGACAACTGATTTCTGCATTGTCACATTCGATAAACTTAGCCCTTAGAATATATAACAACAAAACAGGATGCGCAGAACAAATATAACATTAATTTATATTTCACATACAACAAAATGAAACATAATCACGAGGGCGTGCTGAAAAGTTATCAGCTGGACTCATGTCCCACAATCAGAGCTTAACTGTGTGACTATAGTTGGAAAGAGTGTTGTTTTATACCGTAAAGTGCCAGATGCTAGAACATAGCGCTGTTTTGTGTTTGCATCCTTCATGTTAAAAATGTCTTTGTGTTTGCATCCTTCATGTTAAAAATGTCTTTGTGTTTGCATCCTTCATGTTAAAAATGTCTTTGTGTTTGCATCCTTCATGTTAAAAATGTCTTTGTGTTTGCATCCTTCATGTTAAAAACGTGTTTATGTTTGCATCCTTCATGTTAAAAATGTGTTTGTGTCCTTCATGTTAAAAACATCTTTGTGTTTGCATCTTCGTGGTGTTAAAAACGTCTTTGTGTTTGCATCCGTCATGTTAAAAACGTATTTGTGTTTCCATCATTCGTGTTAAAAACGTCTTGTTGTTTGCATTCTTCATGTTAAAAACGTCTTTGTGTTTGCATCCGTCGTGCGATTCTTGTCCAAGCCATGCATAGCCTTCATAATCTAAGCCATGGTCGTTTGATAAATGAGGTTAAAAAAGATAGATAAAAACGTTTTTTTAACGAAAAATTAATGTTATTTCTCAGTATAGTCTCCAGTGAGGGATATACACTTGGTTCAGCGGGTGATTTCCAATTTTTTTCTTCATGTTGGTGCAGTAGTTTTTCTCAAAGGTTGAAAAATACGAGTTTAGGTAGCGATGACATCCTTATTTGACAAGAATTGCTTCCAACCGGGTCAGATTTTCAAGTCTGGGAACAGGAATAAGTCACAGAGGGTCAAATCTGGAGAATAAGGTGGATGAGGAATCATTTGGAAAACTAATTCGTGCAGTTTTAGCATAGCGACGGGGGAAGGCACTTTTCTGCACGCCACTCTTGGTCGTTTCTGTTAGAACTCTTCTTTCAAACTGTCAAGCAGTATTGCATAATAGTCTCCTGTTATTGTTTTAACTTTCTACAAATAGTCAATCAGAATGGTTCCTTGTGAACTCCCCCCCCCCCCAAAAAAAAAAAAGAAAAACAGTGGGCATCACCTTACCAACAGATGAAACGGTCTTTGACTTCTTCGGTGCACTTTCTCTATTCACTGTCCACTGCTTCGAATGATACTTACATTCATTTGTGTAGAAGTGGATCCATGTTTCGTCCAAAGTCATAAATCAACTCAAAAAGCCCCACGGATTGCAGTTAAATATCGACAGAGACTGCATTGAATTGTTCTTTCACGTGCGTCTTTGGTCGACAGTCAACAAACGCAGCATCCATCGCGTACAAAGCTTTTTCATGTGCAGTTTTCATGCAATATGTTATGAACTTGTTCAGCTGATGTGCCTACAAATCTCTGCTATCTCGCACATTTTCATTCGGCGGTTTGTCATAATGATATCTCTGATTTTTTTTTAACGATTTCCCGTGTAGTGTCCTCTACAGGGCCTCCAGAGAGCGCTTTATTTTCAGTGTTTGTTCGGCCACGTGTAATCTCATTTATCCAGAAAAAAAAACCCAGTCTTCAGCGATAGAACAGAGTCACCATGAACTTCATCCAGCCGCGCTTTGATCTTTTATACCGTTCACATCTTTAAATAAAAATGAACTATCACAATACGGAACTCATTTGCGTTCATCTTTTGAAGCGACTGCTACCCTACTCAATTCAAACTTCTGCTGAACACTAACAACACATTGCTGCTATTGGCTGAAATTTTGCATGACAAAGTTTGAATAGTGATACTTGCCAGTAGTGACGTCACTAACTGAACTGTGACACCACCTCATTTAAATTTACCTTACTTATCAAACGAACCTCGTAGCTCCTAGTCTCAGGTCTCCTCACAAATGAGGGTCTCGGGAGTGGGGTTGAGCTAGGGTCGCGAGAAGATATGAAAAAAAATCAGTTGACACAAATTACAGATTTTAAGGAAATCCCATTACTTTATGTTTTCAAATCAAAATATTAAAATAACAATATATTCACGCCCTGTGTTTGTGTCCTTCATGTTAAAAACATCTTTGTGTTTGCATCTTCGTGGTGTTAAAAACGTCTTTGTGTTTGCATCCGTCATGTTAAAAACGTATTTGTGTTTCCATCATTCGTGTTAAAAACGTCTTGTTGTTTGCATTCTTCATGTTAAAAACGTCTTTGTGTTTGCATCCGTCGTGCGATTCTTGTCCAAGCCATGCATAGCCTTCATAATCTAAGCCATGGTCGTTTGATAAATGAGGTTAAAAAAGATAGATAAAAACGTTTTTTTAACGAAAAATTAATGTTATTTCTCAGTATAGTCTCCAGTGAGGGATATACACTTGGTTCAGCGGGTGATTTCCAATTTTTTTCTTCATGTTGGTGCAGTAGTTTTTCTCAAAGGTTGAAAAATACGAGTTTAGGTAGCGATGACATCCTTATTTGACAAGAATTGCTTCCAACCGGGTCAGATTTTCAAGTCTGGGAACAGGAATAAGTCACAGAGGGTCAAATCTGGAGAATAAGGTGGATGAGGAATCATTTGGAAAACTAATTCGTGCAGTTTTAGCATAGCGACGGGGGAAGGCACTTTTCTGCACGCCACTCTTGGTCGTTTCTGTTAGAACTCTTCTTTCAAACTGTCAAGCAGTATTGCATAATAGTCTCCTGTTATTGTTTTAACTTTCTACAAATAGTCAATCAGAATGGTTCCTTGTGAACTCCCCCCCCCCCCAAAAAAAAAAAAGAAAAACAGTGGGCATCACCTTACCAACAGATGAAACGGTCTTTGACTTCTTCGGTGCACTTTCTCTATTCACTGTCCACTGCTTCGAATGATACTTACATTCATTTGTGTAGAAGTGGATCCATGTTTCGTCCAAAGTCATAAATCAACTCAAAAAGCCCCACGGATTGCAGTTAAATATCGACAGAGACTGCATTGAATTGTTCTTTCACGTGCGTCTTTGGTCGACAGTCAACAAACGCAGCATCCATCGCGTACAAAGCTTTTTCATGTGCAGTTTTCATGCAATATGTTATGAACTTGTTCAGCTGATGTGCCTACAAATCTCTGCTATCTCGCACATTTTCATTCGGCGGTTTGTCATAATGATATCTCTGATTTTTTTTTAACGATTTCCCGTGTAGTGTCCTCTACAGGGCCTCCAGAGAGCGCTTTATTTTCAGTGTTTGTTCGGCCACGTGTAATCTCATTTATCCAGAAAAAAAAACCCAGTCTTCAGCGATAGAACAGAGTCACCATGAACTTCATCCAGCCGCGCTTTGATCTTTTATACCGTTCACATCTTTAAATAAAAATGAACTATCACAATACGGAACTCATTTGCGTTCATCTTTTGAAGCGACTGCTACCCTACTCAATTCAAACTTCTGCTGAACACTAACAACACATTGCTGCTATTGGCTGAAATTTTGCATGACAAAGTTTGAATAGTGATACTTGCCAGTAGTGACGTCACTAACTGAACTGTGACACCACCTCATTTAAATTTACCTTACTTATCAAACGAACCTCGTAGCTCCTAGTCTCAGGTCTCCTCACAAATGAGGGTCTCGGGAGTGGGGTTGAGCTAGGGTCGCGAGAAGATATGAAAAAAAATCAGTTGACACAAATTACAGATTTTAAGGAAATCCCATTACTTTATGTTTTCAAATCAAAATATTAAAATAACAATATATTCACGCCCTGTACCATTCGTTTAAATAATTTTTGTTGAGTTTGAAAATATTTCGTACGGCTTTTTCACTAGGTCATTGTTGGTTTTTGTCACACTTAAAGGAAAAAAAAAACAAAACAAAGTTGGGAACCTCTGATATAATCAGATTATTATCACTAGCAGGTGCCGTGCCGACTGGCGTAACTATCATGTCTCTCCACAGCACTCGACCCTTCACGCAGGCCACTTGTTCATTTGGTGATCTCCTCTCACACCATCTCGTCAAACTGTTCATTATCATTTCTCTCGGCCTTTCCTTGGTTCTTTTCCCTCTATTTTTCTTCCCCTTAAAATATTTTCACTGCCTCCTCTTCTCATTGCATGTCCTATGAAAGTACATTGTTTCTGTCCTGTTTTCTTATAAGATTTTTTTTGTCTCTCCAGCTCTTCCCATACATTCTTCACTATTAATCTTTTCTGTCCAGGGAATTCGCAACATTCTTCTTCTGAGGAGATTGTATACCTGAAATGTTTGAGTACGATAACACTTCTATATAATAACATTTGAACACAATGTGTTTCGATAAAGTGTTGAAGTTATAAAGCTGGAATCACAAACGAACGCTGTTTACTGTCTTTTCTTGTTTGACATATCTGGAGCACGTTTGACATCTTCTTGTAGGAGTGCCTCAATGACGTAGGAATTTTAAAAGGAATTCTTACCCATTTTGGGATTCGACAAGATAAGGTCAGCTTAACTTGATGAAAACATGTTGCCCATATGATTTTTTTTTGGTTTTTTTTATAAATCATCTTTCCCTATCGCGTTGTCTGAACATCTTTCTCCTGTGTAATGTTTTACATAAATCATCTTTCTCTTGAGTGTTGTCTTATATAAAACATCTCTCTCTTGTGTGTTGTCTAACATAAAACATCTTTCCTTAGTATGTTGTCTTACATAAAACATCTTTCCTTAGTATGTTGTCTTACATAAAACAACTTTCTCTGTGTGTAGTCTTACATAACTCATCTTTCTCCAGTGTGTTGTCTTTAAAAGGTTTTATTGTCACTCATTCTGGAGGGAAGAGATATCTCGCTTTCTTCTTTATCTCTACCTTAAAATAAGTAATTTATTTTTTATGAGGTGAATTTCGATCTTTTTTGCGAGAAAGCATTTTTTATTGTAAATGACTGAAGCTTATCATTTACAAATATCCACAAATATGTACACAAAACACACACACGCACAATCAGTGCAATAAATATAAGAATCATAACCCCATAGTATAGGTTTTGACTTTACTGAAAAGAAAATAATTATAGAGGATTTGTCTCTAACGGCTCGAGTTATTGAGGCAGCGGAAAATTAGCTTTTCTCTTGGGTTGGAAAGGTCTTGAAATAAGAGGGATTAAATATGTAAACTTTTATCCGGAGAGCCAGACATTTATTAGCCGGAGTAAAATTAGTATCTTCATTTCGCATTGTTTTTTTAAACGCGTTATATGTCGTAACATATATTAAATATAATATAGAATCCACCAGCATGCAGTATTAAATTAAACGGAACCATTCTAAAGCAGGTGCAGAAATTCAAATACCTTGGAGCAGTAATAACTTCAGATGGGAAATGCAAAACAGAAATTAGGAACAGAATAGGCCAAGCAAAGACTGCATTTCAGAGAATGAGAAACATATTAGCTAACACATCTTTATCAATGAATGTTAGAAAACGAGTCCTAAAATGCTATATTGAACCTGTCTTGTTATATGGAAGTGAATCATGGACAATAGGCAAGTCTGCACAAAAATCATTGGAAGCAGCAGAAATGTGGTTTATTAGAAGAATGTTGCGAATCCCCTGGACAGCAAAAATAACTAATGAAGAATGTATGAGAAGAGCTGGAGAGACAAAAAACCTTGTCAGAAAGATAAGAGAGAGACAATGTACTTTCATAGGACATGCAATGAGAAGAGGGGGCATTGAAAATATTATAACAACAGGAAAAATAGAAGGAAGAAAATCAAGAGGAAGACCAAGAGAAATGATACTGGACAGTCTGACGGGATGGTGTGAGAGGAGATCACCAACTGAACTGATGGCCTGCATGAAGGATCGGGTACTCTGGAGAAGCATAATAGCCAACGCCAGTCGGCACGGCACCTGATGATGATGACTGTGTTATCTGAAAGAAGGAGGAGGAGGAGGAGGAGAAGAAGAAGAAGAAAAAGAAGAAGAAGAAGACGACGACGATGTGGAAGAAGAAGAGGTAACGCTATGTTTCCCTGGATACCGGCCTATCCTGCAATAACTAGAACGGCCTTTTCTGTAGAAGTTTTCCCCTGGTGCTCGTAGACGCCATCTTACTACCAGGCCGCGGTGATTGTTTGAACAAGGATATGAAAATTTAATGGAAAACAGATCGTTTACCGGACTTCCAGGGCGTTTATTTCTTGTTTGGCGCCATCCACATCTGCCAGCGCTGAAAACTGCGCGTCTTTATTGTCTGTTGATATTCTTCCTTTAAAACATCATTGTACACGTTGTCCATCTTATCTATCTATCTATCTATCTATCTATCTATCTATCTATCTATCTATCTATCTATCTCGCGACAGACAGACGGCCGGACGGCCACGGACAGGTAGGTAGGTAGACAGGCGGATAGACAGACATTCGGACAGACAGACAGATTAGATTAGGCAGGCAGGCAGGCAGACAGACGGACGGACAGACAGACAGAGAGTGAGAGAGAAACAGGCAGAAACATACATAGAAAGAGAGTGAGAGACCTAAAGATAGTAAGAGAGAGAGACAGAAAATCAGAGAGAGAGCCAGACAAAAACAGACAAATAGTTGAGAGACAAAGAGAGGCAGACAGAGAGAGACATAAAGAGTGAGTAAGAGAGAGAAAGACAAAGAAAGCGAGAGAGTGAGAGAAACAAACTGAAACGGACAGACACATACATACATACATTAGACAGACAGACAGACAGACAGACAGACAGACAGACAGACAGATACCAAAACCTACCTAGGAATACTATCACATAAAAAAACAAAAGTGAAGTTCAAAATCTTCCGTTCCTAAGCAACACAAATTACATCGAAAAATTTGAAAATCAGATTAAGTTCACGTAGCCTGTGTACGCTCTTGTTTACTACAAGATATAAGATTCATGTAGCCTGTGTACGCTCTTGTTTACTACAAGATATAAGATTCAAGTAGCCTGTGTACGCTCTTGTTTACTACAAGATATAAGATTCATGTAGCCTGTGTACGCTCTTGTTTACTACAAGATATAAGATTCATGTAGCCTGTGTACGCTCTTGTCTACTACAAGATATAAGATTCATGTAGCCTGTGTACGCTCTTGTTTACTACAAGATATAAGATTCATGTAGCCTGTGTACGCTCTTGTTTACTACAAGATATAAGATTCATGTAGCCTGTGTACGCTCTTGTCTCTTTCTTTCTCTCCCTCTCTGAACCTTAAGTGCCCAGGGCACATGGGGCTTCCGCAAGGGTTTTCCACAAATGCCTGTCCTTCGCCTGTTTTTCTGCTCTTGCCCAGGTGAGCCCTCTATTGCTCAACATCCTTTCTGTTGTTCTTCTCCATGTCTCTTTTGGTCTACCCTTACTTCTGTTCCCCTGTGGTGTCCATCTTAGTGCTATTTTTGGTAGTGAGTTGTCAGTCATTCGGAGCACATGTCCCAACCATCGCCAGCGTCTTTCCTCAATAATTGTTGTCAGTGGTTTCATCTGCATTTCTGCTAATAAGATGTTATTTCTTATAGTGTTTGGCCAAAATATTTTTCTAATTCTTCGTAAACATTTAGTCTGGAATGAATTCAACTTGTTTTCTATGGTTTTGGTGATTTTCCAGCATTCGCTTCCATAGAGTAGTACACTTAGAACATTACTCTTAAATATCCTGATTTTCATATTTATGCTTAGTTTTTTGGATTTCCATATATTTTGCAGCATTGCAAAAGCCTGGTTTGCTCTAGTAAGTCTGCTGTTGATGTCCTCTGTGCTGTCTCCATTTTCTACTACTCTGCTGCCAAGGTATACAAATTCGTTGACCTCCTCCACTAACTTGCTATCTACTCTGAGTACATTTCTGTTGTTCACATTTTGCTTCATTAACTTTGTCTTTCCTACGTTGATCTTTAGTCCTATGTTGTTTGCATTCTGAGTTAGCTTGTTTATTTTATCTTGCATTTCTTTGTGGCTGCTTGACAGTAGACAAATGTCATCCGCAAAGTCAAGGTCCTCCAGCACTGTGTTGTCTACTACAAGATATAAGATTCATGTAGCCTGTGTACGCTCTTGTCTACTACAAGATATAAGATTCATGTAGCCTGTGTACGCTCTTGTCTACTACAAGGTATAAGATTCATGTAGCCTGTGTACGCTCTTGTCTACTACAAGATATAAGATTCATGTAGCCTGTGTACGCTCTTGTCTACTACAAGGTATAAGATTCATGTAGCCTGTGTACGCTCTTGTCTACTACAAGATATAAGATTCGTTTGGCCTGTGTACGCTCTTGTCTACTACAAGATATAAGATTCATTTGGCCTGTGTACGCTCTTGTCTACTACAAGATATAAGATTCATGTAGCCTGTGTACGCTCTTGTCTACTACAAGATATAAGATTCATGTAGCCTGTGTACGCTCTTGTCTACTACAAGATATAAGATTCATTTGGCATGTGTACGCTCTTGTCTACTACAAGATATAAGATTCATTTGGCATGTGTACGCTCTTGTCTACTACAAGATATAAGATTCATTTGGCATGTGTACGCTCTTGTCTACTACAAGATATAAGATTCATTTGGCATGTGTACGCTCTTGTCTACTACAAGGTATAAGATTCATGTAGCCTGTGTACGCTCTTGTCTACTACAAGGTATAAGATTCATGTAGCCTGTGTACGCTCTTGTTTACTACAAGATATAAGATTCATGTAGCCTGTGTACGCTCTTGTCTACTACAAGATATAAGATTCATGTAGCCTGTGTACGCTCTTGTCTACTACAAGATATAAGAAAGTCCAGCTACTTATCTTGAAAATATTGGTGTCTGAAGATGTAGACAGAAAAGGGAGGGAAAAGACCAAAGATAAATATTCATTCCCGCAAGCTTCCTCTACAAAGCTGTCTAAATAAAAGTTTACAGTCTTATAATTATTTTATTTTAATATGAAAAAAAAGAAAATTCCAAACGTCCAAAGTCTGGATCATCACTTGTTCTGATGGCAGCGAAGATATACCGTTTAAAAATAAAAATGAACCACAACAAAAGATTAATCAATAAAAGAAATGTAACGGAAGTTAGCGAAACAAAACAAATAGCACATTTCTAACAGCATGTTTCCCCTGTATCAAAGAGTCTTTCTTTCTCTCTAGAGAGTTTCTCAACACACACACACACGCACACATATATACATATCACTCAAATCCTGCCACATAAACATTTAAGCCTAACATAGTCCCGAATCTCGTTTCCACCCACTGCCCGGCAAACTTGCTCTTACAAACACACGCAAGAAACAAATATATGAAAGCACCCATGAAAACCAAATACGTGAATAATACCGAAACTCCGGGAGGAGGGGGGGGGGGCGACAAGAACTTTCCCGCTTTCGGTAAGAACTTTTTATCTCTCATCTCTTACCTGTCATACGCCTCCCCCTCCTCCTCCTATATCAAATAAACGTCACCCAGACAATCCAGACTGAAACATAAACTAATTCTGAACAGTCTTTACAACAAAAAAGACTGAAATAAAGCATGGAAAAACCAATGTGAAACAAAGCAGATAATGAACAAACAGAGCAAACAATGAACAAACATAGCAGATAATGAACAAAAAGAGCAAACAATGAACAAACATAGCAGATAATGAACAAAAAGAGGAAACAATGAACAAACATAGCAGATAATGAACAAACAGAGCAAACAATGAACAAACATAGCAGATAATGAACAAAAAGAGCAAACAATGAACAAACATAGCAGATAATGAACAAACAGAGCAAACAATGAACAAACATAGCAGATAATGAACAAAAAGAGCAAACAATGAACAAACATAGCAGATAATGAACAAAAAAGCAAACAATGAACAAACATAGCAGATAATGAACAAACAGAGCAAACAATGAACAAACATAGCAGATAATGAACAAAAAGAGCAAACAATGAACAAACATAGCAGATAATGAACAAAAAGAGCAAACAATGAACAAACATAGCAGATAATGAGCAAACAGAGCAAGTAATGAGCAAACAGAGCAGATAAGGAAAAACAGGGTAGATAATGAACAAAAAGAGCAAATGATGAACAAAAAAAAAGCAAATATTGAGCAAAAAGAGCAAATAAAGAGCAAAAATAGCAAATAATGAACAAAAAGAGCAAATAATGAGCAAAAAGAGCAGATAATGAACAAAAAGAACAAATAATGAATAAGCAGAGAAAATGAGGAACAAACACGCAGATATTAAAACAACAGAGCAAACAGTGAATAAACAGAGCAGATAAGAAGAGCAATTAAGGAACAAATAGAGCAGATAGCGAACAAACAGAGCAAGTAACGAACAGAGCAGATATGGAACAAACAGAACAACATAATAAACAAAGAAAATAACTGAAAAAAAGAGAGTAGATAATGAATAAACAGGGGCAGTTAATGAGCAAACAGGGCAGGTAATGAACAGAACAGGCAAGGAACAGACACAAATACAGTAAAATCCCTTTTAGCTATATATATATATATACAAGCTGATTACCCAGCATTGCCCGGGTATTTATTTATCCCAATCAACAAAGTTCTTTTCATTTCCACAGCCTTCTAGAAAGTTCTACAGAGGTATATTCACTTCCACAATCTTCTAGAAGGTTCTACAATGTTCTATTCATTTCATTTCCACAGCCTTCTAGAAAGTTCTACAGAGGTATATTCACTTCCACAATCTTCTAGAAGGTTCTACAACGTTCTATTCATTTCATTTCCACAGCCTTCTAGAAAGTTCTACAGAGGTATATTCACTTCCACAATCTTCTAGAAGGTTCTACAATGTTCTATTCATTTCCACAACCTTCTAGAAAGTTCTACAGAGGTATATTCACTTCCACAATCTTCTAGAAGGTTCTACAATGTTCTATTCACTTCCACAACCTTCTAGAAAGTTCTACAGAGTCTAGACGGTTCTACAGAGTTCTATTCCTTCTATTCGACTAATTCATTCATTCATTTGCATGTCCCTTATGGAACTTTGCCTCTCTTACATCATTCCTGTAGGCCTCTCGATAGTGAGCAAGATGGCCTGCCGCTGATGCATCCATTTGCAGATTATCAACGATGTCTTGCAGCCACACTCGCAAGTTCATCGGCATGGGTGGCGGGGGGGGGGGGGGGGGTGTGAGAAATAAAATATACAAATTGACCGAGATTATTGTCGAATCCATAGTGTTCGGGGTCGCTAAGCTGATTGGTGACAGTCCTGATGATAATTAACCCCACGTTTAGTCAAATATCATGGACACAAAAAAGAACAAATATATCCATACCACAAGAACTTAATATTGAAGAAGGCTGGCTAGTAAAGAGGATTAAACAAAGAATACTTATTTTGGACACATTAAACGTCATGATAATCTAGAGAAGACTATCTTGGAAGGGTACATAAACGGAAAAAGAAAGAGAGGAAGACCAAGGCGAAGATGGTTGCAAGACATCGTTGATGATCTGCAAATGGATGCATCAGCGGCAGGCCATCTTGCTTACAACCGAGAGGCCTACAGGAGAGCTGTTAGGGAGGCAAAGTTCCGCAGAGGACATACGAATGAATGAATGAATTTGTGTGCGTGTGCGCGTGCTACTGGACAAAAATTAAGGGCCGACTTTTTCAATTCTTACAAAAACAAAATCAACTGACTAACAAACAAGCCATTAATATCACAGAAAACAACAACAACTTCAATCATTTCATTTGAAATTCGGAATAGGAATACACATACAGCAAGCTGGCGAAATCACTCACCCCTCGTCAAAAAATTCACAAGAGTGGTCTTCAAACAACAAACATGTCAGTATCGCGTATGGCCACCGTTCGCTGCCAGACATTCGACGCAAAGTTGCCTCATCGAGCCAACAAGGGTTGTTAGGACATTCTGTGGAATGGTCTGCCACTTTTGTTGAAGAAAAAAGGTCAGCTGGGTGACATCAACAGGTGGAGGATGATTTGTCGAAACTCGTCTACCTAGAACATCCCAAATGTGCTAAATGGGCGACAGATCGGGCGACCGAGCTGGCCAGTCGATTCTAATGATCCTTTGCTGTTGAAGAAAATCTTTTACGACGCGACCCCGATGTGATCTTGCGTTATCATCTTGCCCCTGCACCCATGGCCTGCAAGATAGGCTGGACAACGGGTTGCAGAATTTCATTCATGTATTGCTGGGCGATTAGGGTGTCATGGATGACATGGAGGGGAGTCCTTCCGTGGCTCGTGATGCCAACCCAGACCATGACTGATCCCCCTCCGTAACGATCCATCTCTTGGATAGTGGAATCATGGAACAGTTCCCCTGGCCTTCTCCAAACACGGATTCTGCCATCATTGAAGGACATATTGAAGCGGGATTCGCCCGTGAAAAGAATTTCACCCCACTGGTACCTCGTCCAACGGATGTGCTGCCGGCACCAGGCAACTCTATCTCTGTGGTGAGCTGGAGTAAGATGTGTTCTTATTGCTGATCGTCGTGAAGTCAGCCCAGATTCTCTTAAACGTCTGCGAATTGTTCTGCCGCTAACATTGACTTGTGCCGTATTCATTAGCTGGTTTCTGAGAGTGGAAGACGTTAATGTTCGGTTGCGAAGTGTTGACAGCTGCAGGTATCTGTCATCTTGTCTACTCTTGCAATGAAGTCGGCCTGAACAATGCCTGTCTTCTACTCATCTGGTTGCGCGAAATGGCTCCGAATGCCGTGCAATTTCACGGCAAGATAAACCGCTTTCAATTAAGGCTATGACCCGATGACGCTCAAAGGTGCTAAAATGCCTTCGCGGTGGCATGGTGTTTTTCAAGTGGCAACCCCCCCCCCCCTAAACCGCTTTTAAAAAAATGATTGGAAGGTGAGATTTGTTCACTAAGGATGTCTCTTGCACCTGTAGCACAAATCAGCACGATTTAATTGCCTGCTGGGTCGTGCTGACACTTTTAGAAATGCCCTAACATTTTCTCTAGGACGATGTTACTGCACTTGATTTTTACACTTGTTGAGATGAACAGTTGGTGTTGTTTATGCCCCGGTTGCATAGAGGACTGGCTGAGAATGCAATTTAATCAAGGTTCTACAATAAATTTATTTACAGTTTTAGTACGGCAATCAAAATAAACATCGGCCCTTAACTTTTGTCCGATAGTATATATATAAACCCACATCCTTAATCATTTTCATGTGAACAAAGTTTGGTCGGTATTTTCAGACTTTGTTTTCTTTTCCAGCGCCCCCTAGACTTAGTCTGCTCAGCTTATAGATAATATGTCAGTGACATCCAATGTAGTATCATAATAAAAAAAAACGACGAAGAGAGCACGATCTTAACCGATATAATGAATAATTAAATAAAAATAGACAAAAATTGTATTAAAATTCTTGCTTAAAAAATCCAGAAAGGAGAACAAAATATGTAAAGACACATAACTCATGTAAAGAAAAAAGCCGTAGTTAATGACACGACGAAGAGAATAATCGCCCCTGCTAACTCGATTCCTTAATCTCTTTTATTCTAAGAACTCTGAGACAAGAATTCAATTGAGCCAGCAAGTGAACGTTGGCAAGATTAAATAACCTCCCGTCATCGACCAGCGCCTGTCAGTTACGACATACCCATGCAGGCGCTTCCATTTCTGTAGCCACCGACAAAAATAGAAAGTTGGGACTGAACTACGGCCATGGCTAGGAAGGGTCATTTTGTGCTATCATGTGGCAAAATCTAGATTGTTTACTTTATATTATGTCAACAAAGAATGCTTTCTTATTTATCTTATGTCAGAAGAGTATATTGTTTCTTCTAAAATAAGTATAGACTTTCTTTTCCCTTGTCAAAAAAGTAGATTGCTTCTTGTTATTTTATGTTTCTTCTTTTCTCTTCTCAAAAAGTAGATTGCTTCTTATTATTTTATGTCAAAAGATGTACTGTCTTGTTATCTTATGTCAAAAATATGTACTGTTTCCTGCTTTCTTATGTCAGGGTGGCTGAATGGTTAAGTGGTTGGTCCACTGATCTCTTGACACGAAGGTCGGTGCTTCGGATCCGATCACATGCGCCCCAGTCACCCAGCTGTAGAAATGAGTACCTGACTTCTTCTGGAGTTGGGGAAGGATATGCAGACAGGCATGCTCCTCACCACCTCCCCATTAGTGTATTGATAGGTCAAGGAAAATCTGGACACTAATACCAGATCTTGTAGATGCCTCCATGGCATAAAAGTGTTATCTTAACCTTACTTTTACTTTTACCTTAAGCAAAAAAAGTTTTTTCTTGTTATTTTAAAAAAAAACAATGTTTCTTGTTATATTATGTTAAAACAAAATATTGTTTCTTGTTATATTATATAAAAGCCTATTGTTTCTTGTAAAATTATGTCAAAAAGTATATAATTTCTTGTTACATTATGTTGGAAACGTACATTGTTTCTTGTTTTTTATATCAAGAAATACATTGTTTCTTATCACCTTATATTAAGAAGTATGGCGTTTCTTGTTATCTTAAGTCAAAAAGTATATTTCTCTTGCTATCTTATGTCAAAAATATGTATTTTCCTTAGGTTTTATGTCAAACTAAACAATCTGATGAGATGGTGTAAGAGCAGGTCACAAACTGAGCGTGAAGGATCGTGTACTCTGGAGAAGCATAATAGTCAACGCCAGTCGGCACGGCACCTGATGATGATGATGATGATGATGATGATGATGATGATGATGATATCAAAAGTATATATTATTTCTTGTTATATTATATCCAAAAAGCGTATTGCTTCTTATTAAATTATGCCAACTTGTAAAGTATTTCATGCGATTTTATGTCCCGTATAAACGAAATGAAAAGAGGAGGGGGGGGGGGGCGACATCGCCCGAATGTGGACTCAGAACATCAGGAAAAGTCTGAATATGTCATTGCCAGATGTCAGTCAGCTTGCTCAAGACTACACTTTATTCAAGAAAACAGTGAGAGGGACAAGGTTCTGGAAAGGACAAGTCTCATGGCATAGTTGAATATTTTTTGTTTTATTCCGTCAAAGTGAAGATTGTTTTTTTTTTGTGTTAATCTATATAAAAACGTAGACTGTTTTTTTTTCTTTATTTCTTGCTAATCTAGATCAAAACTTACACTGTTTCTTGCTAATCTAGATCAAAACGTAGACTGTTTCTTAACTCTTTTTCTGAAATTACACATTAATTCTGTGTACCACGTGAGTGGTACGTGACCACCATGTAGAACATATACAGTATATATAGAGCTCAATGCATGGTGTTCTTCAGATTTTAAATATATCGGTAAAAGTACTCAAACATGGGCACTAACCAAGAAACAGCAAAATAAAATATCCGCATGCGAAATGAGATGTCTGAGAAAAACAACTAACGCCACTAGGGGAGATAAGCTAAGAAATGACGACATAAGACAATTGGTAGGAACTACACCATGCCTACGATAAACAGAGAAACAAAGAACTAGCTGGTCTGGCCACATAATGAGGATGGCATATAAACAATCCGCCGCGAGGGTCTTCAACTAAAAGAATTACAGGACACAGATCAAGAGGAAGATCCCCCCCCCCAAAAAAAAAAAGATGGATAGATAGAGTTATAGACACGCTCACGCTTACGACGTGAACATCACTGAGACCCACATGTGGCCCAAAAACGCCAACTTTGTCAACCCTAGACACCCCCCCCCCATGGTATAAGAGAGAGGATAACGAAAATTAGTGAAAGTGGATGGATGGATGGATGGATGGATGGATGGATGAACCTCAATTTCCGAAACATCCGATTTTATCTTTGTGGAACAGCATAAAATTAGAAGCCTAGTTTACTGAAATATTAAGTAAACTTTATATAAAAAGTAAGTTTTAAATATACAGCATATAAAACTTCAAACCAACAGGCTCCGTAATCTAACATTGCCATCCGCTTGTGACATCTAGCGCCACCATTAGCATGTGATGAATGTTTACTCTTGTAGCTACGTGCTCACCTTTACACACCATGAAAAACTTACGAAGTAGGTGAAATTTTAAAAAAAAACTACGATTCAGGGCCATATATGAAAAAAAATGTCCTCACGCCACTTAGGACAGCAACACAACCAAACACACGTGACTCCTGACATGTGCACAAGGTCATATTCCAGAACGAAAGAAAAATGGTTCTCATTTGTTATGTTTTTTGTGGTAAACCTCCCATTCTTTCATTTGCTCTTACGTTTCCTAACTGATGCTGTTAAAGTATAACTCGTAAGTGTCCTAACTTATGCTGTTAAAATTTAACTTCTACGTGTCCTAATTGTTTCTGTTAAAGTTTAGCTTGTACGTGTCCTAGATGCTGCTGTTAAAGTTCAGATCGTAAGTGTCCTAACTGGTGCTGTTAAAGTTCAGATCGTAAGTGTCCTAACTTATGCTGTTAAAGTTCAGATCGTAAGTGTCCTAACTGCTGCTGTTAAAGTTCAGATCGTAAGTGTCCTAACTGCTGCTGTTAAAGTTCAGATCGTAAGTGTCCTAACTGCTGCTGTTAAAGTTCAGATCGTAAGTGTCCTAACTGGTGCTGTTAAAGTTCAGATCGTAAGTGTCCTAACTGGTGCTGTTAAAGTTCAGATCGTAAGTGTCCTAACTGGTGCTGTTAAAGTTCAGATCGTAAGTGTCCTAACTTATGCTGTTAAAGTTCAGATCGTAAGTGTCCTAACTGCTGCTGTTAAAGTTCAGATCGTAAGTGTCCTAACTGGTGCTGTTAAAGTTCAGATCGTAAGTGTCCTAACTGCTGCTGTTAAAGGTCTGGCTGTTGAATGTTCCCCTTGTTTTTCACGGACTTTAATTCACACATGGAGTACTGCACACAGAACTGACCTTATTTTTGTATCGATTCCATGTTACATCACTGACATTCTGAACACCACATTCACTGCTGTTGTTGTTCCATCTTTCTGTAAATGCGAACAGGATGTTATTTGCAACCGATGCTATGGGGGTGTTGGGGCGCAGTGGTAGTCGACTACGGCGGCTGTTTCTGCAGACCTAGAATGTTCCTAAAAAGTAGAAAGGTTGGGGATGGGGGGGGGGGAGGGGGATTATGGAATATTTCTTTAGCATACACCACTGCCATAAGGAGCATGGCAATCTTTGTTTCGTTAGCCGTGCTGAGCTTGTTACTGGGGACACCAACGGAGACGTGGGATATGGTCTTGGTCAGCTATTGTTTGTGAAGCCTAATGCAAGAAAGTTGGCTGCGGATCCCCGGCCGCTGTCTTGAACTGCATGTTCACCCTCGCTACACTCACCGAAACCACGAGACACTTTCACGTTGACTTTCAAGGGAACAGAGTTCTGTGAAGAACATGTCACATGAAGGAGCAGAGTTCTGTGAAGAACATGTCACATGAAGGAGCAGAGTTCTGTAAAGAGTAGGCCACATGAAGGAGCAGAGTTCTGTAAAGAGTAGGCCACATGAAGGAGCAGAATTCTGTAAAGAGTAGGCCACGTGAAGGAGCAGAGTTCTGTAAAGAGTAGGCCACATGAAGGAGCAGAGTTCTGTAAAGAACAGGCCACATGAAGGAGCAGAGTTTTGTAAAGAATAGGCCACATGAAGGAGCAGAGTTCTGTGAAGAACAGGCCACATGAAGGAGCAGAGTTCTGTGAAGAACAGGCCACATGAAGGAGCAGAGTTCTGTAAAGAATAGGCCACATGAAGGAGCAGAGTTTTGTAAAGAATAGGCCACATGAAGGAGCAGAGTTCTGTGAAGAATAGGCCACATGAAGGAGCAGAGTTCTGTAAAGAGTAGGCCACATGAAGGAGCAGAGTTCTGTAAAGAGTAGGCCACATGAAGGAGCAGAGTTCTGTAAAGAGTAGGCCACATGAAGGAGCAGAGTTCTGTAAAGAGTAGGCCACATGAAGGAGCAGAGTTCTGTGAAGAACAGGCCACATGAAGGAGCAGAGTTCTGTAAAGAACAAGTCACATGAAAGAGCAGAGTTTTGTAAAGAATAGGCCACATGAAGGAGCAGAGTTCTGTGAAGAATAGGCCGCATGAAGGAGCAAAGTTCTGTAAAGAATAAGCCACATGAAGGAGCAGAGTTCTGTAAAGAATAGGCCACATGAAGGAGCAGAGTTCTGTAAAGAACAGATCACATGAAGGAGCAGAGTTTTGTAAAGAATAGGCCACATGAAGGAGCAGAGTTCTGTGAAGAATAGGCCGCATGAAGGAGCAAAGTTCTGTAAAGAATAGGCCACATGAAGGAGCAGAGTTCTGTAAAGAATAGGCCACATGAAGGAGCAGAGTTCTGTAAAGAACAGATCACATGAAGGAGCAGAGTTTTGTAAAGAATAGGCCACATGAAGGAGCAGAGTTCTGTGAAGAATAGGCCGCATGAAGGAGCAAAGTTCTGTAAAGAATAGGCCACATGAAGGAGCAGAGTTCTGTAAAGAACAGGCCACGTGAAGGAGCAGAGTTTTGTAAAGAATAGGCCACATGAAGGAGCAGAGTTCTGTGAAGAACAGGCTGCATGAAGGAGCAGAGTTATGTGAAGAACAGGCCGCATGAAGGAGCAAAGTTCTGTAAAGAATAGGCCACATGAAGGAGCAGAGTTCTGTGAAGAACAGGCCACATGAAGGAGCCGAGGAGTTGAAATCAGCGGGTAAGAGGACAAATTACATAAAGATCAGAGGCAGACAGAAGAGATATGTAGGACATTTTCTGAGAAGAGGAAAATTGGAACACATTGTGGCAACTTAAAACTGAGGGAAGAAGAGACAGAGGAAGACAGAGAGAGAAGTTACTGGATGGGCTGTCAGTATGGTTAGGAAGAAAATCACCGTCGGATCTCACAATCAAGTCTGAAGCCAGGAAATTGTGGAGAGAAATGATCGTCTACGCCATACGGCACGTCACTTAATTGATTGAAGAAGACAAAGAATACAATTTGGGAAGAAGATTCACAATTTACTAAGCAGAAACAAAAGACTTTCATCTCATTCGACATAATCGATCATTCCAGAAAGTTCCCAGTCTTCTCTCCTGTTGGTGCATTAAGAGGAAAGACATGTTCACGTACGTAAAATAAATGGCCGGTCAATATGCAGGTAATGAGTTCACGGCGTTTTTCGTGATTTTTACCTCCGTAAATAAAACACTTATATTGCTAAATGGCATTTCTGACTCGTACGGTCAAAACATCAGACTACTATCTTTTGATATTGAAACAAAAGGGATGGCGACTGCAGTAAAACTGGTTCACATAATAAAGGTAGATAGAGGTGTATGGTGCAGTTTAACAAGGTGGCAGAGGGAGTGAGTCAAGTGAGAAAAAAAAAAACAAATATAAAGTATGAGAGTGAGATGAGAATGTATAAATGAAAAACATACAACATCCGATATTTCGGTGTGAGCCTTTCTCAAGGACTACATACACAAACGAGACAAAAAACTAAACGAAAAAAAAACGTATCGTAAATTGACATCCTCCAAAAGTAGGGAACCACAGAAATGTGTGTCCACTAGACGAGGCTTAGAGACCACGGGGGGGGGGGGGCACACAAAGGATAAGCCGATAGAGCCAATCGTAAAGAAGAAGCGGAGAGAGGGAAGGAAACAGGTGGGGAAGGGGCAATAGAACATGATTACCGCTAGAGGAGAAGGTGTCGGGGGGAGGGGGAGAGGTGAGATAATGAAGAACATAAACACCTGCAGTGAAAAAAATGTGAAACTGGTGAATAGGACAAGACCCTATCACAAAAATGGGGTGAAAAACTAAAAAAGTTAAAGGAAGCTGAAGACATTGTTAATTTCAGCTGGGTAGAGACAGCCAGCCTGGAAAATAAGGCGCTGTTCTAGGGCCCTCCGAGATCGTACATCAGCAGAACAAGAGCGGATCGCACTAACAGAAATATCCTGTTTTCCCCTGTGGTTTCTAAGGCAAAAATGTTTAGCCATAGGTGTCCAGGCCCTCTTAGAAATATCGTTAAGATGTTGGCGAAAACGGTCTCCTAAGCGTAAACCGATCTCACCTATATACTTCATACTACAACGTTTCCACATAAAAGCATAAATAACATTGCGTGAAGTGCAGGTGAAACCATCCTGAACTGATAACGTGAACTTAGGGAAGGAGATCTGGCTAGCCTCGACAACAAACGGGCAAGTGTTGCATCTACGGGGTCCGCAACGTCTGGTATCATAAAAAGTGTCATCTGTCTTAAGGCGACTTCGAACTAGAAGGTCCTTGAGGTTCTTGTCCCGCCTGTAGGCCACCAATGGGGATTCTCCATAAAGTTCACGTGTATCAGGCTCGGTCTGGAGGAGATGGAGATAGAGATAGCGAAACAGTATGTTTTAACTGCCAAACTATGAGGGTGGTGCATGAGTACCAGTTTAACTCTGTCCGAGCTACAGTGCGGTTTAGGAGTGAGGGCTTGTTGCCGCGATATAAGGCTGATGCGGTTCCAAGATGACGAGAGAATATGTTCTGAATAGCAACGCTGACGGAAGAAATCTTGCATTTTATGGCCTTGATCCTTGAAATTAGCATCCTCAGTACACAAATGTCGCAACCTAAGAAGCTGGAAAAAAGGAATAAAGTCCTTACACGATCTGGGATGGGAGGAAGAGTACAAGAGATAGTTCTGAGAGTCTGTAGGTTTATAGTGGACAAAATTAGTAAGCCCTGTAGGGCCGATAGTAACGGCAATGTCGAGAAAGTTAGCAGAAGTAGTAGAGACATGGGAGGTGAAAGAAATGACAGGATTGTACTCCATAATAAAACTGATAAAATTGTCAAGGTCTTCCTCTGGCATTGATGTGACCCCAATGCCGTAGTCTATGTAGCTTCTATATAAGATAGGAAAGGGATCTCTATAGGCTCTAATAACCTTGTGTTCGAAGTGGCCCATGAACAGACATGGGTAGCTGGGGCCCATTTTGGTACCAATGGCCACACTACTAATCTGGTCAAAGAACAGGTCATTGAATTCAAAAGAATTGAGTTGGAGGACAAGTCATGTAAGGCGCAGAATAGTAGACGTAGGAATAGAGGGATTGCGTCTTTTGTTCCGAAAGAACTTGACGGCCTGAAGTCCCTGATCATGTGGGATGGATGTGTATAAGGACACTGCATCAAGGATGAAGATACGGTAGGTGTGACCAAGCAAAAGTGTAAGGGTCTCAAAAGCAATGAGAGAATGATTCGTGTCCTTAAGATAAGTGGGCAGACTAGTGACCAGAGGTTGAAAGATACTGTCAAGAAAGTCAGAGATTTGTTCTGTAGAGCAGGAACAAGTGGACACTACGGGCCTTTCCGGGTTGCCTGGTTTGTGTATCTTAGGGAGTAGATAAAAGGATGGCTGTCTTAAGCAGCTGTCGCGGATGTGAAGATGAGTAGCGGAGGGAGAAAGACCAGTCTTGTGGATGAGTTCGTTGATCGTGTCACGAACATGGTGTCTTGAGGGCGAGAGGCATAAAATTCAGCTCTGTTCAGCTGGCCCGTGGCCTCTTTGATGTACGGTTCTTTCTTATATTGAAATAAACTCCCTTCCACTTTTGAAAGAAACTTCAGAAAGCTGTAGTATAATCTGATAACCTTTATTGTAGTATAGTCTGAGAGCTTTTATTGCAGTATAATCTGAGAACCTTTATGACTTAACGTTTTAGTTTAAAAATAACATTTTATGAAGAGAAAATTGCACCACAATGAGTTTCGACTGTTGGTGGATTACCTCGCTTGAGTTTCTGGTAAACTAACTTCTTTAGGTCACGGCGAACACGAAATCCGCAGAGTCCGCAGAAATATTGGACGGAGTCAGAATCACTGAAAATGTGCCATTTATGACAGAGCTGGGGTCGAATTTGAGACGGAATTGAACAGTTAAAAAACAAAAACTGACATGAAGAAGAAGTCGAAAGTTTATCGCAGTGACCCCGTACGTCTGCACACAAGTTTATAATAACTTAGAAAAGAGACTTTTTCTATTGAAGAAGATAATTAGGAGAGGACCAGTAAAAGTCCCAGGCTGGGTCCTAGGTTTCTGCAGGAAATTTTGGTGACAGCATATCCGAATCGCTATTTGAGGCTTCATATTGACTGAAAGTCGTGGGTTCTGTCGCTGCTTCCTTTCGATGGTGTTTTCGTTAGCGTTGTGGAGCACGGAAGTTGTACTGAGATCCGTATTCACACGAGGAGATCAGATCAGTTGTGTCTGTAGTACGTGGATGATAACCTTTGAATATTTTACTAAAGAGGTGGGGGGGGGGGGGGAACTTCTAAGCGACTTAGAAGACGGAATGGAATCAGGTGGAAGTCATTTGTTAATGGAAATTAACAAGTGTTATATGGCAAGTCTCGAGTCTAGTCTAAAGTCACTATCTAAAGTCCCTGCAGGCGGCTTTAAATTCAAGACTCAAGTCCTTGCAAGCGGCTTAGAGTCAAGTCTCAAGTCTTTGCAGGCGGCTTAAAGTCGTCTCAAGTCCTTCCACACTCATTTTTATAAATTTTTGAATAATATTGAAGGTTTCAGTGAAAGCAGTCTTTCTTTCTTTCTTTCAAATTCCAGTGTCTTTCGTCTTCAAAGTTTGGCTTTTATTTTCTCCTCAAATGATACATCATCCCGAAGCAGTTTCTCTGTAAGTGTCACAGTCCTTTGCCAGTTCATCCCAGTGCCAATAGATCTAGTTTGAGAGGTGATAAAAAACATCGTGACCGGATCAGTTTGACTCGATCCATGCATGTCAACATCTTCACACCAGTGTCCGCCGCAAAGCGTAGAAGTTCGAATCTAATGAGTAATTCACATCCAGCTAGTCACTCAACCAACCAATGAGCCACCAACTAAACAACCAACCAACCAACCACTCAACCAGCCAGCCAGCCAGTTAACCCCAAACCTCAAGCAATCAGAAAATGCATAGCTTTTTGGGGGAGGGGCGGGTGTGTGTGTGTGTGTATATATATATATATATATATATATATATATATATATATATATATATAAACATACACAAAGCCACTGCAGTAAAGCTATGATAACACAATGTTAAAACTGTTTAAAACAAACGTTGGAACAGCTTTATTAGTTAACGAGCACGTGGTTGTAACGTTTCAGTTTAATTAATTTATGAATGAAAAAAAATTTTTTTTTCCTCCATTCTTATTTGCTTTATATCAGTCACGTGAATTATTTACATTCTATCTTCTTTCTCTATTTCTTTCTTTGCGTTGAGATTTAAAATGTAAACCGAAACGTGTAAAACTGTATGCCCTTACTTAGTATAGCTGTCCTACTTTTGTTTGAGACAGTTCTAACAGAACTTACAGCCCCATATCGTTTTCTTAATGTACGAAATGATAGTATTCGAATACATCCATATCGCCCTGGACCGCCACGCAACAAGGCAAGGAATGGTGGATGCTTGAGTTTCCGGACAAAAAGATTGTAGAAACACAATTGTCGATTGAGACAGGTAACCATTAAACTTCCTTCACAGCTTAAACAAAATGCAGCTGCATAACTGTGATAATAAATAAAAATGAAAGCGCTTGTTCATAGACGTTTCAAGGTCCAAAGTCTGTGGACACTGGGTTTTGACGAAGTGGAAGTGCCAGCCAGTTATAAACTTGTCTATTCATGGATTAGTTTGCACTCAAATAAAAGAGCTAAAGATGCTATTTGTTGCAGCTAAATCCAGTCGAATCAGTTGAGTTTATCACTGATATTGCAGTTGATAGCCTTATAAAGTGGGACAACAATGGAAGAGATGCACCAGCAACAAATCTATTGGAATTTCGGAAGCGATGTGCACATAACAGCGAATCAAAAATCTGCTGCCGCAAAACTGATTTCAGGCTCTGTAAAACGTTTATCATAACAGTTTTTCTATAATCATAAAACTGGCAATATTGCTTTAAATCTGCATTTTCTTGTTTTTGGTTTGACCTATGGGAACAAAGATGCTGTTTGATCTGGCAGTCAGCGACCCATAGCAGACTTGCTAGTGTCATGCTTGGCGAACCATAGCCGACCAAGACCCTTTCCCATTTTCTCTTGGTACACCCAGTAACAGGCTTGGCCTGGATAATGGGGCAGGGATAACCATAGTCTGCTAAAGAGGTATTGAACACCCTTTGCCTTCTAGCTCTGCTCTGAGACTGAAAAAAAAAAACAGATGCCATAACCAGCCCGCAATCCAACACAATGCTGTGTTTCAGTACCTTCACAACATTGGCAGCAAAGATCACCAGCTCACAGTTCCAGGGAGTAGAAGAATGGGTGATGATCTCAGCAAAGATCACCAGCTCACAGTTCCAGGGAGGTGAAGAATGGGTGATGATCTCAGCAAAGATCACCAGCTCACAGTTCCAGGGAGGTGAAGAATGGGTGATGATCTCAGCAAAGATCACCAGCTCACAGTTCCAGGGAGGTGAAGAATGGGTGATGATCTCAGCAAAGATCACCAGCTCACAGTTCCAGGGAGGTGAAGAATGGGTGATGATCTCAGCAAAGATCACCAGCTCACAGTTCCAGGGAGGTGAAGAATGGGTGATGATCTCAGCAAAGATCACCAGCTCACAGTTCCAGGGAGATAGAAGAATGGATGATGATCTCAGCAAAGATCACCAGCTCACAGTTCCAGGGAGGTGAAGAATGGGTGATGATCTCAGCAAAGATCACCAGCTCACAGTTCCAGGGAGATAGAAGAATGGGTGATGATCTCAGCAAAGATCACCAGCTCACAGTTCCAGGGAGGTGAAGAATGGGTGATGATCTCAGCAAAGATCACCAGCTCACAGTTCCAGGGAGATAGAAGAATGGGTGATGATCTCAGCAAAGATCACCAGTTCACAGTTCCAGGGAGGTGAAGAATGGATGATGATCTCAGCAAAGATCACCAGCTCACAGTTCCAGGGAGATAGAAGAATGGGTGATGATCTCAGCAAAGATCACCAGCTCACAGTTCCAGGGAGATAGAAGAATGGGTGATGATCTCAGCAAAGATCACCAGCTCACAGTTCCAGGGAGATAGAATAATGGGTGATGATCTCAGCAAAGATCACCAGCTCACAGTTCCAGGGAGGTGAAGAATGGGTGATGATCTCAGCAAAGATCACCAGCTCACAGTTCCAGGGAGATAGAATAATGGGTGATGATCTCAGCAAAGATCACCAGCTCACAGTTCCAGGGAGATAGAAGAATGGGTGATGATCTCAGCAAAGATCACCAGCTCACAGTTCCAGGGAGATAGAAGAATGGGTGATGATCTCAGCAAAGATCACCAGCTCACAGTTCCAGGGAGATAGAATAATGGGTGATGATCTCAGCAAAGATCACCAGCTCACAGTTCCAGGGAGATAGAATAATGGGTGATGATCTCAGCAAAGATCACTAGCTCACAGTTCCAGGGAGATAGAAGAATGGGTGATGATCTCAGCAAAGATCACCAGCTCACAGTTCCAGGGAGGTGAAGAATGGGTGATGATCTTCATTTTCAAAGAGTGGAGAATTGAGCATGCAAAATCTTGTCTTGCATTCTGCCCTTCATCACTAATCTTTCATTCTTACCATACATTCAGTTTAATACAAATTACATTTTAAAACAAAATCATCCAGGAATGCAAATTACTGATTTTCAGTGGTGAAAAATTTTCTGTTTATGGAGTATAATAGTTCAGTGAACTCTTCTTACAGACCCTACAACCCTACCAGTTGTGACCACCAGATCCACTGCCCTTTTGCAAAGTTTACGTTCCAGGATGGTGGCCCACATATCAGCCATCATTTTCCCACTGATTATCATCTTCAGCGTTGTGCCGGGGTCAAGTGAGTTAAGACATAAAAGCAATTGATAAATGTTTTTTATTCATAGAATAATATAAGATTTTTCAGTTGATTTGTCTGTATTTTTGTTTGTCCACCATTTGTCTGTGTTTTTGTTTGTCCACCATTTGTCTGTCTAGTTTGTTTGTCCACCATTTGTCTGTGTTTTTGTTTGCCCAGCATTTGTCTGTTTTTGTTTGTCCACTATTTGTCTGTGTTTTTTGTTTGCCCAGCATTTGTCTGTTTTTGTTTGTCCACTATTTGTCTGTGTTTTTTGTTTGCCCAGCATTTGTCTGTTTTTGTTTGTCCACTATTTGTCTGTGTTTTGTTTGCCCACCATTTGCCAGTCTAGTTTGTTTGCCCACCATTTGACTGTCCAGTTTGGTCTCAGCTGTGTCACAGAAGGAGTAGGGGTGAGGAGTGTGGAGGGGGCTGTGTGATTGTTTTACATTATCTGCTGACCATAAACTGGCTGTGATGGTTAGGGTTCAAAAGCATGTCCTGGGGTTTTGATAAATATCATTTGCATGACCTGTTGCTTTTGGTCAGGTGATAATGCTGAGTTCAGGGACAGTAAGAATTAACAGTTAAAATATTCCACCATCATCTCTGTCACATATATAAGGAAATGATGATTTTTAAAAAAAATGTTTGCCTGTTGTGGACTCGGCCAGTCCCATATTTATGGGACAAATTTTTATATGCTACGGCAGTGTGGTAGTGCTTTGTGCACCAGCCTGCTAGTTGCAGGGTCCCTGGTTCGATTTTGCTCTCGGGTGGAATTTTTCAGAATGACCAACACCGGGGCCAACCCAGCCTTAAAAAATGGGTACCTGGGGTATCCCTGAGAGAACAAAGGCAGCGAGGCAAGGTGCTGAAGGCACTAACACTTCATATCCCTACTACGGCATGCAAATGTTACGGGACTTAGATTAGATCTTATTTCCCAGTTATGTACTGACAGCTGTACATATAGTTTACACTCCATACATATAGTGTACGCTGGTGTGGCTCATCATGTAGGAAGATATTTTCCATTTTCAGTCTTTCCCAAACATTTTGTGTCAGCTACCCATTTTTTACAGCTGGAGTTGACAGTAATTTACTGCACTAGAACTTGTTCCTTTTCAACATGAGAAGGCAGTACACTATGCTCTAATGTTGTAATAAAAGATTTATCACCCAGTCATTGCAGCAAGCATGTAAATATTTTTTTATAATATAAATATTACTGTTGGATAAATATTATCAAATGTTTCTTTACTCACTGTTTGTTTTTCATCAGGTCTGTTCTCATGGCACCCGACATTAATGGCAGTTGGTGTAAGTAAAGTATTTACAAAATAACATATTCACTATAACTGGATAATTTAGTAATTTAGTGGACTGTAATAAATGGTTTTGGAGAACTCCTGCCTGTTTGTTTTGGACTATCAGAGAAACAAAGTTCTCATAAAACAAACAGAACAGTTAATACTAATTAAAATCATGAGGAAAATTCTTTGGGCGTGTCATGAGAAGACAGAAGTTAACCTGACAATCATTGGAAAAGTCAAGGGACAAATAAAAAAAAGCAGAGTAAAATTGAACGTGAAGATCTTTCTGTGTGGGAAAGAAAATACAGCCAGTCAACTTATAAATGCCGGCAGCTGCACAAAATATACAAGGATAAATTTAATTGAATGCAACAGGTTCTCAGTAGAAAGAGGACTGTCTGTGTGGTATACAGAGCCTGGAACTTAGTCCAGGGAAAATGTGTGAGTCGTCTCCATCTCCTGTTAGTCGTGTTCTCAGAAGCTGGTAAAAAGTTTACCAAGCGCTGGTGACAGTTTTGTACAAACATGAAAGTGAGAAAATTGTGCTGCCTTATTGTGAATTCATTTAGAACAAAACAAAATAGCTTGGAAAGATTTGGTGAGGAACTTTAGTGGAAGAAATGCTACAGGTGAGAAAAACTCAGATTAAACTTAATTGTTAGTCTGAGACAGATCTTAATATAGAAAGTTTGTTTTTTTTACTTGACACAGAGTTGAGAAATAAGGGGAGAGTAATGGCAGACTAGATTGTTTTTATACTTGGCACAGAGTTGAGAAATAAGGGGAGAGTAATGGCAGACTAGATTGTTTTTATACTTGACACAGAGTTGAGAATAAGGGGAGAGTAATGGCAGACTAGATTGTTTTTATACTTGGCACAGAGTTGAGAAATAAGGGGAGAGTAATGGCAGACTAGATTGTTTTTATACTTGACACAGAGTTGAGAAATAAGGGGAGAGTATTGGCAGACTAGATTGTTTTTATACTTGGCACAGAGTTGAGAAATAAGGGGAGAGTAATGGCAGACTAGATTGTTTTTATACTTGACACAGAGTTAAGAAATAAGTGGAGAGTAATGGCAGACTAGATTGTTTTTATACTTGGCACAGAGTTGAGAAATAAGGGGAGAGTAATGGCAGACTAGATTGTTTTTATACTTGGCACAGAGTTGAGAAATAAGGGGAGAGTAATGGCAGACTAGATTGTTTTTATACTTGGCACAGAGTTGAGAAATAAGGGGAGAGTAATGGCAGACTAGATTGTTTTTATACTTGACACAGAGTTGAGAAATAAGTGGAGAGTATTGGCAGACTAGATTGTTTTTATACTTGGCACAGAGTTGAGAAATAAGGGGAGAGTAATGGCAGGCTAGATTGTTTTTATACTTGACACAGAGTTAAGAAATAAGGGGAGAGTAATGGCAGACTAGATTGTTTTTATACTTGGCACAGAGTTGAGAAATAAGGGGAGAGTAATGGCAGACTAGATTGTTTTTATACTTGGCACAGAGTTGAGAAATAAGGGGAGAGTAATGGCAGACTAGATTGTTTTTATACTTGACACAGAGTTAAGAAATAAGGGGAGAGTAATGGCAGACTAGATTGTTTTTATACTTGGCACAGAGTTGAGAAATAAGGGGAGAGTAATGGCAGACTAGATTGTTTTTATACTTGGCACAGAGTTGAGAAATAAGGGGAGAGTAATGGCAGACTAGATTGTTTTTATACTTGGCACAGAGTTGAGAAATAAGGGGAGAGTAATGGCAGACTAGATTGTTTTTATACTTGACACAGAGTTGAGAAATAAGGGGAGAGTAATGGCAGACTAGATTGTTTTTATACTTGACACAGAGTTGAGAAATAAGTGGAGAGTAATGGCAGACTAGATTGTTTTTATACTTGACACAGAGTTGAGAAATAAGGGGAGAGTAATGGCAGACTAGATTGTTTTTATACTTGGCACAGAGTTAAGAAATAAGGGGAGAGTAATGGCAGACTAGATTGTTTTTATACTTGGCACAGAGTTGAGAAATAAGGGGAGAGTAATGGCAGACTAGATTGTTTTTATACTTGGCACAGAGTTGAGAAATAAGGGGAGAGTAATGGCAGACTAGATTGTTTTTATACTTGACACAGAGTTGAGAAATAAGGGGAGAGTAATGGCAGACTAGATTGTTTTTATACTTGGCACAGAGTTGAGAAATAAGGGGAGAGTAATGGCAGACTAGATTGTTTTTATACTTGGCACAGAGTTGAGAAATAAGGGGAGAGTAATGGCAGACTAGATTGTTTTTTTACTTGGCACAGAGTTATGAAGTAAAGGCAGACAGAGTTACACATTTTTCTTATTTCTGTCTGACCAGACCAGAACCTGGCACTTTAATTTTATGCATCTTACCAGTTTAATATTTTGATCCAGCTTACCATCATCTTCTGCAAGTTGACTAATCAGAATTGCTTCAGAGTAGAATATCTTTACTCTTTTTTTAAAAACTATTTAATCCATTCATTGACAAAAAAAAATTTTTTTTAAAGAAAAGCTAAGGTCAGTGATGGGCTGCATACTAGCCTCAGTGTACTAGATCTTGGCATAGTAATACCCAAGATATATCACTTCTAGCACTCTAGTTTGGACAGAATCAACTGGCAATGCTAGAGAAAGCAGAAAGGAGGGGGAGATAACTGTAAGTTCAGCAACTCCCAGTAATTATAGACTAGAGTTATCTGTAGCTAATGCTATGGTAAAACTCATAAAGAAAGGTAAAAGGCACATAGGGGTGTTATGTTAGTATCCATATTTTCCTTGACCTCTCTGCACACTAGAGGGTGATGTAATCAGCATCACACCAGGCTACCTTTCCTTCCCCAGCTCAAGAAGAACTAGGTACCCATTTCTACAGTTGGGTGACTGGGGGGGGCCTGCTACCAGCCAGATTTGAACCCCGACCTTCACCATGAGAGACAGTGCACTAATCACATCGCCACTCTGGCGCCCACAAAGAAAGGGCATCATATTATAATAATAATATAATATGGGAAGTGGAATACAGAGACTGATGCAGTGTAGTGGGTGCCGATCTTTACAGTTGGTTTAACTAAAACATGACAGCTGTGGGAATCAAACCCACTGTCTTAGGAATGAGAAATTGGACAACTATCTATTCAGACACTCCTGTACATATTGATGTTCTCATTATTTGACCTATACAAATACATATATTGATGAGATGTATATTTTAAAGTCAGATGTGGAATATTTTTAATGGGTTGGTATTATTGTGATGGAAACCTGTACGTTTCTTAGTTTTCCTTGTTGATGCTGGAGGGCATTGTGATCTTTTCAAAAAGCTCCTCCTTGTTTCCTAATATGGCACGACCCACTAAAGCAACCATTCACTATTGGCTGATGGGCTCAGGATTATGCTGTGTGATTGGTGGTAAGTTCTTATGTTAGATTTGTTTTATATTGATGAGGTAGTAGGTTTTCCCCCCCGTGTGGTACCCGGGATCTGCAAAGAATAGGACCACTGTACCCTACCATGCATGATCGTAAAAGGCGACTAAGGAGGGTTCGGCATAGGGCCAGCAACCCTATCTGGTAAAAAAACTATCAGACTGCTACAGAAACAGAAGCAAGGGAAAGAAGAATTAGAAAAATATTTTGGCCAAACACTATAAGAAATAACATCTTGTCGGCAGAAATGCAGATGAAGCCAATGACAGTAATTATTGAGGAAAGATGGTGGCGATGGTTGGGACGTGTGCTCCGAATGACTGACAGCTCACTACCAAAAATAGCACTAAGATGGAGGGCTCACCTGGGCAAGAGCAGAAAAAAAGGCAACGGACAGGCATTTGTGGAAAACCCTTGCAGAAGCCCCATGTGCCCTGGGCACTTGAGGTTCAGAGAGAGAGAGTAGGTTTTCATTTTGAGTTATTTATATCAGTTGGGACCAGACTTTCCCCCAAGTGCTCTTATACCATCAAATAATACCCACAACACATAAACATTTCTTATTATTCATCACAGCTGTCATATTTTACTATGAAATTATAGTGTCAGTTTTTAGCGCTTATGCAATATAAAATGACTAAATCATAACTATCAAATGAAACTAAATTACTGCTCATTTTTTTACAAATATGAAAATGTTTCAAGACATATTACCTCTCTATGCTTTCACATTTTTCATCTCATCTGTTTCTTTCAGCTCTCCTTTCCAACAAATTTTTTTACTGTTTTTTCCCAAATCAGACAGTGGCTACCATCTCACTACCTCACTGCTGGATATGCTGTGAAT
The DNA here is from genome assembly GCA_009760885.1 of Achatina immaculata. NCBI lineage: Eukaryota > Metazoa > Mollusca > Gastropoda > Stylommatophora > Achatinidae > Lissachatina > Lissachatina immaculata. Next base: position 36,560,175 of record CM019716.1, read on the forward strand.
GGAGAGTTTATACTTCCAGTTGTCTGTGTTTTACTTGCCATGTTTTCATAAGCTGGTGTAGGTGTTCTGCGGCTACCACGTGCTGTAAAGGAACAAAGACATGAAATGTGGACACAGTTAATCAGTTCTCATGAATTAGTCCTGGCCAGGACTGTTAACTTTGTTTCTGTGTTTCTAGAAACATGTTGCATTACTTTAGTGTGGCCAGTAGATAGGAATGATATGATAACTATGATGGTGGAGCCTGCAAAGAAACCTGCTCCTAGAATTTACTCCAGAGGTTACAGAAAGTCACTGTAGACCACTCCCTATCCAGTTTAAGAACCCTATGTCAAGAGTTTAATACCAAGAGGTGTACAATACTAGCACACTCAGCCACCCCAGGACCTATCGCAGTTCCTACCCCATTAGCCAGGCTAGACTTTCTACTTGGGCTGGGACAAAGTCTCGATGGTTTGCCAGTCCTGATGCTAGCATGTCAGTTGTGGGTTGCTGACTGGTGGTATCTTCACTCCCCCGTAGACATAATAAATCAGCTAATTATGCTACCGATGCTGGCCCTGTGTCTCTGGACAAAGATGCTAGTTTGACTGCATTGATAAAAAGTGAGTAGAAAGAATGTTTATATCAAGCAAGTGAAGGGGCTGGCTATGAGAAAAAAGATCAGGAAACATGTGTCCACATGCAACACGCCCTGGACAGCCTTATAATTGACTTCTGGCTTTTGACAGTTAACAGAGTTACTCTTCAGAGGTTTGCTAGAATAAGGAGCGTAACAAGCATATGTGTCCTGAGTGCTGTGATGCTGGGTTTTGTTACTAAAATCTGACTATTTTTCTCCTTCAGACATCCGATGACAAACCTTCACCTGCATGCTGGGTTACATGAAATAAGCAGTTATAAGTCCTAGATTAATCCTGGTCATTTTAGTCTTTAACTTCATTGTCCTAGGTCTTGTGGTGATCTACCTAAACAAGGAGCAAGCTGGGAAGCAGCACTTCACTTCATGGCATGGACTGCTTGGAGTTATTACTGTGGGGTATGCCTGTGCCCAGTCCACAGGGGGGTCTCTTGCCAAGTACCATAAATATGTGGGACCAATTATAAAGGTGAGCCAGTGGGGTTTGATGGTCATAGCTTAGAACTGCTGTGTGTGGGCAGAGATGACTGGATTAGAGGGACAGTGAACCATATCTGGTCAAGACCCTGCCCATCTCTTCATGCTGCTCTAGGTGACAGGCTGTTGGCCTCCAACTTGGATGCAGGGTCCAAGCTTGTATTGATGCTTATGAGTGATCCTCTATGAAGAAGTTTGGGTGCACTCCCTGATACTAAGAAAGTCCATATAACCCACTTCCTCTGTGACACAGTACCCCAACATCGAGATCATCTAGCATCATTTTCAGACAGATTCAGTCTCAGGAGGTCCGAGAAAAATGGACCTTCAGAAAAGCTTGATTTAATTCACTGAGCAGAAAAACACGGCAGGATGGTTTTATTTACTCAGTTTTTTTATCAATTCATTTGGAGTTGATTATGTAATGTATTATTACCTAAACAAACCTTAAAATATTTGTTTACCTTAATCTTCTTGTTCTTGACATTCTGATGTGATTCATTTCTAATGTTTCCTAAGCATTTTAATGGCTTATTTCATATTTTTTTGTTTTTGTATGTATGTATTTTGTTTTAGGGGATTTTTGAGAAAAGTGATCAGTTTTGACATTGCTATGATATCCTGGTGACTGCTAAGAAAGATAATTATGCTATGATATCCTGGTGACTGCTAAGAAAGATAATTAAGCGGTGATATCCTGGTGACTGCTAAGAAAGATAATTATGCTATGATATCCTGGTGACTGCTAAGAAAGATAATTATGCTATGATATCCTGGTGACTGCTAAGAAAGATAATTATGCTATGATATCCTGGTGACTGCTAAGAAAGATAATTATGCTATGATATCCTGGTGACTGCTAAGAAAGATAATTATGCTATGATATCCTGGTGACTGCTAAGAAAGATAATTATGCTATGATATCCTGGTGACTGCTAAGAAAGATAATTATGCTATGATATCCTGGTGACTGCTAAGAAAGATAATTATGCTATGATATCCTGGTGACAGCTAAGAAAGATAATTAAGCAGTGATATCCTGGTGACTGCTAAGAAAGATAATTATGCTGTGATATCCTGGTGACTGCTAAGAAAGATAATTAAGCGGTGATATCCTGGTGACTGCTAAGAAAGATTATTATGCTATGATATTCTGGTGACTGCTAAGAAAGATTATTATGCTATGATATTCTGGTGACTGCTGAGAAAGATTATTATGCTATGATATTCTGGTGACTGCTAAGAACGATTATTATGCTATGATATTCTGGTGACTGCTGAGAAAGATTATTATGCTATGATATCCTGGTGACTGCTAAGAAAGATTATTATGCTATGATATTCTGGTGACTGCTAAGAAAGATAATTAAGCAATGATATCCTGGTGACTACTAAGAAAGATAATTAAGCAATGATATCCTGGTGACTGCTAAGAAAGATTATTATGCTGTGATATCCTGGTGACTGCTAAGAAAAATTATGCTATGATATCCTAATGACCAATCAGCAAGATGATTCTCAGAATGAGTGGCACTGCTTCTTAATAGCAGTTGGAAAATGTGTGGGTGGAGGGGAAGGAATGCAGATGATAACAGTTAGATAGAGGTGTATGGTGTAATTTTACAGAGTGGCAGAGGGAGTGAGTAAAGTGAGAAAAAATAAGTAGAAAGTATAAATAGAATGTATAAATGAAACACATACAACATCCGATATTTTGGCATGAGCCTTTTTCGAGGACTACATGCACAACGAGACAAAAACAAATAACTAAACGAAGAACTTGTCTTAATATGGCCTCCTCCAGAAGAAAGAGAGAAAAAACCTGCAGTCGCCATCCTTTTTATGTGTCAGATGATAACAGAACTAAATGAATGGAGAAAAAAAGCTTTTGTAGAACAAAGGATGTGCCTTAGGAGTCACATGAGTGGTAGCCTAGAAGAAGATTTTAGAACCATTGTTCTACAGTGATGACATAGTTGTCTGAGCTTAATTTGAGCTGGTCAAGACCTTCTCCCAGCTCTCAGTTGTGGTGCCTCATAACAAACTCAGCTTGGCTACTGAGATAGGGCTCATCTTGATTCACTATGCAGAGAAGCTGTCTTTGGTGCGTTCCAGGTCTTTGCCCAGCTATTTTATCCACTATGAGTATGGTACCATTTAACTGTGCCTTCTTTGTTGTAAGATATGACTTACTGTTTTAATTACGCCTGTTCTTTGATATAAAAAATGGCTCATTGTACCTTCATCTGTGATATTGGTTATGACATTGTTTTAATTAATTTTCTTCTATGATAATAGACACAACTTATTGGTTTCATTATAGCTTTTTTTTTTGTTCTGTTTTGTTAGATACGACTGGCGGACTTGAAGCTGTACCACGCTACTTCTGGTCTCTTGGCTTACTTGCTGATCACGGTTACGCTGCTGTTATCTCTGCAGACCAGCTGGGCAGTGACTTCCATCCATTGGGCATTGTGGTATGCCTCATTTGCTTGTGTCTGTGTCTCTGCGCTGGTGGTAATGACCCACATCACTACTACTTACATGCCCTTGGCCACTGGTCAGAGAGCCAAATAAGTGGGGTTTCTTTTTTTTTTTTCTTCTTTTATTTTTGAAAGTAAATTTTTTTTAAAATTTATATTATATTTTTTTTACTAAAGAGCTTACCAGATTTTATAAACATACTTTTGTAATGAAATTGAAAGACAATTATTATTGAGCATTTATCTGGTATTATTATGTTTATGTTTGCTTTTAACATTGTAATGTATCATTAATTTGTTTGTCATTGACAGATTGTATTGAAGTATTTTGAGTGGTTGTTGTAGATCACATTGTGTACAAATTTGACACAGACAATCTGTGAAAGAAAGTGTGATTTTTGGTGCAGGAAAGTAATGCCACAAATAGTTGAAGTACTATTACTGTACCATTAAACATGTACACTTTACATGTATTGTGCCCGAGGTTGCCCTACTCAGCTGTTAACCTGGGTGTAGATGTGTGACACACCAGCTAAACAAGTATTTCACTGCAGAATACTCCACGTCACTATGACGGAGCAGACATTGATTTACTGCTTCACGTGTGACAAAAAAAAAAATGTTGCATTGATATACACCATGCAACAAAGACAACAATCCAGGACAAAACATACCATTACAAATCAATACATGGACATGACCACTTTACATGAGCAACAGCTCAACACTAGCACAACAATTGGCACACTCAGCATGAATCAAAAGAGTACATGATTCAGCCATTACAAAAGATAGCAAAAGTTTAATGATGAAGTCCCCATTTGTAAATGAATGGTGGAGATGGACTGAAAACTGATAAAACAATCACAATGGATAAAAAAAAAAATAGTCCAGGCGATTAACATTGCCATGGAACACTCACTATCACACAATGTAAAACATACTACTACATATATCCTGAAACTCCAACATACCTTTCTACCAAGAATACGTCCATGTCCAAAAGGGGACAATTCAGACAACACAGTTATCTGCATGATAACTGCGACAGTTGTCCTAAAAAGGACAAATCTACAAAAACTACATACTAACAGTTTGTCCTTAAAAAGTACAATTCACCCAAAACTTACATTATGAATCAACCATCCCAACCAACTTCAGAACAAACTTAACATACACCCTATCTCTACTACATCTCAAACAGAACTAATCATTCGTACATCCCACCAGGTCAGAACCTGTGATTGACTCGCCAATCAGAACATGGCGGTCTTTGTTCCCCGTGCTCAGTTAAACATCTGAACTGTGTTCAAGACTTTCTAACCCACATTCTGCTACATGGTGTTTTTGTGTTAAGACTGTTAATAAAATGACAAGAAGACAAGGATTTACACTTGTACTTCATCATTTATACACACAAATTGCTGTACACTTGTACTTCATCATTTATACACACGTTACTTTACGCTTATACGTCATCATTTATACACACGTTACTTTATACTTGTACAGGGTCCAGGATAAAGCATAGCTGGATTTAACTGATGTAGTGGTGCAGAAACTGAATACGTGTGAAAAAAACACGACGTTAGAGATGAAGCAGACAGATGGTCATTTTTAACAATGGCTCCTTGGCAAACACAACATCGCACATTCACCGTTGAAATTTATTTTAAAAGTGGAGAATCATCTATTACTGTACACAAAAGTTTCGTAGCCATTTTGAGTTGCATCCCCATTATAATATTCCTGATCGGAGGACAAAACAATTTTGAGGTGGATCAAAACATTTAAGGAAACCGCTGATTGCCTTAATAACAAGTCTACTGGTCAACCAAGAACTCATCAGACACCTGAACAAATTCAAGAAGTCCGCAACGCATTGTTTCGTAAACCTCAGCGATCAGGTGTTAGCAGTGCTTTGGCACCTGGCATCCTCTTACTGTTAATAGTGTTCTTTATGTGCAGATGCTAACTGAATACTTCATTTCAGACTTGGCCAATAGAAATAAGAGACTAATGTGGTTTCAGCAAGATGGAGCAACTGCCCACACAGCCCATCAGTCCATGGCCATGCTGCGACAAGCATTTCCCAATTATTTTATTTCCAGATTTGGGGATATTTATCAGCCGCAGACTTCTTTTTGTAGGGGTATCTCAAGAACATGGTGTATGCTAGTCAACCATAGTCAATTGCAGACCTAAAAGATCGAATCTGACACTGCATTCAAAATATCCCTTTGAACATGCTAAATGGTGTTATGCATGAATTTTCCAGATGCCTGGCTGAATATATCAAATGTAATGGCGGTCATCTAACTGGCATAATTTTCAAAACCTAAATATGATTGTCAGTAATAATAAAAATACCCACTTTTCTGAGTTTCATTTCACTTTTTATATCAAAAACATGTATAGCGCTTATTTATTTTCACTTTTAAAATCCAGCTGTGCTTTATGCCGGACCCTATGCTTCATCATTTACGGACACAGGTTACTTTACACTTGTACTTCATCATTTACACACACAAGTTACTGGCAGTATCAGACAAGAAGAAATGATACAAATACTATGAAAGTGCATATTGATATTGATGACATGAGAATACATGTGGTAACATGTTCTGCATTAATACACTTTATGCTCATATATACATGCTCAAGTTTACTGCATATATATGGACTGTGTTTACATTTTGAAAGGATTTAGGAACCTGCTGTAAAATAGAATATGAAATGAAAGATGGAGGAATACATAAAACATAATGATATACACACATATATTCAGTCTAATCTGTGCTAGGAAAGGTAAGGTATACATTATTATCTTTGTAATACCTGTTTCTGATACTACTTTGGTACTTCATTTGTTTTCTGCTTGTCTTTGACAAGAAAAGTCTTCCTTAATTTCTGGAAAGTTTATTTATTTAGCTTGCTATTTGAAAGTTTGTTTTTACCATATTGTGACCCATGTGTACAAAATATTAAAGTGATTCATGTCATTGATTTTATTCGGCATGTTCAGGATTGTGTTTAAAAGAAAGAATGACTGAATGATCATCCTGATATAATTCATTGTAAATGTTTGCTGTTTACTAACAGGAAAAATGATTGAATGACTATAGTGTCATTTTATTTCATTCTGTATGTATAAATGCTTTTGAATGTAAATGCTACAGAATTCTTCAAATATCATGGACACAAAAAAGAACAAATATATCTATACTACAAGAACTTAATATTGAAGAAGACTGGCTAGTAAAGAGGATTAAAGAGAGAAAACTTAAATATTTTGGACACATTAAACGTCATGATAATCTAGAGAAGACCGTCTTGGAAGTGTACATAATGGGAAAAAGAAAGAGAGGAAGACCAAGGCAAAGATGGGTGCAAGACATCGTTGATGATCTGCAAATGGATGTGCATCAGCAGCGGGCCATCTTGCTCACAACTGAGAGGCCTACAGGAGTGCTGTTAGGGAGGCAAAGTCCCCCAAGGGACATGCAAATGAATGAATGTTCACTATTTTCTTATAATAAAGAATGACTGAGTGACCAGTGTCATCTATTTCATTCTGTGTGTTCACTGTTTTTTTTATAATAAAGATAAAACTGAGTATCACATGTTTCATTCTTTATATTTACTATCTGCTTACAAGATGAGATGATTATTTCTGCATTTTTTAAAGAGCATGTTCATGAAGATAGCTCATGATAATTTTTTTCTTTAATGTTAGAAAGAGGAGAGTGGAGATGCTGATTACTCACTTTTGATAAATGTGTCATTTTTCTTTACATAAAACCAGATTTAATGGAGAAAAAAAATATGGAGAACTTTTCATGCTGGCCTTGTGGTTTTTATTTAAGGCTAGTCTTTGTGTATTCAGTGCTGAGTGGATGCTGAAAGTTATATGGCTGTTGATCAGATTTTAAAGTAAATGATTGTTGATTGGATGTTAAAAATGATTATTATTCATGCAAAGATAGTGCCATTATGAGCATTGTCTTGGGCAAAGATAGCAGGTTTTAGATCTGCCACTACTATATTCCAGTCAGTACAGTTATAAAAGTAAGTACCTGACACTCCAATCAATGCAGTTATGGAAGTAAGTGCCAGACACTCCAATCAACACAGTTATAAAATTAAGTGCCTGACACTCCAATCAACACAGTTATAAAATTAAGTGCCAGACACTCCAATCAATGCAGTTATAAAATTAAGTGCCTGACACTCCAATCAACACAGTTATAAAATTAAGTGCCTGACACTCCAATCAAAGCAGTTATAAAATTAAGTGCCTGACACTCCAATCAAAGCAGTTATAAAAGTAAGTGCCAGACACACTTGTTTTGTTTATTTCTTTATCAAAAAAGAAAGGAAAATATCTTTCATGGCAAGAAATACCAAAGTACGCAGTACATATAATTGTTGACAATGCAAAGTTCATGTGATTTTTTAGACATTATGGGAAAGAAAAATATTCAGTTAAAAATTCACAGAGCAAAAAAAAATCAGTAACTGAGAGAATGTGAAAATAGAAATTTTGTATCCACATTTAAACTGGAACGAATATTTATAGTGGTCTTTTTTCAAAATTAACAAAACTTGGATTCAGGGAAAGGGTGGACATGAGAGAATATTTCATAAATCCTGACAGATCAAAACATACCAAGATGTATAAAGATTTATATCTCCCAAGACCAAAATATGCAAAAAGGGAAAAGTTCATTCAGACCAAAATATACAGAGAAAGGAAAAGATTCATAAATCCTGGTAGGCATAAATATACAAAGAAATAAGATCTTAAAAATCCACACACTTATGTCTGTAATTAAAAGTGGGTATTTACTGTCATAAACACACTACAGGGGACAGTCAAGGTTTATTGGCCATGTAATGAGAAGAGAAGGGACTGAAAATATCGTGATGGCCGGAAAAACTGGAGGCAGAGGTAGATCAAGATAGAAAATCATAGATGGCTTGACAAAATGGCATATGAGAGGCACAACAGAACTGATGAATTTGTTGAAAGATCGAAAATTGGAAAGACATAATCGCCAATGCCGCCAGGTATAGCACATTTTGATGATTTACTGCAAATTTTTTTTTAAAAAAAGTCAAATCCTATTAAAGGGGAGGTAAGTGTTAAAATTCATTTCATCTTGAAATAACAAAATAAAAATTCTACACGTAGGTGATTTGTTTCCCTTTATTAAACTATCTTGAATCGGAGTAAGTAAATGACGGAAGACATATATAAAGAAATATTCAAAATCTGCATTGTGTGCAGAGAAAATGGGTTTAAATCTCATCAGAGATACAAGGGTAAACAGTTTCCAATGAACTATGGTTCTCAGTTTCCCTGTACTTACTCGATTGTTTGATCGATGTAGTGAAACTTGCTGTGTCCACAAGGAAAAATTAAAGAAAATCAGAACTTCGGCACCAGCACCAGTTACAAAAAATGTTTAAGAGAACGAACGAACAGACTTTATTTTCAAAGAGTTCCGACTGCAATAGTGACCATGACCCACTCTGTGGAAACATTAGAATAAAGCTAAAGAAAGCATGCAGAAAAGTGAGAAACATCAAACTGAATACAGAACTCCTTAAAAATGACCAAGAACTGCGAGAACAATACAAAGTTATTATAACAAATAGATACAATGCAATAGCAAAGATAAATAGTATAGATGAACAATGGGCAATTTTAAGAGATTCTATCCACCAAACTGTTAAGGAGATAATACCACCGAAAAAAGAAGCCACTAAAAATAAATGGATGGCAGACGACATCTTAGGACTGATGGACAAGAGGAGGAGGAGTAAAAACAACCAGGAAAAATATAGCAAGATAAATAAAGAAATAAGACGTAAATGCAGAGAAGCAAAGGAAGTGTAGTTAAATTAACAGTGCAGACAAATAGAGGACTCTCATAATAAAGACAGCAAAAACATGCACAAACGGATTAGTGAACTCACAGGCAGGAAAACAAAATATACCACAGGATGCCTGAAATCAAAAGAGAGTAAAATGTTAATGGGAAAAAAAGACATTGTGGATAGAGTACATCGGTGAGCTATATGGAGGAAAAAGACCAGAATTAACACCAGATACTAAAAACTGTGATGGACCACCAATACTTGAAGATAAAATCATTGATGTCATCAAACACAAGAAGAAATGAAAAGTGACATATAACAATAGAAGAAACAGAGGCGCTAGAGGAGATAGGAATAAAAATACTAACCAAGTTACTGAATGACATTTACAACAGTGGTTATATGCCCAGTGACTTGCTTAAATCCACGTTTATAGCACTACCAAAGAAACCAGGTGCAAAGGAATGTGATGACCACCGGACTATCAGCCTCTCATGTCACATAACGAAGCTACTTCTGAGAATCATTATGAAAAGAACAAGGGAAAAGATAAAAATGGAAATAGCAGATGAACAGTTTGGATTTTTGAAGGAAAGGTAACACACAACGCCATTTATGCTTTACGAACACTAACAGAAAGAGTTTTAGAAGTACAGAAAGATCTCTACTTATGCTTCATTGATTACACCAAGGCATTCGACAAGGTGAAACATAATGAATTTATTAAAATGCTTGAAGACATCATTATAGACGGCAAAGACTTTAGGATTGTAAAACATCTATACTGGCAACAAGAAACAGCAAATCGAGTTGAAAATAGAACTAGAAAATATCAATCTATAAAACAAGGGGTGCGACAAGGATGTGTACTATCTCCAGATCTTTTTTTTTTTATCTGTACAGCGAGAATATTCTAAGAACAATCATCACAGAACCAGTCATAAAAATTGGAGGATACAATATTAACAACCTTCAGTATGCTGACGACACAGTACTGATAGCTGAGAACCAACAATACCTGCAAAATCTGTTGGATAAAGTCACCAAAGAAAGTGAACAGAAAGGCCTTACTTTGAACATAAAAAAAGACAGAGACTATGGTTATATCTAAGAAACAGAATCCACCAACATACAGTATAAAATTAAACGGAACTATTCTAAAGCAAGTGCAGAAATTAAAATACCTTGGAGCAGTAATAAACTTCAGATGGGAAATGCAGAACAGAAATTATGGACAGAATAGGCCAAGTAAAGAATGCATTTCAGAGAATGAGAAACATATTAGCCAACATATCCTTATCAAAAGCATTACTAGGCTACAATCCAGTAAGTGATAGAATCCTAACAATCAGACTTAAGGGCATTCCTAGAAATGTAACAGTCATCCAGGTATATGCACCTACATTAGCAGCAGAAGAAGATGAAGTAGAACATTTTTATAACACACTGCAGACGACAATGGACCAGGTACGGAAAAATGATATTGTATTTATAATGGGTGATTTTAATGCAAAAATTGGTACAGAAAGAGCAGAAGATGAAGGACAGGTTGTAGGGAAATTTAGCATAGGACACAGAAATGAGGCACGTGACAATCTAATGGCGTTTTGTATGGAAAATGAGCTAATGATCGCTAACACACTTTTTAAACAACATCCAAGAAGACTTTACACATGGACATCACCTGATGGGAAAACCAGGAATCAAATAGATTACATTTTAGTGCAGAGAAGGTGGAGGTCAAGCATAACATCAGCAAAAACTTTACCAGGTGCTTATTGTGACACGGACCATGAGTTATTAATAGCAGACATGAAGATAAAGATAAAAAAGATAGTTATGGGATCAAGACCACTCCGCTTTGACCTTACAAATATACCAGAACAATACGGTATAGAAGTGAAGAACCGTTTCGAAATCCTGATGGCTGTACAGGAAGAGATGACACCAGATGAATTGGCTACGCAGGCCAAAGATATCTTAGTAACAACAGCTAAAGACATGGTTCCAGTAAAGAAAACACAAAAGAATAGATGGATCACAGCAGGTACACTAGAACTGATAAAACAATGTAGAGAAATGAAGACGCAGTGGAGAGTGACAAACAACAACAAAGATAAATATAAAACTTTAAGAAAAGAAGTACGAAGAAACATAAGAAAAGACAAAAAACAATACATACAAGATTGTTGTGAAAGAATAGAAGAACATCAGAGGTGTGGAAGAGATAGTGAAATGTTTAAAGAAATGAAGACATTGACGAGAAATGTCACACCTAAGCTAAATGTAATTTGTGATGAGATGGGGAATACCCTGACAGAGACAGAGGAAATTCTGGAAAGATGGAAGGAATATTGCAAAAGAATGTATGAAACAACCGACTGTGGAAGCAGAAATCAACAGTGTGAATTATTATTGCAGGAGAAAGAACCCGAGCCGACAATGGAAGAAGTTTTATGGGCAATAAAGAGTCTGAAAAATGGTAAATCACCAGGATGTGATGAGATAACCGCTGAATTTATTAAAGCAGGAGGAAAGGAGTGTGCAACAATCTATCATGCACTATGTAAAAAGATATGGCATTCAGGTATTTGGCCAAAAGAATGGAAAAGAACTGTATTCATTCCACTGCCAAAAAAGGGTAACCTGAAATTATGCACCAACTACAGAACTGTTGCCCTGATTAGTCATGCCAGTAAAATTCTGTTAAAAATCATAATGGGTAGACTTCGAAAGAAAATAGAAGAAGAAGTCAATATGGTCCAAGCTGGCTTCAGGCAAGGAAGAGGATCAAGAGATCATATATTCAATCTAAGATTAATACTAGAGAAATGCAGGGAGTTTAATGTGAATCTATATTTATCCTTTATAGACTACTCAAAGGCATTTGATTGTGTACAACACCAGAAACTTTGGGAAATAATGGAAAAAATGGGATTTCCAACACATTTGATACAATTAACATCACTGCTGTATTTAGACCAACAAGCAGCAGTAAGAATAAATGGTGAAACAACAAGTTGGTTTGACATAAAACAAGGGGTCCGTCAGGGGTGCATATTGTCACCCTACTTATTTAACTTGTATACTGAAAATATAATGAGGAATGTTAGAGAAGATGTAGACAAAGAATATTACAATGCCATAACAGTTGGAGGTTATGAAATACCAGAGATTAGATATGCTGATGACACAGTATTGCTGTCCACAACACAAGAAGGAATGGAAAAACTAATTATGTCAGTCCGCAAGAACAGCGAAGAGCAGAACCTCTATCTTAATGCAAAGAAAACTAAAGTGATGACAACTGACAAAACAAACAAGGCAACTGAAATATGTATCAATGAGGAAAAACTGGAAGAAGTGGAGAGTTTTGAATATCTTGGATCACTACTAACTAATAATGGAGATACAATGAGGGAAATTAAAAGGAGGACATCTATTGCTCTTCAGAAAGTAAAACAAATAAAGAATCTGTGGAGAGGAGCAGACAGAACCACAAAAATAAGATTTTTAAGGGCATGCATCTTTCCCATCGCAACATATGCCTGTGAGACCTGGACACTTAACAAAACAGCTGAGAAGCACATAAATGCCTTTGAATGTAAATGCTATAGAAGAGTTCTCCAAATATCGTGGACACAAAAAAGAACAAATATATCTATACTGCAAGAGCTTAATATTGAAGAAGGCTGGCTAGTAAAGAGGATTAAAGAGAGAAAACTTAAATATTTTGGCCACATTAAACGTCATGATAATTTAGAGAAGACCATATTGGAAGGATACATAATGGGAAAAAGAAAGAGAGGAAGACCGAAACGAAGATGGCTGCAAGACATCGTTGATGATCTGGAAATGGATGCAGCAGCAGCAGGCCATCTTGCTCACAACCGAGAGGCCTACAGGAGTGCTGTTTGGTAGGCAAAGTTCCGCAAGGGACATGCAAAGGAATGATGATCCTTATCAATGAATGTTAGAAAACGAGTCCTAAAATATTATATTGAACCTATCTTGTTATGTGGAAGTGAATCATGCACAATAGGCAGGTCTGCACAAAAAATCATTGGAAGCATCAGAAATGTGGTTTATTAGAAGAATGTTGCGAATTCCCTGGACAGCAAAAATAACTAATGAATAATGTATGAGAAGAGCTGGAGAGACAAAAAAATCTTGTCAAAAAGATAAGAGAGTGACAATGTACTTTCATAGGACATGTAATGAGAAGAGGGGGCATTGAAAATATTATAACAACAGGAAAAATAGAAGGAAGAAGATCAAAAGGAAGACCAAGAGAAATGATACTGGACTGTATGACGGAATGGTGTGAGAGGAGATCACCGACTGAGCTGATGGCCTGCATGAAGGATAGTGTACTCTGGAGAAGCATAAAAGCCAACGCCAGTTGGCACATGATGATGATGATGAGAGCTCTTTCCGTGCCCGTGGGTTATGTAAAACCCAAAGTCGATTCTGACTTCCGAGCCTTGCTTCCTTATTCCCACATGTTTTGTTTCGTATAACTGTAATTCTCATTTTGGTTCGCACGTTAACTACTTATGTCCCTTTACACAATGGTGGAAGAGTGCTTAGTTACGACCGATTGGAGCAAGAAAAACGAAGAGAAACATCGAGAAATTTCAATTTTTTGGTGATGTAGATAGGGGTATGGACATGGCCTGTGACCAGACCACTCCTCTTAAATGTATCCCAAGTAGATCTAGACATATTAGACGACTGGAGAAGTAGTTAGAATGTTATTTCAGACATTATTTTAGCGATAATGCAACATAGAATCACAATACGAGACCGACATGTAGATCTAGACATCTCAGATGGTAAGTACTGTACATCTAGACCTAGCCGATGGTAAATTAGACACAATCATTGTCTAAAAACATCACATTAGTTCTTTTTTCCTAAAAAAAAAACTCTGCATTTATGAAATCTTATATAAAGTTATATTTTGAAACAAGTACAATTAAATACTGTGTTTCATTCACTTTTACTAATATACCCCCTATACATATCAAGACCCGCGCCTTTAATCTAGCACTCAGATGAACCTCCGTGTTGTCTCCCTGACACGGAGGCCTGTCTAACATGTTGGATTAAGAAAGGGTGGCTACAAGGAGACCATGAAGCAACAGATCACAACTGAATTGTGAACTTACAAACTGATCAGAAGTCTTAGCAGCATCGGTGGTCCCTGTGCAAAGTAATGCACTGGACCCCCACCATTCTTCTCTAACCTATACAAGTAATGTTAGGAATCCATAGCTTTCCATAGGCTGGTTGGGCCCCATGCACCTGGGGCCCCTGGGCAGTGCCCGGGTGCACCCATGCGTTAAGACGGCACTAGTCGGGAAATATTCATAATAACATGAATAAAGAACTTGCTGCTGTAACTCCTGCATAATAGTAGACATCTTATTTGGCATTCAGAATGTAATAAAATAGAACGCCACATAACCTTAGTTTGCAGTGACTTCAGTTAAGCAAAAGTCTTATAAACTGCATATACGAAAACTGTCGAATACTATGTGCACTCAACACTTCTTTATGAAAGAACAATGGCTCTCAAACTTTATCAGGTTATTGCCCCATTGCCTTCTGGGCAACATAATTACGGCCCCCCTCTCCCCCACCTTTTTTATTTCCCACAGCTGGTTCAGATGTTCCCTGCCGTTCTATCCCCCCCCCCCCCAAATATCTTCCCATCGCTACTGAAGGGGCCGGTGCGGTCCATTTTGAGGACCGTATATGAAGATGCCATTAACCAAGAAAGAAACAGAAAAAGAAGTGAAGCCATTGCAATTTTAAATTAAAATAAAGACAATAAAGAAATATCCAATCTGATGAAACGGAAGTGGGAAATAATGAAAACGTAAAAAAAGCCAAACAATAAAACAAATTTCGGCCATTTCAAAAAGCGCAGTACTGTAAAAGAAACCACATTTCAGAGCAACGGTAGTGGGAAAAGAACAACCGGATGAATAAAGGTATAGATTTGAGACCAATATCAACGGGCAGACCGGAATCAGCACGGGTGGGTGGTTCTGTGAAAGGAAGGAACAAGAGCAAACGGGAGCTTCTCGTGTTGAGATGACACACGATGGTGGTGCAGTTCCGTCCACTTGACCTCTGCGGAATATTTTGTGAATCATCTCCCTTGCGCCAAGCGCGTTTCACAGATGGCGCTTACAGGCTGCCATAGTTGTGTATGCTATGGCCGATCGCGTAGAAATCTCCGGACAAGATGGACTTTAACGCTCTTATTGCAGAGTTAAGGGCTTCTAGCGAAAATCTACCCAAAGATTCTGCAGACCGAAGTCTTCTGTCGTCAGTTTATTGCAACAAGGCATGCAAAGTAAGTTCAGTAACAGCGCTGTTGATTTGGTTTAGGGACCCGATGTAAACTGATCGTCCATGGCGTTTGTGTGAATCTGCACGCACCCTATGATCGGTTAAACCACAATAATGCCCACGGTTTTATTAATTATAGCTTCATCAATCATGCTCACGTGCTTGTAGATTTGTTTTAACTCTAACCAGCAATAGCTTGAGAGGGATTTTAAGTTGAAATTGAAACTTTTTTTTTAACCGATTGATGTAATTAAATATCTCGTAGAAGTAGCTTTTATGAGAGACCAGAATGTTATTTTTTGAGAAACAGCTAATATACTGGTCTTTTTTAAATGGCAACGCTCAACAGCTAATATGATTGTAATGTATTGGTGATTATTTTAAAGGAGTCAATTGAAAGTTATTTGTTGTTGCCTCATTTGTTCCAGTAAGTTAACTGTTATTGTTCACATTTTCCTCAAAGTACTATTTCATAACATACCAAAAGCTGTCATTTACCTGCTCCAGAAAAACCGGCTTCTGTAACGAAGAGAGTCATTGTTTATGTTTTCATCTCAGTGTATTGATTCTCTTTGATAATAATAAAAAAGTAAGAATGCAGAAATCCCATGTATCAGATAGTAATACTTGTTAAGAAAACCAGCCACTGTGTTTTCAAATATAAACTTTAACTCTCTCTCTCTCTCCCCCTCTGTTTTTTGTTGGTTTTTTTTTTGGAGGAGGGGGGAGGAGGTGGTACTGGTTTATTAATTTGTGAGCTCCTATGATTCTATATCTGGTTAACAGTTCTTTGTGTTCATGCTGCAATGGTAAAAACAAAAGAATGTAAATTATACTCACCCATTTAGCTGTGTATGAGAATTTTTTTTTTAATTGAATTTTTTCCAGTCTTTTAGCTGATGATATTATAATTTATTTTAATTAAAGGTGTACAAAATACCGAGTTTTATGTATTTTCAAAAATACGATTTTTTTTTTCTGCATGGTCAAATGTGAATTCGACAGTAGATTAGAAGGAATCTGCTTGCTTAAAAAAAATGAATGTAAAAATGATGTTATTATTGTTAGAAGTACATAATCTTGTAGCCTTATAGAAGCTTGCAGTGAGAATAATTGCTAACTGCAGAGTATTAAACATTTTATTTTCCTATTAGACCTAATCCAAATGAAGTATTGATTTGGTTTCAGTGCTGGGCAATCCAGAAGAAATATGTATTCCTTTGAAGTTTTATTATTCAGATTTAAATATTTGAATTTTGTCATTATTTGGCTGAGCAGTCTTATGTTATGCGTTGCTGTAGTTTATACAGCTGATCATTAAGTATTAATATGGCAGAATTAAGTCGGGTCACATGATGGAGCCGAGTATTTATTTATTTATTTTTTTTAAATTTATTTTTCAGTTAGAATCACTGTACTAATGCTTCACACACACACACCCCACCACTCCCAAACCTCCGCACGCCAATCATTTTGAAATAATAGACAAAGCCAGGCAGTAAAAATTTTTTACTTGACTGTAGCTCATTTACTGTTTCATTTTCAACGTTTACAATCTCTGTGATTTAAAAAAAAAAAATAACCAAGTGAAGTGAGTTTAGGTTGTGATCAGAGCTGTTCTTAGTACAAGTATTTGAAGGTATCCAAAACTCAAAGAATTCATTGGTTGTGTGGTTGTGATTCACTGATGAAGTTTGCATATTACTATTAGCCAAAAATGAAAAGAACCCACAGAAATTATTAGATTAGTTGTAGTTGTAAAAGAAAAAGCTCTCCATAAGTAGCAAGAAAGCAGAAACAGTGCTTATATCATGGAAGAAGAATCCACCTAAACACAGTGCTAAAGCACAAGGAACTACCTTGAGACAAGTGCATATGTTTAAATATTTGAGCATGCGACTAACATCAGATGAGAAATGCACCTTAAGAATAGATTATGCCAAACCAAAACAGCTTTCAAGCAAATGAGAAACATCTTGTGCAATGCGTCTCTGTCATTGAAGATCAGAAAGAGAGGAGAATTCTAAATTGATACATGGACCCTAACCTACTCAGTAGGAGTGAGTCATAAACAGTGAACAGATCAGTGCAAAGATCATTAGAGGCAACAGAGATGTGGTTTCTTAGAAGAATGTTAAGAGCACCATGGATAGCTAAGATGACAGCCAGGGAATGCTTAAATAAAAGCACATGAAGAAAGGAACCTACTTATATCTATCAGAAAAAAATGGCAGGCATCAATTGATTGATATAATAAGAAGGAGAGGGCTTGAAAACATAGCAGGAAAGATAAATCAGAACAGAGGCAAGGAAAGACCAAGAGGGGAAAAAAAATCATGGACAGTCTAAGGCAATGACACAGCAAAAAAGTCACCAACTGAGCTGATGGAAAATGTCAAGGATAAAGATTTTTGGAGCAGCATGCGTGCCAGTGACTGCCCAGCATGGCACCTGATGATGATGATGTATGCATGAAGTTGCTACTGCAATAATCAGCTCGTGCTACTGACAAAATGGTAGTGTTATTTTATTTTTTTTCTCTGTACTGTTTGTGGTGTAACCCAGAATAATGTTAACCTTTCCTGCCTTGACATGCTTGTCTGCAGTTGCTGTTGGCAAGTCATGTTTTGACAGACTTTCTCACTCATACTTTGTGTGTTTGTGGGTAGAAATCTGGGTTTTCATTCTGATTGTTTTTAGAATTGAGTGATGGTGAATAAAATTCCAGGACTTTTTCATCATCGTCGTCATCATCAGCATCATCATAGAGCATAGGCCACAGATAAAGGCTCTTCAGTCATCCCTGTTCTTGGAATTGATCTCTGCTTCCTTCCGTGTGCATCCCTTGTCTCTGAGCACTGTCATAATTTCTCTCCTCTAATTAAGTCTAGGTGTTCCTCTTTTTCTATTTCCCTGAGGATTCCATGTCAGTGGCTGTCTTGCTGTGTTGGTATTTTACTGTAATGCTTACACCAGTTTCTAAGTCTAAAAAGAAAAAAAAAAGGGACATATACTTTGTGGTTTGGCCTGGTAGTTTTGTAGATCCAGAAGCCAAATACCTAACAGTGATTCATTGTTGCTTCTAGGTACACATTTGAGGAGACTGAAAATGATGCATACACACAGTAAAGTGATGGGGCATAGTATGAATGATTAGCTCCCAAAACTAGCAGGCAAAGCACTTTAGACAGAGGAGGAATAGAAATAATAAGAGAACAGCTATCACTCAGAGGGCACTGGTAGGATGAACAACTGCCTGGCCATGAGAGAGGACAGCACACTAAGTGGCAGAGTTGATAGAGGTTTTATTCTGTCATGACAAGGATGTAAACAAAGCAATATAAATATTACCTGATGGGGAAAACAAACAACCAAATATATGATATCACTATAAGAAAACCTGCCCACCTTCTATTGACCCAAGACCTCTTTATGTAGGAATGACCTTTGTGTTCAATTTTTCTCGTCCACTGTAACTGTGGTAACATCCCATGTTCATGGAACCATGATATCCAGTTTTCCTTTCATCAGTTGACCATTGATGTACAGCGTAATCCAGTGTCCCTTGCCATGCAAGAGTATATAGTCAACCCATGCATGCGTATATACTGCTCAAAAAAAGAAACACAACAAAAATGATGTTGCAATTTAAACTGAAGTTTGCTGATCAGACATGGGCAAATTGCCAGAAACGTTCACTTGGACATCAGCTTCGAGTGCTGACCTGAATTGTAATCAGCAGATAATTCATGAGCACAGAAAAGCGACACTAGTCAAAACAGCATTTTTGACAATAACTCATGACAGGTTCATGAGAATCCCAACACAAAACTCACAGACCTTGTTATTGAATGCCTATAAGAGATTGACACTCCTCGAATCAATTCATTTGAAAATTCATTGTGCAAGTATGGCTCATCTCACTACAGAACAACTATTCATCATCATTGGATGTTTACAGACTGAACAGTCACAAAGTGTAGTGGCCAGACAATTTAATGTGGTTAGCAGCACCATTAGTTGCCTTTGGAGACAATTTCAAGAAACTGGTTCAGTTGCAGACCAGCCGCGAAGTGGAAGACCCATAGTCACAACTCCTACCGAAGACTGCTTCATACGGCTCCATCACTCTAGGAATCGATTTGCATCTGCGTCCTCAGCAGTCCAGTCAATGACAGCAGCTCATAGAATTTCAGATCAAATGGTCAGGAAGCTGCTGCACGAAGCTGGTCTTTGGACTAGAATACCCTACAGAGGTCCTGTTCTTATGGACCGGCATCGCCAGAACCAACTGCAGTGGATGAACTAGCATCGTCAGTGGACTGTTCAGAATGATTGGAAAAGGCTTTGGTTTAGTGATGAATCATTGTTTCTGCTCCAGTGACACAGTAGACAAAGAAGAGTTTACCGCAGAGTCCATGAACACTACGCCCAGAACTGCATGGATGAGGCTCCTTCACATGGTGTTGGAGGTGTACTGGTGTGTGGGGACAATCAGCTTCATGGAAAAAAGTGACCTGGTGCAAATTGAAGGATGCCTGAATACCCAACGATACATTGCTGAAATTCTTTGTCCTCACATCCTTCCACTTCTGGCTGCACCAGGGTAGATTTTTCAACAGGATAACGCTCGACCTCATGTGGCACAACTCATCACCCAGTTACTTGCTGACAACAACGTCAAGCCCATTCTGTGCCCATCCATGTCATCAGACATGAACCCAATAGAACGCTTATGGGATGAACTCAACAGACAAGTCCGCCAGCGAGACGTGATGCCAACCAATTTCCAACACTTGTCTCGGGAAGAGTGGGCAGCCATCCCACAACAACAAATCCAACTGCTAATCGGATCCATATCAAGGATTTATCATTCTCTGATACAGGCCAGAGGATGCCATACTGAAATGGAGGCCTCAGTCGCAAAGAATAAAAGTCCAAACTAAATTTAATGAACATCATTTCATTGGTAAAGTTAAAATTTCTTCAATTGCCAAGATTGAAACATTAATTCCGTAAAATAAAATTTTGATACAAGTTTGAAATTTTGTGTCCATTATGACTACAGTAGTGTTGTGTTTCTTTTTTTGAATTATATATATATATATATACATGCACGCACGCACGCACACATTCGTGTCTTAGTGATGAAGTGGTTAGTGCACTGGTCTCTCGTGGCAAAGGTCGGGGGTTTCAGTCCGACTGGAGGCATCCCAGTCACCCAGCTGTAGAAATGGGTACCCTACTTCTTCCAGAGTTGGGGAAGGAAAGGCAGCCAGGCGTGATACTGACCATATCACCCTCTAGTGTGCTGACAGGTTAAGGAAAATATGAGCACTAACACCATATCCCTATATGTCTCTAAGGCATGACAGGATTACCTTTTATATATATATATATGTATACAGTGCCGTAAACCTCATCGCTGATGATTTAGCAACTCAGACACATGATTATCTTGTTTTTTGTATCATTTACCAGCAGCTGTGCATGTAGGGTTGTCATGTGTGTCTTGCTAGAGTCAATTTGTTTTCCCCACCACTGAATCAGGTGTCCATTTTTATAGCTTGGTCAACCGGAGCCGTGATTCTCAACCCCCTTTTTTTTTTGCCCATTCACCCCTTTCACCATATGTCAAGGTTAGGGTTAGGTTGTAGGTTATGTACAATCTAGAAGTATAGTTTGAAGAAAGATGAATATTGCAGCAGACTTAAGTCTGTCAGTCTTTGATGTTCTTTTCTCTTCTTCCTCCTTCCCAACCACCACCAAGAAACCTTGAGATTCCCCACTTGCTGGCAAGTCTTGGGCTGTAGGGTATCAGAAATGAGCCACCTTATCAGTCTCTTCTTATTGCTTCTAGAAAACAGGCTGTTGCTGTCAATCAGTCTGGCTGACCGGTGCTGTGTCCAGAGTGGTGGAGTCCGCTTGCTTCTTGAGTCTTCCCCGGATAGGTCATTGTACCCCAGCCCTAATTTGACACACTGTGGGTGTATCAGGATAATCATAGCTTATCTGCAGTGTTTGCAGCTACAGGGAGATTCACAAACCAGCAGCCAGGCAGTTAACCAGCCAATCAAACAACTAACCAGCCAGCTTGTCTACCTCAGTGCAATCAACAGAGCTAACAAATGTCTGAGAACTGTGGTATCCTTTCTTTCCCCCAGTTAGACTTGCTATAATAATGTGCCCTCCTCCCACCTGCCCATGAAGAAGCTTGCCTACTGCTACCATTAAACATTAAAAGAAGTTAAGAAGAAGTACGTAATATTCACTTAATATTTTTTGTTCTGTTTCAGGTTCTGGACCAAGTGGCTGACACCACAGATTATGACAGTACTATAACTGGACTGTGGCTTGTAGCTGCCCACTTTGCAGAACAACTTGTGTACTTAAAACCTGTACCTGCTTTATCAGAGCTGTGTTTCAAACTGTTCAGGTAAGAGACAACACCTGCTTTATCAGAGCCATGTTTCAAACTGTTCAGGTAAGAGACAACACCTGCTTTATCAGAGCCATGTTTCAAACTGTTCAGGTAAGAGACAACACCTGCTTTATCAGAGCCGTGTTTCAAACTGTTCAGGTAAGAGACAACACCTGCTTTATCAGAGCTGTGTTTCAAACTGTTCAGGTAAGAGACAACACCTGCTTTATCAGAGCCATGTTTCAAACTGTTCAGGTAAGAGACAACACCTGCTTTATCAGAGCCGTGTTTCAAACTGTTCAGGTAAGAGACAACACCTGCTTTATCAGAGCCATGTTTCAAACTGTTCAGGTAAGAGACAACACCTGCTTTGTCAGAGCTGTGTTTCTAACTGTTCAGGTAAGAGACAACACCTGCTTTATCTGAGCCGTGGTTCAAACTGTTCAGGTAAGAGACAGTACCCGCTTTATCTGACCTCTTTTTCAAACTGTTCATGTAAGATACAATCAATCCCTGCTTTATCTGACCTCTTTCAAACTGTTCGGAGAAGATACAGTCACTGCTTTGTCAGACTTCTGCTTCAGACTGTTAGGTAAGAGATGGTCTCTGCTTTATTAGGTAAGAGATGGTCTGTGCTTTATCTGACCTCTTTCAAACTGTTCAGGTTAGACAGAGTCCCTGCTTTTTCATATTTAGTGTAAAGTAGTAAAAGGTTTATCTGAGAAGGGAATGATTTATAAAGGTGTATAACGGGTTTATGTTCACTAATTTATTATACAAAAATTTATTATACGTGTTATTTTCAAACACATTCTACAGACAATGTGCCAAAGCAGTGCTGAACATTCAGTGGCAGAATCTAGAGGAAGACAGTTCTCTGAAGCAGAATTTCCTAGCATCATTGGCAAACTTGCATGCCAGGTTGGTGCCGCTGGACTTCCCACGATTCCGTCTGCTAGAGGCTCTGACGGAGAATCCGTGGACAAATCCAACATTGGCCAAAGTCATGGGGGGCGAGGTGGATGACAGCGATAAGGAAGAAGGTAGAACATTGTTGTGTGCTCCATCATAATCAGTCCTTACCGTGGTTAGAGACAAATGATAAGGAAGAAGGTAGAACATTGTTGTGTGCCCCATCATAATCAGTCCTTACCGTGGTTAGAGACAAATGATAAGGAAGAAGGTAGAACATTGTTGTGTGCTCCATCATAATCTGTCCTTACCGTGGTTAGAGACAAATGATAAGGAAGAAGGTAGAACATTGTTGTGTGCTCCATCATAATCTGTCCTTACCATGGTTAGAGACAGATGATAAGGAAGAAGGCAGAACATTGTGTGCTCCATCATAATCAGTCCTTACCATGGTTAGAGACAAATGATAAGGAAGAAGGTAGAACATTGTTGTGTGCCCCATCATAATCAGTCCTTACCGTGGTTAGAGACAAATGATAAGGAAGAAGGTAGAACATTGTTGTGTGCCCCATCATAATCAGTCCTTACCGTGGTTAGAGACAAATGATAAGGAAGAAGGTAGAACATTGTTGTGTGGTCCATCATAATCTGTCCTTACCATGGTTAGAGACAAATGATAAGGAAGAAGGTAGAACATTGTTGTGTACTCCATCATAATTTGTCCTTACCATGGTTAGAGACAAATGGTACGGAAGCAGGTAGAACATTGTTGTGTGCTCCATCATAGTCAGTCCTTACCATGGTTAGAGATAAAACTCTCCATCCAATCAAGTCTTTGTATTTTTTTACATTTTCCCTGAAAGAGTCACCTCTGTGCACTCTGAGTTTGTGCCCATTTTCTTTCATCTTCTAGATACCAGTCAAATGTCATTTGTTCTTTTTTATACACAGTCTGTGCCCAAAACAGCTACCATCTTGATTGTTTAAAGATCATCTATTTTTTTTTTTTTTTAAGAAGCTAAAATCAGACAGGGCACCAGGTGAAGATGAAGTGACTGCGGAGATGTTGAAAGCAGAAGAAACAGAAACACCAAAACAACTTTGCCGGATATTACAACAAATTTGGGATTTAGAAAAAGTCCCAGAGGAGTGGAAAACTGGTCTTATAGTAAAATTACCAAAGAAGGGTGACCTCAGAGATTGCGGGAACTGGAGAGGCATTACCCTACTGCCTCTCACCAGTAAAGTATTTTGCAGAATAATCATCAACAGAATTGTACCAACACTTGAGGAAAAACTTCGGAAAGAGCAGGCAGGATTTAGGAAAGGAAGATCATGCATAGACCACATATTTGTACTTAGACAAATATTAGAACAGGCAAATGAGTGGCATAGCACAACATATGCATTATTCATAGATTTTGAGAAAGCCTTTGACATTGTCAACAGAGATGCACTGTGGAAAATCCTAAGATGGCATGGCCTCCCCCATAAAATAGTTAATGTAATCAAAGCCCTATACGAGGGTTTTCAGTGCAAAGTTATCTGTGGAGAACATACCTCCAGCAGCTTTAGGGTACAAACAGGAGTGAAACAGGGATGTGTACTATCACCAACATTATTTATCTTGGCAATAGACTGGTTAATGAAGGAGGCAACATCAGACAAACGCAGAGGATTACAATGGACCCTTGACACAGTGCTGGAGGACCTTGACTTTGCGGACGATATTTGTCTATTATCAAGCAGTCACAAAGATATGCAAGATAAAATAAACAAGCTAACTCAGAATGCAAACAACATAGGACTAAAGATCAACGTAGGAAAGACAAAGTTAATGAAGCAAAATATGAACAACAGAAATGTACTCAGAGTAGATAACAAGTTAGTGGAGGAGGTCAACGAATTTGTATACCTTGGCAGCAGAGTAGTAGAAAATGGAGACAGCACAGAGGACATCAACAGCAGACTTACTAGAGCAAACCAGGCTTTTGCAATGCTGCAGAATATATGGAAATCCAAAAAAACTAAGCATAAATATGAAAATCAGGATATTTAAGAGTAATGTTTTAAGTGTACTACTCTATGGAAGCGAATGCTGGAAAATCACCAAAACCATAGAAAACAAGTTGAATTCTTTCCAGACTAAATGTTTACGAAGAATTAGAAAAATATTTTGGCCAAACACTATAAGAAATAACATCTTATTAGCAGAAATGCAGATGAAACCACTGACAACAATTATTGAGGAAAGACGCTGGCGATGGTTGGGACATGTGCTCCGAATGACTGACAACTCACTACCAAAAATAGCACTAAGATGGACACCACAGGGGAGCAGAAGTAAGGGTAGACCAAAAGAGACATGGAGAAGAACAACAGAAAGGATGTTGAGCAATAGAGGGCTCACCTGGGCAAGAGCAGAAAAACAGGCGAAGGACAGGCATTTGTGGAAAACCCTTGCGGAAGCCCCATGTGCCCTGGGCACTTAAGGTTCAGAGAGAGAGAGAGATTGTTTTTTTTTGTTTTTCTTACCCCAAATTCTTGATTTCTGTTTTCTTTCCTGCACAGTCCCAGAATATTCTCTGTCTTCTCTTTAGTATCCTTTTTATTTGTCAGATATCCATTTGTAGAGAGAGCAACTAGTATCATTTTATATAGAGAACATTTAGTATCATTTTATATTGAAGACGTCTGATTCATTAAGTGTATCATTTACCGTAATGTATGATTCCAGTAAAATAAATGAAATATAAACTGTAGGATTACAAAACTAATAATAATAAGAAGGAGAAAGGACAAAAAGGGTTAAGATTTGTTCATTGGCAGTTTTTGTCATTGCAGGTGATAAGTAATAGAAAAGATCGATGGTAGATGTTCTAAGAGCAAACCTTACTAAAGTTTGTTGTGTGTTCAGTGACAGTTTTATCCACAAAGTCGACCGTGGTGTAAGCAAACTGCACATACCATATTTCCCACCGTATGAGACGCACTTTAGACCCTGATGGTTATGTTTGGATTGGCCTTGGGGTAGAGGTTACCGGTACCAGACTTGCATCTATACACCTATGCTTAACAAGCTAGTCTCCTGACAACCTTAGAATGCAGCATATATGATTTTTAAATGCATAAATTATGATTGCAAAAAACATTAATAATAATAATATTAAAAAGTAAAAAACTGTTAGGCTGCAGCACATCACTCAGTAGCCTAACTTTATTTGTTTCCAGGCACTTAGTGATGTACTGTATTTATCTGCTGCAACATTTTGTTATTTACTTTTGAGAATGGGTGGATCATTAATTGAATAGTACAGCCAGAAGTGTGTAAAATTGTTGCAATATATCGATATTGTAAATACAAGATAGCCATTGTTGCTTTAGTGCTAACACATTACACAGGCAAAAAATGGCATCATCAACTTTGCATGTGCTGGATATATGAATTTTCTATGCTAAACCGTGAAGTTAATAAATCTTTGTTAAAATGCCCAGTTCAGGTATTCTATAATTTTTATTTATTTCTTTTTTTAAAAATAAAATCCTTGATGAACTTGTTACAGTAATGGATAGTTTTATGCTGAAGCTGTAGCTGTAATTTCTATCAAGAAAGTGGCATGAGTTGGTAAAAGCTGAGCTTAAGACAAGTCTGAAGAGAATATCCAGTAGCATACAATCTTGGACCAAGACCCTGTTCAGGGAAAGGCAATGAAATTTATGGAAAATTTTGTTATTTTTTTCCCCAAAATATTTCTGCCATAGTATAGGTATGTCTTATATGCTGGTGTGTCTTATATGGTGGGAAATACAGTATATGTCCTTTATATATGTGTTTATGTCTTGTATCTTTTAGTCTGATGCTTTTTTTTAAATCATGAAGTGATGCAGTGCTCATGCATGGAGTTGCTTGTCGTGTGTGTTCAGTTTTTGTGTCTGATGAAAGAATCTTGCATGGAATACTTTCAGATGTCTTTGTTCTGATCTATATATAAGTCTCTTACTCTCAAGAAAGACACGGCATGGTGCTGGTGTGAGAATGCTGATGCAGCCTGGAAAAATGGCAGCATATGTCACTGGAAAATATCATAGAAATTTATGGAAGTTAGTGAACATTTATGATAGTTTATTATAATTATATACATTATAAATTTATGATAGTTTATTATAATTATATACATTAATGCATATCTCATGTCTGTTTCTTCTTATAGTGCGGCAATACATTGAACAGGAAGATCCAATTATCCTACAGCTGAGGGTGGATATGATGCTAAAAGAGAACTGTGAGGAATATGCCCTCAATCTTTGTAACAGCTGCCTGAGTCATCCAGAGCTTCAGTCAGATCTCGGGGTCAGGAAGACCCAGCTTTCTCTGCTTTACAAGCTGGGACAGGAGGACAAGCTGCAAGAGGAGGTAATCATTATCATCATCTGGTGATCATTTCATTTTGTGGGGTCTTCACTGTCCTTAATCAATTTGGTTTCTCTGTGCCACTTAGTCATCCCATACAGCTGTTTTATTTTGTTGTGGTTAAGTGTTCCAGTGCTTATCAGGAGGGCGGTTGTATGACTGATACCAGGTTATGTTCAAAGAATTTCATTTTCCCTGATGTTTTTTTTTTTTTAAAATTAGTTTTTAATGTTTTGCGTTAGTTAATAGTTGATAGATTCAAGTATTTGGGAACAGTTATAACAGCTGATGGGAAATGTCACAACAAAATAAAAAGCAGACGTGCTCAGATCAAATCAGCATTCCAGAAAATAAGAAACATCTTGTGCAACAGATCCATATCAATGGAAACAAGATTCTGAGTACTTATATGTTACATCAAGCCAATTTTGTTTTATCGATGTGAAGCATGGTTCATGAATAAGGTAGTACAGCGAGAAATGGAGGCCATGGAAATGTGGTTCATAAGAAGGATGTTGAAGGCACCATGGACAGCCAAGAAAACCAACAAAGAAGCCATAAGAGAGGCTGGAGTTAAAAGGCAAATTACAGCAAAGATCAGAGGCAGACAAGCAAGATTTGTAGGACATTTTCTGAGAAGAGGAAAATTGAAACACATTGTGGTAGCTGGAAAAATTGAGGGAAGAAGAGACAGAGGAAGACAGAGAGAGAGAAGTTACTGGATGGGCTGTCAGTGTGGCTAGGAAGAAAGTCACCGGCTGATCTCATAATCAGGTCTAAAGATGGAATTGTGGAGAGAAATGATTGCTTATCCACACGGCACAGCACTTGATTTGATTGATTGAATGTTTTGCAACTTCTTTAGTATTTTTCTGAATTACCATGGTAAAGGCAAGATGGTTTTTTAGGGACTTTTTTTTTTAATTGAGCCTGCTTTGCTTGTAGTTGCAACTTCTGCATTCTAGAGGCCATCTATCATCTTTGCTTTATCAGTTTTGTAGCACAGTTTATCAACAGTTTTCTTGTCTGTGGTTTATTTGTAAGACTGATGCTTTATTAGGTCATCTGGTATTTTCTCACTTTAAAACCGACTCCCTTTATCAGTGGGATGCTTTGTGAAAAGAAAAGGCTCTGGTAGTTTTTATAGTAAACATAATTAGTTTCTAGAGAACTCCACCATAACTAGTCCCAGGTTCGTGTTCAGAAAGGGAAGGAGGAACATGGTTGAATCTGAGTGCATTTTGTGAGAGGATGTTATGGATAAAACCTTGAACTTGTCAGACACATTCTGGTGTGTTCACAGCCAAGCGTATCACTTATAGTGCATCACCAAGGGAAAATATGAAGGCACAGACTGATAACAGAGTGTTTAGATCCAGTTGAGGGTGTTGTAACCTACTGTAAACTTCATCCTGGAGAAAAGTCACCAGATTCATAAGGAAAACTAAACAAATAGTAATAGTTTATAGATAGAGCATCAGCTTCTCAAAGCAAAGAGATAGAGTTCCAGCCCTACTAGTTTCAGTCAACCAAACTTAGAGAGTGTCTGACATTTGTGTTAGGGAAACACCAGCGCTGATGCCTGATGTGAGAGAACATCACCTGAACAAAGTAAAATTCTTAACACTTCTTCTAAGAAAGGTCTGTCAGTCAGTCCCGGCCTGAGGAGCTCTTGTCAGCCTGACCTGTAGAACTGGCTACATTTCTTCTTCTGGAAACAACCAAGACAAGACATCCAGGCGTAATACTAATCTTATCACACTTTAATTACCAACATTTCCAGGAAAATATGTGCTGTGTCACCATAGTCCCTAGATGCCTCAAGCATGAAACAGGTCAAGGAAATGATGGCTGTTAATACTATATTCTCTTGATATATCAGTGGCATACCATAGATTTGCCTTTATCTTTGTAAGCTTTTACACCTTTCTGCAGTATTTCATCTTAATATGTGGTACTTATTACCATGCAGTTAAGTAAACAGATTGTGTTTACAGTTCATTATTAACAGGCACAATAATGATCTTGCTTGGATGAACTGAGAATTCAGCTTGAAAGAGGATGTTTAGTCTTTCTAGCTGTGATGTAGATAGATGAAAAAAAAAACTATGGTGACTACAATTTATGATGTGTATGTCCCTTTTTTTTTAAACTGAAACCAGTGTCAGAAACTAAGCATACAGGATGCAGTCCGAATTATCAAGCAGCTACAGACGTATGAAACACACAGACAGATTTGCACAGTCTTGGCTCAGACTTTCATGGTCCAAAACTGGATAAGACCATCTGATATGGAAGCAAACAAAGTGAGTTATTATACAGTTTTTATAGTAATTGTGTGCGTATGGAGTCTGTAAGTGACGAAAGTCCTTGTTAGGTCCAGTCACCTGAGGTTGGCAGCTACTTATGAACACAGTGAACATGCATTCTTTCCAGTAGTTGTGTGATGAAAACTTTAAGGTTGAGTAATGTTTTTAGAAAGTTCTAAGCACAAAAACCAAGGTGAGATTATTCAATTCAAATGTAATATCCACCCTCGTTTATGCATGCAAAAGCTGGAAAACAACTAAAGAAATAGACAACAGGTTAGACTTTTTTTAAAACAAATGCCTAATGAGA
This sequence comes from Achatina immaculata, assembly GCA_009760885.1. NCBI lineage: Eukaryota > Metazoa > Mollusca > Gastropoda > Stylommatophora > Achatinidae > Lissachatina > Lissachatina immaculata. The sequence goes on from CM019716.1 coordinate 36,590,384, forward strand.
ATGCTTGGTATAAAGTGGAACGAATTCAAGAACAGTGCAGAGATAAGACAGATGAGTGAACAACAACAACCTGTCTCATGGGTGATCAGAAAAAAGAAGATGGGCATATGTTGGTCATGTGATGAGAAGAAACAGTCAGAGAATCTCAGAACAAGCTATCAAGTGGAACACAACAAGCCAAAGATAAAGAGGCTGACCACGTGAAACTCTGAAGAGGACATTGTTAAGAGATGCCAAATTAGTAGGCATAAAATCCTTTGATGAGGTTGAAAAACTTGCCGAAAATAGGAATACTTGGTGATCTACAATGCCAGCCCTATGTGATGTTTAATGGCACGGGAAGCATTGAGTTGGGGCTTGATTATAGAGATTTTCTTTGATTCCTACAGTGGATTCATGAAGCAGCTTCTCAGCAGACTCCACCACCCCTAGGACCATCTCAGTCCCAGCTTCACTGTCCATCATTTCAGACAAGATAATCTGGTCTGCTGTCAGCTCATTGTGACTTCTGATATCAGTTCCATTTACTGATGTACAGTTCCTCTTGTGCCATTATGTTCACATCAACTGTCACCTCATATTATTGTATTATGTACCTTCACATTTTACTCACCTCCCAACTCATCTCAACTCTTTCAGCATAAGCAGAGATGCTTTGTTGCAGTGAAATCTATGCTGCCATCCTCCAGGAGGATGCTAATGATGACAGACTGAAGCAGCTTCCGTTAGCTTTTCAGACATTAGCTGGGAGTTAGACAGTGGTCTTATGTCACCTTGGCTCAGACATTAGCTGGGAGTTAGACAGTGGTCTTATGTCGCTCTGGCTCAGACATTAGCTGGGAGTTAGACAGTGGTCTTATGTCACCTTGGCTCAGACATTAGCTGGGAGTTAGACAGTGGTCTTATGTCACTCTGGCTCAGACATCTCCATGTTCTGGGAACTGCAAAGATAGTGATGTGAACAAGTTTACTGAAATGAGTCTCCACAGACTCTCCAGAATGGGTCTGCAGAAGAATTTTTGAGGGTCTATGGACCAGCAGTGGGATTGGCTTGACTAAAAACATCAGCTGGGCTCCATTTATTGGTTTATTTTTAATGAGAAGTCCACAGCTGTTCTCAGATCAGGCATCTCACTTTGCTGACTAGACAGTTGCTTCACAGAGGCTTCCATTCAGACATTGTAAACTGGAGGCATGGACTATTTGGGTAACTGCAATAGCTTAATCTCCTTTATGCTTGCCGTTTCTAAAATAAAGAAAATCATCTACATTTGAGTTATTTCCTTCTTATTCTTCAGGAGCTTCTCAGACTGTGGATAAGGCACCAGCTACTTGTGGACAGAGAGCAGGATCAGTTTAAGGAAAGTGTTTGGGCCATGGCCAAGTTGTCACAGTCCACGGAGCAGATTATCATTTTCATAGATGTACTGAGAGAGGAGGTGAGTAAAATGTGAAAGTATTATACAATAAGTTTAATTTTTCTGTTATGAGAAGTTACTGAGCATAATTTTTTTTTTTTTTAGCTAGAATGTTGAAAGTGAGATATATTTAGACAAACTGTCAAAAAATAGTGGTAGAAGAAATGAAAATATTATATTATTCATTCACATTAGTTAATTTTGCAGTTAATTTTTGCCATTGAAAAAAACAGTATCTGGGGATATGCTGCTGAAAAAAGAAAAGAACAAATATTCCACCAAATTGGTAATCAAAAATCCCATGACACATTTTTTTAAACTTCAGGTCACTACAACTAACACCTGTGTTGGCTTAAGCCTGGACAGTATCCATGTATCCACACATACACCCTGCTCTCACTTGGTAACACAGTACGGTTCCACTCTTTCAACTTAAGAAATTATATTACATTTTTTTTCATTAAAATTTTGCTGAAAGAGCAACAGGTTAATGTTTCTATCCTGTATAAAAGTAGGTAGGATATTCTTTATCACCACTAACATGAAGTTGTTGGTCCAAGGCCTACAAGACTTAGGTGTTTAGACTCGGTGCTGTAGACGATGCTGATGGCAGGTGGCAGAGATCTTGGTTTTCCAGATCTTCTGGGGAGTGTGTAAGAAGATGGTCTGTCTCTTAGCAAACTGCAGGCTTGGATTCTCAGTTAAATCCAAGAAATCCATCTTGATGCCTGGTCTATCTCTTAGCAAACGGCAGGTTTGTATTCTCAGTTAACTCCAAGAAATCCATCTTGATGCCTGGTCTATCTCTTAGCAAACGGCAGGCTTGGCTCCTCAGTTAACTCCAAGAAATCCATCTTGATGCCCTATACAAGGTCTGACAATTAAGTAATGAGACTAATTCCATTAAAAATAAAATAAACAACACTTGAAGATATAACCTGTATTTTATTCAAAGTAAGCCCCTTATGCATTAATACAGCTAGTGGCACGATCTAACAAACACTGAAATGACCTGCATTTCTTCTGTTGGTATTGCCCTTAAACTCGATGTTATGGCCCTTTGGATAACATCAGTAATGTCAAAGAAGCGTCCTTTCAATGGTAACTATAATTCTGGGAATAGAAAATAATCGCAGGGAGACAAATCTGGGGAATAGGGTGGATAGTTGAGAACACACACTTGTTTTTGGACCAAAAATTCCTGTACAGCTACTGCCCGGTGAGCCAGTGCATTATCATGAAGAAGGAAAAAACTGCCAGGTGTTGAATACTTGGGTTGGACTTGGAGAATCCGTTTCAAAATACTTAAATAAACTTTGGCAGTGACAGTCTGTCCCTCTGGAATAAATTTTTGTGAATAACTCCTTTGCTGTCATAAAAGCACACCAATTTTGTCTTCACTTTTGACTTTTGAGGATGAAATATTTTCCTTTTGGTGATGCTGATGACTTCCACTGAGCACTTTGGCATTTAGCTGTGGGATTATAGCAGAAAATCCACGTTTCATCCTCTGCAACAATCAGATTTAATAAATGTTTATTTCTGCGACAAGTTTTGATAATGTCTTTTGCATACTCAACACGCTGGTGTTTTTTAGTCAAAACAACGATCTTCTTGTATCCGTTCCTCATTACGAACAGAAATTGGGCGCCTACGTCTAGTTGCATTTGTAATCGTTTCCACACCACTTTTGAATCGTGAATACCACCTGAATATCTGTGCATGAGATAAACAATTATCCCCATAAACTTGTTGCATCAATTCAACTCTCTGAATGGCACTTTTTCCAAGTTTTAAACAGAATTTAATGTTAGCTTTTTGCTCCATGCTGATTATGTGACATTGCACCTCTAAATAGGTAAACAAAATGGCGGCTTGTTTGTCATCTGCTTATTGGGCGGTGATGAAAAGTTACCTCTTCATAGATGGCATTTATGTCTTGGCCATAATAAAATCAGTCTCATTACTTAATTGTCAAACCTTGTACTTCATTACCTTCAGCATACCGTTTCATTGAAATAATCTTGTCAATGCTTTCATTTGTTAGATCAGAGTTGCTGTACAATTAGGCATTAGTCTTTTGTTAGTGGTATCTTGTATCTTGGTTTTCTTGTTGTTAGATCAGCAGTTTATATAAAGATATATTTCATTGCTTTGTTGATAGTATCTTAGTTATTTGTTATAGGTCAGCAATTTATATAGTTACATTTTAATGCTTAGTTGTGGCATCTCAGTTATTTGTTATGGTTAACAGTTTAAATAGCATTATATTTTGATGATTTGTTGATGGCATCTCAGAAAATGTCACTTTTTGGAATTTTTCAGTGTGGTGAAAGCTTTCTCCAGCTGTATGTGGACATGTGTATTTTTGCCATCAATGTGGACAAGGGCCAGATGGAGACCAACAAGAAGGAAGGTAACATGGAGGCAGCAGCAGCCAGAAGGAGCGATATGGCCTCTATCTGTGCCAAACTTTCCTGCCTGTGTCATCATGCCTCTGTAAAAGTGGCCAGAATTTGTGCTCTGACATCATTTGCTCTCAGACCCACAGAGCAGTCATTTGCCAAGATTGGTACCTTCTATGGCCAGGGCACAGACTGTTGTAACAAGTGTGGCAGAGATAAGAACAGGGAGCCTGGCACTGTGAATCCTGCCACACTTTATGAGGTGGAAAGATTGCTGAACATGCTGCGGCCTGATTATCTCAACCCAGATCAGTCATATGCCAACATACAAATTTTATGTCGCCGATTCTTGCAAGAGAGCTTGAAGAGTGCCCAGCTGTTCCAGAGGAAGCAGTTTGCTTCCCAGAATTCAAGCAGCCTCCCTGTTGTGACTGCCACACTGGGAGATGGGCAAGTGAAGAAACCATCAACCTCTTGCAGGCCAACTAATGTATTTGAAGCTCTCTCCCCCCAGGACTATCAAAATACCCAAATGCTGCTCAACAGAATGAGACTTCAGAACATCCCAGAAGTTAAGATCCCAATTTCCACATCAACAGCACGACATATTTACTCATCAGGCACCACCAGGCCGAATATTATCCAGCAGGGTCAGCAGTCCAGTTCCTCTTTGGCTGGGCAGACTGTTAAGGCACAGTATGTGTTTGATGTGGATAATATCAAAAGCAAACAACCATATGGGGTTCCTGTAGAGCAGCAGCATCAGTATTACCTTATGAAACACCAGAAAGAACTGGAGCAGCGACGGAAGAATGCCCAAAAAAAGAGGGAAGAAAAAACGCAGCAAATTGTAAACTTGAATTCTCAGCTTCAGCAACAGAACCCTCAGCTTTTGCAGCAACAGCGACAGCAGCAGTTGCAGAAACAGCACAGTGATCAAGTTACGCAGATGATTCAGACAGCCATACAGCAGGACTCTAGTGCACTGCAGAAGTTGACACATGGTGCTGGGCCGGGAGTGGTACAGGCTGTGCTCAGTATTATGAAGGGTGCAGTACTGAAACAGTCAAATCAGTCAGCACCCATACAGCAACCAGCACAGGTTTCTCAACAGGTGAAACACATAGTTTCGTCAACCCAACACAGCACACAACCCCAGGTCACTCAACAGGTGAAACACATGGTTTCTGCAACCCAACAAAAAACACAACCCCAGGTCACTCAACAAGTGAAACACATGGTTTCTGCAACCCAACAAGGCACACAACCGTTGCCCACAGTCTCAACCTTGCTCAAACCTTCAGTTCAGATGCAGCCACAGCTTCCCAAGCAACAGCAGGTTAGAGAACAATCTCCCCCCAGAAGACACCCACGACCTCAGCTGTATGCTCAACCAATCATCATATCAACCACTGGTAACATGCCTCAGAAAGTTACTCCACCTGCTGTTACTATTCTGAGTAATAGAAGTCAGGTCACTCCGTCATCAAACAACACATCAGTGTCTTCAAGTGGGGAGAAGCAGAAAGCGGAAAGCTTCATGTTAGCTAAATCCCATGTGGAGGATATTAGACGCTTCATGCAGCTGCAGATGTCAAACCTTCAGCAGAAACAGATTGCACAGCCTCATCAAATGTCTGGTTCTACTGTCACTTTGACAAATGTGCCCATTGCCACAACATCATCAGCTCACATCCCCTTTAGGTCAAGAAAAATTCCTGAGATTTCCTCTTTGCCTCAAACTGTCATTCCACCAGTGTCAAACCAGATGCCTAAGTCAGCAAAATCATCGCTGTATACTTACCCCTCTGCACCAACCCAGCAGACCACATATACCTGTCAGAGGGTACCTAAAACACTTTCCGTGCATGGTAGTACTGTCTCTAAAATGAGTGACCCACAGAATGTGGCCAGTGCCACAAATTTGTCAGGTTCTTACGTACAGTCACCTGGCAGTGGCATAAATAAATATTCAACACTGCCAACATCATGTCCCATGGACGCTTTGCCAAACAGAACGCTGGCACCATCAGTCTCACAAACTTTTGCTGGGGTTAGTAATCAGACACCCAGTGGTCTGCAGGCACGAGCAAACACAAAGTCAGCTACATTCATTGAGCCTCCAGAAAATATGAGTGCTGTGACCAAGAAGGAGGTAAAAGAAGAAAGCTGGCTGACTGTTGATCAGCTGCGGGAAATGATGAAGAAGGAAGACATTCAGGGTGAAGTCTGCATGGATGCTGCCAACAATGCCACTTACCGCTGTATCATATGCAGCCTTGCCTTTGAGACGCTGGATCACCTGAGAGAGCATGTAAGGAATGTCTGCAAGCCGGGACTTCAGTCATCAAGTGTGTACAACACCAAAATCAAACAAGACAGAGCTAATTCAGCTAAGGCTGGAGTTGAGACAACAACGGTTTTTCAGTGTTTGCGATGTTTTGAACTGTGTGTTAGTGATTCTGGTATCAAACAGCACAGACTCACTTGTAAAAGAGTGCCTACAGTACCTTCAGATTTGAAAAAGGAAAATACTGCTATTAAACAAAAGCCAGTTCCAAAGGCAACAGTTCCCAAGCAGTTGATGAAGAAGGAGCCACAGGACAATTCACACAAGGTGCCAGAAATGCCATTGCCATTTCCATATCCATCCTTAAATGCAGAAGCTGTGTTAAAAAGTATGGCAGCATCTGGGTCTCTCTTTCCTACATCAAACTTGAATGTTGGCAGCAAACCACAGGTTCCAGCCAGAACTGGTGATTTAATAACTAAGCCTAATGTGACAGTTCCTACTCCAAACATTACACTTAAGACTGCTCCTGTTCCAGACTTCAAGGCATCACCTTCTTCTAGTAACTTAGGTCATACAAACATGGCAGAAACACCTTTTCCTTCTGTGAACATAACAGTATCACAACATGTCTCATCTTGTAATCCTGTAGTTAATACTGGCAGTTTTTCAACAAAAATGGGGGTTTTATTACCACATAGAACACATTCTACAGAAACAGTCATCACAGACACACATGTGATTGAACAGGGTCACCACAGTAAAGAAGTCGAGAAACCACATCCAAAGGAAGTTCCTGAAAGGGTCACAGAGCCGCGGTTTACAGAAATTACTGGTTCTGGAGGCAGCAAGTTTTACAAGTGTAAAATTTGTTCCCAGACTTTGTGTTCATTGGAGAGTTTTCTTGTGCATTGGAAGGAATGTGCCACTAAGAATAGAAGTGTCTTGAAGAAAATAGAGTTCCAGGAGAAACTTGCTAATGCTGAACCTGTTACTGGAGATGTTTTAGAAAATCTGCTGGGAGTTGTAGCAGCTGTAGCAGAGGGAGGTGGGACTATACCAGAGGATATGGGCCTTGATCCAGAGTGGAGTGATATAGAAGACATAATGTGTGAACTGAAGGATCCATGTAAGGCAGGATCACATGAGAGGGCTGTGTCATCTGAAGATTCAGATTTAGAAATGTGGGATGAGGGGGAGCATTGTGAAACTAGTCAGGAAATTATATCCGAGCTCGATAGCATCATGGATGGAAAGAAAGATGGAAGTGATGATGTGATAACACCAAAGGAAAGAGATGATGAATATGAGAAAGATGGTGAAGAAGAAGAGAATGGGAAGGTATATAAGAAAAGCAAGACAAAACTCAGAGAAGATGATGATGATGAGGAGGAGGAGGAGGAGGAGAGTAGTGAAGGTGAACAAACATACTTGCTCTCATCAACAAGAGAAGTACCTCCACAGTTGAGAGATAGAAAGACACTGAAGCCGATTCAGAGTTTTATAAACGAAACGTTCAACGCTCCTTTTAATAAGGCAACCTTGAAACCAGCAAATACAAAATCAGATAAATTCAAAGCTTCAGGGGATGAAGGAGAAGAAAAAGTTGGTTCAGAAAACGAGGTGGAATCAGATGGGGATGGTCTGTATTGTAAAGTTTGCCAGACTTCTTTCCAAACCAAACGAATTTTGTTGCAGCATTTTGCAGGGAAGCACCTGCAGCCATATACTGTGAAGACAGTAGCGGACAGCTCCTCATATTTCTGTCATCTGTGTCAAAAAACCTTTTCAACCTTCATGCACTACATGCAGCATGTGCCCAATCATTCTGTCACCATCTATGAGAAGATGAAAGCTTTCACTGCCAGCAACCTGTCCTCGCAACGCAGCGAAAGGATTGCCTCACAGCGAGGATTGCCAGCTAAGGATAGTCTCAGCACTAAGATTGTCAAACCAGTGAAAAACAAGAAGTCTGTAGATCAGCTGAACCAGCAGCTTCTTGCAGGTAAAACTCAGTCAGTACGGGAGAGGTTGAAAATTTCTAAAAGGAAAAGGTCCTTACCCTCAGCATTTACATCCAGTGATGATGAGTACAGCTCAGATGCATCGAGTAATGTTGTATTTAAATCTAGAAAATCGACAGAACGAGAAAACTGGTCTGATTGTCAGAGACCTGTGACAAGAAGCAGAATTGCTAGACCAGGAAAGATGGAGAGCAGATTATGTGATGAAGATGGTGAAAATTCTAATTTGTCATCACTCGACCTTTCTGACGATGAGAGCGATCGAGGTCCAAGACTTTCACGTGTACGTGACGAAGACTATGTGCTCAGTGAGGATATCGATAGCGATGGCATGGATGAAAAGGCTCCACCAACGACCCGAAGCAGAAAACGTTTGGCACATAACCTTCAGCTCTCTGATTTGAAAAGGAGAAAAATATCTGGAGGCTGTGAAATAAACCAAGGAAACTTACATGATACTGAAAGTGATCAAAATAAAGATAGAATGAAATGTCTGCAGGACACAAATTTATCAGACTCTGACACAGATTCCAGGTCCTCTGTTCTTGTCCTATCACAGTCTCAGAGTGGAAAATATGTTCCATTTGACAGTATCCCAGAGACTGAGAGCGTAGCTGCTGCTGATGTGAAAGAGACTACAGAACTTTTAGAGGGCAGTAAAGAATCAGTGTCTTCTCAGTGTTTAATTGTCCGATCTCTTAGCAAGCGACAGAAAGAAAGATTAAAATCGTGTGACCTGCATCCAACGGTTGTATTGGAAATTATGAATCGTGAAGATTTTGATTCCTTACTTGACATTCACTTGGCCAGGACTGCATCTGACCCACAGAACCAGGACCTTTCAAATAAAATCTGTGTTAATGGACAGGAAGCACATGGCAATTCACCCATGGATGATGCTTCTACTTCTGCACCTATTAAAAATAAGAGTTCTTCATTCCTAGATTCATTTTTATCATATCTAACTCAGTACTCAACATCAGATGTAGGTCAGTCAAAGAGAAAGCGAAATAAAAGTGGGCCACCTGGTGTATTAAGGCATCGTAGGAGGAGAAATAGTTTTGATTCAGGCCACATCAGTGATCCAAGTCAAAGTCCCGCCATTTTGAGCCGGAGCAGTAGCAGCACCACAGAGGTAGAAGGTCAGGGAAGTGTTGAAGGGACTGAGACCAACACCTCAGACAGCAGCATACCTCTTTCAGATAATAATCATCTTTCATGCAGCAATCAAAACTTGGTCCAGGGCATTCTGTCCAAGTTTCCCACAAGAAAGTGCAGTGTCAATCTGGGTGAGAAACTGAGTCTAGAGGATTTGAAAGCAAATGTGGACAGTTTATCTCACAGCAGAATTACAGCACAAAACAAAATTATGTCTTCGTTGACAATGGCCACCGGCCATAAGAAAAAGACAGAAAGTTCTACAAATTCATCAACATCTTCATCTTCATTGCCTGTTGCAGAGAAGAAACCAGTTCCAGTTGTCTGCCTGGAGAGGAATGAAGTCATAGATATGTATGCTACAAAAAGTGCTTCCTTAAGTGAGAAGATCTCCAGTAGCAAGTCATCACTGCTAGCAGAGCCCAAGAAACAGAAGACCAGAAGCAGTTCACATGATACAGATAGTACAAGTGAACAGTTAGTTTGTGCTGGTGGAGAGGCAGATCATGCTAACAAGGAATCACAGAGTGAACCTTTGACAGATAAAGACAAAACAAACTGTCAGACCTTCACAAGCCAGCAGTCTCAGTTACATGCAGAGGTGGATTATCAACTGTCGGAATGTGTTTCAGTTGAAGAATCAACTAGGAACATTATTTCAAACCTGGATACTAAGATAGATCACATACCACAGACTTGTATTTCTGATAGCTGTCCACCTACGCAAGAGGGATCAGCTTCAACTAATGTCGTAGATTCTGAGATGGTAGTAAAATCTCAGGCTGATTCAGTCAGTTTATCTGCAGTGTCAGACTCCATGATTGTTGACATGCCACAGGTACTTCAGCAAGAGGATTCAGAAGGTTATGTTGTTACAGTTGATGAAAGATGTGAACAAAGGAACCAGAACAGTGCTTTCTCTGTCCAGAATTCTGGAGTTTATAATGTTGAAGTAAATGCTCATGAAGCAGCTGTGCCTGCAAGAGAGGATGCACTGGAGAAGTATTTAGAGTCTGGAAGAGAGAAACATCTGGAGTCAGGTACCTTAAATAATGAGGAGAGCATTCTAATAGGCAGCTTGCCACAGATCACTGACGGTACCTCTTGTCCGATCATCTCCAGCATAGTGGATAAACATCAGGTCATTTCAGAGGAGAAAAGTGAGAGACATGTGATAAATCCTAAAATGGTTAGTCAGTCCAGAAATACAGAGGCACTGGGCAGTGAAGGAGCAGCTTGTAAAAGTAGTGTGACATGTTCTGATGTCACAGTACACACGGAAAGTCACATCAGCCAGTGTGCCACACTGACTCTTATCAGAACAGGAACTGATGAGTCATATGGCACACATCAAGACAGAAATAAAAAACACTGTATGTCACATGACACAACAAAGTCTAGATCAGAGAATTCAGCCTTTCAGGATAGCCACTCTTGCTACCCTGAACTAGCAGCAGATACACAGAAAACTGTAGAACAAATGTCCGAGAAGACGGTTCAGAAACCAGAAACGGTTGAGGTCACTTCTAGGACACTTGAAACAGCCTCCAGAGCAGAAGTGGCCAGTGTGTCTGGTCGTATGCACTGTATTAACAAGGAAGACATGCCACAGTGTGTTCAGCTGTCTCCCGGTTGTAAGTCCACATCTGGTGTCTCCACCCAAGCAAACTTCTTTGAAGACAATAGAGGTGATCAAGAAAAGACATCAGGAGCACACGAGATGCCTGTTGTAACCAACAATGATGACCGTAATTCGCCCACCACTGAAGATAAAATGCTCCCAAAAAGCAGAATTTTCTCAGAGAGTCAGAAAGACACAGAAAAATCTACAGTAAATTTTGATGAAAATGATCAGGTTAGAGAAATGTCACAAAATACTTGTGTGTCTGAGGACAAAGATCACCCAAAGGCAGTCATCGATGGCACAGGCATTGAGAAAATAGCAGGTAGTTCAGCTGCTGGTGCAGTTAATGATGAGAGTGAACAGATCTTGCCTGAGCGTCAAAGTGACACTGAAGTTGACATAAGGCAACCTAGTTATCCAGAAGATACTGGAATTGACATCAGTCAACTTGACCATCCAGCTGATGCTAAAAATGATATTAGGCAACCCAGTGGTGCAGATGGTACTGGAATTGACATCCATCAATGTGACCATCCAAATGACACTAAAATTGACATACAGCGACCTAGTGGTTCAGATGATACTGGAATTGACATCCATCAACCCGGCACAAGCAGAGATGAATTTGATATGAAGAAAAATGTGACAGGCACAAAAATTGTCACACCTGTGAAATGTGTGGAAAACTTCAAAAACAAGAACACTGCATCAGAATTTGATGCATCAAAACAGAATTCAACTTTAATACCAAACAAAGAAAAGACTTGTGAAAAACCTGATGTGGGAGCATGCAAGCCAAAATCATGCAGGAAGCAAAACAGCCAGGGCAGGGTCGCTCTGAATCCTAGCAATTCATTGGCTGCGTTTATAGCAGAAAGACTAACCAAGGAAGACCTTCAAGCAGAGAGTGTTTCCAGGGCAAACCAGGTCAGAACATTTAGGCAGATTGGCCAAGATTCACCTTTGGATATTGGCAACAAACAACCCGAGCAGTTTGGTTCTGCTAGACATACCAGAGCAGAGCCTGCAGTCAGTACTGACTACCAATTTTCTGAAGCCATAAAGCCTGATTATGTTAGAGAAGCTGATAGTAACCTCCCTCTGGAGGTCGACAGCCATGCTGAGGAGATGAAATCTTTGCACACTGCTCAGAGTTTAGGTTTAGTTGATTATAGTTCATCAGAAAGTGAAGAAGAGAATTTACAATGTGGAGGCCAGGCTGTCGTCAACAGAGGGCATGTTAAAGGTGGCAGATTGTGTGTAGATGAACAAATTATTAATGTGAATGGTCAAAGACGTCAGGTTTCTAATTCTCTTGATATTGTAGAGGTAGACAGAACTCACTGTGTTTGGCAGGAGCTTATCCCTTTAGCAGGGTCAGGAGTGCAGCAGGAACTGAAGGAAGGGACAGAGGTAAGGATCTGCTGTGTTCAAGATAAGGACTCAAACGTACTACAATATAATGAGTGCCAAAAGACACCCATGAGAGATAAGTGTTGTAAAAGTTCTGAGGGCTGCATGATGGTAGGAAGTTCTCCAGCTAATGGTCAAGATCAGCCAGAAGAAAGAATCACAAGAGAAGTTCTTATAGGAAATGAGAGCAATACACAGTGTCATGTTTCTGTTACAAGTTTGGAGCAAGTTCATAATATTGAGCAATCTGTGGGCCACCAAGATATTCTTTGGGAGATTGACAAGAACACCATAGTGAATGGAAATCAAGATATGGATTGTCTTAGAGGTGTAGGTTATCAAGAAACATTACAGACTGTGAACACAGAAAATACTGAGGGTAAAGAACAATACAATTTGAACAAAATAGACAGTGATAATTCAGCACTTGTGAGGATTAGTAGTGATAAAAGAAAGTCACATGCAGAAGAAATATGTCAAGGCACTGTTGCTGGAACTTCGTTGTCATCATGTAAATCTGAGGACCAGTATGAATTTTCTGTGTGCAGTAGAACTGATATTAAACAAGTGCAGAGCTTTGAAGCAAAACTAAGGGTTGAAAAGTCAAAAAAACATGAAGTGAGAAACAATGTGCTGAACCAAGCACCGCTCCATGACCTGTCTGTGGTAGCACAGGCTGCTTGTTGTGATACTGCTGAAAGGGAACTAAGAGGTGTGGGCTCTTCAGATAATGGTCTGCCAGAAATATATAATATGGGATCAAGTGGAATCATTCAAAGTCACAGTTTATCAGGAGAACATGTAGAACCCCAGGCAGAACCTAGAAAACTGGCAGAAGTGATTGTGGAAGAAGAGATATTTGACATAAGATCAGACGCTGCACACGATACTGAAGGATATTCCACGGAAACAACTGACAAGCAAGATCTGTCTGCCAGTAGTCAGATTTGCATGGAAGGAAATGAAGATCGCAGTATTGAGAGCAGCTCTCAAAATGACATCAGTGTAGATGAAGTTCAGCTGTTGTCTCTAGTCTTAGGGACACACCGTCAGCATGGAGTTGAGAAGGATCAAAGTTTGTGTGAAGTGAATGCCGAGCCCATATCTGCCTCTCATACTGATAGCTGTGACTATAGTGCAGGTGAAGGGTCTGAAAGTTCAAACAGGGAAAATCTTGTCCCAGATGTAAATAAACCTGACGGAGAGAAGAGCCATAATTCATATCCAGACTGTTTTCTCCTAAAACATAACAGCCATCAGAAAAGTTCAGAGGATGTGCAGGTCACGCAGTATAGTGATAGCCTAACAAAAGAACATCATAGCTCTATAGATCAGCAAATGGTTTTGATAGAACATTGGTGTACAGATACCATAGAAACAGACAGTTCCTCCAGAGTCTTAGGTGACAGTTTGGCTTTAGGAACAGAGCATGTACAAGGCTGTGAGCCAGGCCAAGAACTTTCAGCTTCAAGCAAGAACACTTCCATTCCACAGCAGTATCATGGGAACATGAGCCAGGTATGTTCAGCTGATGTCAAGATGCACAGTCCACACAGACGGGCATTATACACATCAGCTGAAAGCAATGAAAAAGAAAGGAACACTAAAAGTGGTGATGTGTTAGTTAATGAATTTTTTGTTTCTAGTTCAAGACTTGATACAAATCAAAGGGGACTTGCTAACACATTAGCATATAGACAGACTGGAGTTGGTGACACATCAACGTACAAACAGACTGGAGTTGGTGACACATCAACATACAAACAGACTGAAGTTGGTGACACATCAACATACAAACAGACTGAAGTTGGTGACACATCAGCATACAAACAGACTGGAGTTGGTAACACATCTTCATACGAACAGACTGAAGTTGGTGACGCATCAACATATGAACAGACAGGAGTTGATGACACATCAACATACGATCAGACTGGAGTTGGTAACACATCAACATATGAACAGACAGGAGTTGGTGACACATCAACATACGATCAGACTGGAGTTGGTAACACATCAACATATGATCAGACTGGAGTTGGTAACACATCAACATATGATCAGACTGGAGTTGGTAACACATCAACATATGAACAGACTGGAGTTGGTGACACATCAACATATAGAAAGACAGATGCAGGTGCTTGCTTGACAGTAGATGCACCTATCACACATCCAAGTAGTACAAAGCAAGCAGATAAACACAGTCTTTGTGACAGTGAAAACCATGCTGGGCATGAGAAGATAACCTGTGCAAGCCAGTGTGTGGATGGTGACAAGCAGCCTAGAGAGACTGTGTTGAGGACACAGTCTGTAGAAGCAGAGGAAGATGCCTCTCAGGAACAAGCCTCGGGTGCAGACACTGTAGATGAAAACAGTGAAAAAAAACAGACGAGCAGCGAAACTGATGATGGTGATGATCTGAGTGACTTTGACTTGGTCATTGAGAAAGATACATCTTACAGGAGTCTGATGCCTTTCTCTTTCAACTTGGAAAAGAAAGGTTATTCTCCATTTTCACAACATTCTTCCAGTTCATATCTCACCCAAGGCAAAGCAGCTTCCATATCTGGTATTACAGGTCCCTCAGGACTGAAGATTGGTGTAGGTTACAATAAGAGCTACAGCAGGCAGGATCAGGAATCTGTTGTTGGTCAGCATCCTTGCTCTTCTCTCAAGAAAGTGTTGGCTGGTTCCAGGAATATCAGGAAAGGCAGCCAGGAACAGTTTGTCTGGGATGTAGATGATGATAATGATAGCAGCTCATCTCTTGTTTCTTTTTCTGTTCCATTAGCAGCAGCTCTGACCACAAAGAACTCTGCTGAAGTCATTTCAAATCCAGCACTGGAGGCTCTGAAGAGAAAACAGAGGGCTCTGAGAGAGAAGAGCGAGACTACGCCATTCACGTGGGATGAGGAAGACTTTGTGGAAACCCCAGTTGACCGTAGCAGGACTTTTATCTCAGTGCAGGGCTTAAGTAATGCAGGACATGAGTTCCTGAGCTCAGATAAAACTGTGCGTGGAAGAATCCAGAACTTAACTGTAAAAAAAGTTCGCAAAGAAGTCGTTCAGAGACGGCGGCCATTGACTCCAGATGTTGCACATGGCATAGTCCCTGTGAAATTCAGACGGACGTCATCTACAGATAGGGGGGCAAAGATTTCCAATTCTTCGGTCAACAGAAAGCTAAAAAGAGAGAATGGAGGCTGTGTGAAACCTGATGAGGGGACAGCAGTCAGTAATGTTACAGTGGATAGTTCTTTTGAGGGCATTGGTAAGGCTCCCCCAGCAGATAGTCAGAGTGTGAAACAGGGGAGCTTACCCTACTCTGCTGGCCATGAGACTAAAGTGAGACGAGAAAGGGTGCAGAAACAACCTCCTGTAACTTCTCAGTCAACTGTTGTTCATCAAGATGAGAAGCCAGACAGTTCCGGCCAGGCTGAAGAAGAAGATCCACCAAAAAGTCAGCCTGGCCTGAGGTCACGCCACAGCTCCATGGAATCCAACAAATCAGACAAATCACTTACCACAAAACGATCATCAGCAGCAGATACTGCATCCCAAGCTGCATACAAAAGATCTAGGAAAACTGAAGACCCTCTCACTCCAAAGCTGAAGAAGATTGGCCTTATAAAAATTGCTAAAGATTCCCGAAGTCCGCCGCTGTCATCGGGGCCAGATTCTACGGCGCCCTTGACCCGGTCCTCGGAAGCTGCGATTAAAGCTTTCAATCAGAAGAGTTTACGCAACAGGGGGGTCAATCCTGTACAGTCATCACCACCACCATCATCATCATCCTCAACTATAAAAACTGCATCGCCAAATCTTCACATAAAAAACAGCCCTGAGGCTAGTCCAAAATTAAAAGGGTCCCTCCTTGTGCCAAAGGTCACATCGTCACTGTCAAGTACAAACAGGAACTCTAATGCGGAAATAAAATCTGAATCATCTCCTAAATCCTCCGTCAAAAAATCTCAAGACGGCAATAATGCCATGGCTGCTGTTGTCAAACGTAGGTCACCGTCTCTTCCGGTGTCATCGTCAAGATCAGGTCACTCTAAATCTCCCGTAGCTCTTCGCTCAAGGAAGGGAGCTGTGGGACTAGGAAAAAATCAACCTACTTCTGCCAGTATGACTGTCTTCCGTGTTGATCCGCTACCTAGCACTGCCATTATGAAAGGGACATTCAAGTCTCAGTCGGTCCCGTCGACGAAAGGAACAAGGACGCTTCACACGCCCATAACTCCAGGTACTCCAGCACTGAGGCTGAAAAGAGACGCGAGCAAGCAGCCAAAGTGGAAAATAAGCAAGGAAACGAAGCAAGCAAGAGGGAAAAAGCAACAGAGGGGCCCCTTATCTTTTAAACGGACATAGCCTTTCAGTTCTTCCCAGTAAATGTGATTATCCGATTTCTTATACAGTATGTATGTCTCACTAACTCATACAAGTGACAAGTGATAAAAGACATCTAGTGGGTCTCAGCTTTGGTCAGGTTTCTGATGGGGTTTAGAAGTAATCAAACAGAACTCCACATGATGGGAAATCGGAGGCTGAAGACCGGGTTAGATGCTCTGTATATTTCTGGGCCCAACAAGAACTGATGATGATGAGCCATGAACAGATTTACATCACCATTCGTTTTTGCCAAACTTCCTTTCTTTCATTTACATCTTTCATCAATTTCTGTTGTTCCTTCATCTTCGTTATTTCATTTTGCTTTGTAAAAATACATTATTGCATCCAGTTATTCATTGTTTTTCAGTTTATAATAAATATGTAATATTAATGACAACTAGATTATTTTCTGTAATTATCTTTTGTTTTCTTTTTGCTGGTGTAAATATCTTTTCTTTTTGTTTCCAACCAAGGAAAAAAATCGTGGTTGATTGTATAATCAAAAGATACGACTGTATTCACAACCCCCCCCCCCCCTCCCAAATCATTTGTGTACAGTAGATTATTCTTACACAAAGAACAAATGATCTTTTGTGAGGTGGCTGTGTACATAGCTAAAGCAAACTGAATTTATCATTTTGTGGTTTAAAATAAATTTAACTTGATGTGAATCTTACATTCGTGTTATCCATACCTGTTTTGAGCATGTCTAGTCTGAATACCTCATGCTTTGATATCAAATAAGTGTTCTGTGTGAACTTGTATAGAGCAGTCTTTATGCTTGAGTTGTTTACGGAGACTCTTGTATTTTGCTGTCTTCTTGCTGATCTGGGGCATTTTTACAATGTATTCATTTTTGTTTTACTATGAATGGTGAAGTGTCATACAAAACATATTCTTGAGAATGTCATAATACATATCACATGGGATTTAGAATTCAACCAGTGAGCAAGAGTGTAGTTTTATGTTCAACTTGAAAAAAAATGACATTATGTGTGTATTAGATGTTCAAAATGTAGAACTCAAATATAATTTCAAGTTTGAATTATTTAACAATTTCTTCTCAAAGACACCACCATCTAATAGGGTATAGAGGAGGTCATGTTTTTTAAATGTGCATCTCAGTATTTCTAGTTTGTAGCTTATACAACCAATACCTTAACAGATCTGATTAGAAACTACTCAATTAGTGAAATAATTCAAGTAATTAGCCATAATTCCAGTGGGTAACAGAACAAAAGGTGGGACATCTTTTGTCATTTTTTTTTTTAACCTATCTGTTGGATCTTAAAATCTTTAGCCATTTGTTTTTTAAGTGGATTATGGTGGCATTTATGGCTAAAATGGCATTTACAAGAACTTCTGTAGCATTCATCATATATCTGTGACAGAAACCATTTTGAAATACTGGATGAAGTGTCCTTGAAGTAAGAGCAGCAGCAAATTCATATTGAAAACAAACTGGTTCTCATGCAGGAAGTTCCTAGAACCAGTGTAGTTGATGCAGCCAGCAATCTCACAGAATGTTGATGAAATCAACCTCTCAGAATGTTGGTGAAATCAACCTCTCAGAATGTTGGTGAAATAAATCTCTCAGAATGTTGTTGAAATCAACACTATGTTTTCTCTTAGGGAATGAAGTTAAGATTATTGTCTGAGGTTTTACACCAAGTGTTTTCTCACAAATATGTAGCTTACTGAGAGGTGGAAGTTTGTAACTTAACTTACCTTCACCTGGTCAAGTGAAACTGCTGTGCAAAGCAACCTTTGTGGATCATTGGCTGATGTTTACTTAACAGATAATCCAAATTCCTGGATGCTGTTTGAATGCCTTAAGTTACTTATCCACACATGGGTGGTTTCAAGTGACAAATTTAGATACTCTGTAACTCATTATGGAGACTACATGTGCACATCTGCAACCAAAAGCAGCAGTAGACAAGGCATTTTGGTGGAATAGTAATCACTGCCATGTTCTTAATATTGATTCCAAACATAACAGGAATATGCCAAGCAGAGTGAGATACTTTGGAAAACTGCTGTGGGTATCACTGGAGAATGGGATGTTACAAGTTTGGGCCAATACATTTGGGATCTGTTCAGATAAATTATGTTACTAATATCAGAAAGTGTTATTTCTATCAGATATATGAAGTATAAGTGAGGAGACTCGTGAGTATAATGTGAGTTTAAAAAAATATCCCAATGGCATTTGCATGCTGCAAGAGTATGAAGTGTTAATGCCTTCACAGCCATGGCATTGTGAGATGGGGAGACCAGCTTCTGTCTATGCTGCCTTCATTCTCCCAGGAAAACTCCAGGTGCCCTTTTCTTGAGGTTAAATTGACCCAGGCTGGCACAAATTTTGCTCTGGTACAGAATTGAACCTGTAATCTTCCAGCTGGCAGGCAAGTGCACTGAACACTACACTGCAGTGGCAGTAAGATAGATATTGCATCCGTCCCGTGCCGTTAAACGTCACTTAGGGCTCGCATGATAGTTCGCCAGGTTTTCCTGTGTGTTTTTCAACCTCATCAAAGGATTTTATGCCTACTGAACTGGCCCCTCTTAGCAGCACCCTCTTTAGAGTTTCACATGGTTGACCTCATTTTCTTTGGCCTGTTTTGTTCTACTTGATATCTTGTTTTGGAGTTCCCTGATTGTTTTGTCTCATCACATGACCAATATACATCCATCTCATTTTTTTCTGATCACCCATGAGACGTGTTGTTCACTCATCTGTCTTATCTCTGCATTGTTCTTGAATTCATTCCACTTTATACCGGGTATTTTCCTTAGGCATTTGTTTTCACATCTATTTGTTATTTATTTCTTTAGTTTTTCAGCTTTTGCATTAAATATTACACTTCAGTAATCCTAGCTTTTTTTTTCGTGCTTATGAATTTTTGAGTGCCATATGTTCTCAAGGTCAATGCTGCTTCTGCAGTTCTAGCTTCCTTTCTAGTGTCACCGTCCTGGTCTAACTGCCAAAAATTGGTTTAATTCTTCAACAGCTGTTTTCTACATATATTTTTCCTTCTTGATTAATGCGAATTTTTATTTATTTTTTTTTTCCTTGTTAATTTCAAGTCCTATTTTACAAGCCAGTGAAGACAGGGTATATCTATTATTTCTTGCATCAAATTCACATTGTCACTGTTAAGAGTTATGTCATCAGCAAAATCTAGTTGGGTCATATGTACCCAATCAATGCCCGTTTTACCTGTGCAGCATTTTTTCATTATGAACTCTATGGCAATTCCAAAAAGAAAGGGAGATGAGATAGTATACATTCTTGTTTCACGCCTGTTTCAGTCTGGAACCATTTGCTCATTCCTTCTTCTGTGTTGACTGCACAAACATATCCATTGTAGAGATCCTTAATGATGTTGACAGTTTTAGAGTCTTCCATATAGTCTTAAAATTCTCCACAATGAATCTCTGTGTATGCTATCAAATGCCTTTTAAAGTCTATGAAGTTAGGATTAATGGTCTTTGCTTTTCAATGTTCTCCAAATATTATTCTTGAAGTAAAGATCTGGTGGAGACAGCTTCTCCCTTTTTGAAATTCTGCTTGTTCTTCTCTCATTGCAGTATCCACTATGTCTTTAATTCTGTTCAGAATGATTTTACAAAATACTTTTGACACAGCTGATAATACTCCTCTCCAGTTTTGCAGCTGTAAAGGTTGCTTTTTTTTTTGTTGTATTTTAACGCTTCTCCAGAGTACACGATCCTTCATGCAGGCCATCAGCTCAGTTGGTGATCTCCTCTCACACCATCCCATCAGACTGTCCAGTATCATTTCTCTTGGTCTTCCTCTTAATCTTCTTCCTTCTATTTTTCCTGTTGCTATGTTTTCAGTGCCCCCTCTTCTCATTGCATGTCCTATGAAAGTACATTATCTTTCTCTTATTTTTTTTGACAAGATTTTTTTGTCTCTCCAGCTCTTCTCATACATTCTTCATTAGTTATTTTTGCTGTCCAGGGGATTCGCAACATTCTTCTAATAAACCACATTTCTGCTGCTTCCAATGATTTTTGTGCAGACCTGCCTATTGTCCATGATTCACTTCCATATAACAAGATAGGTTCAATATAGCATTTTAAGACTCGTTTTCTAACATTCATTGATAAGGATGTGTTGGTCAATATGTTTCTCAGTCTCTGAAATGCAGTCTTTGCTTAGCCTATTCTGTTGTGCAAAACAGAATAATAATACTAATAGCGTTAGTATAATAATAAAAAAAGTAATAATACCACCGTTACTAGCTTCTAACATTTTGGCTATTTCATCTTCACCTGCAGCTTTGTTGTAAGCCATTAGATTCACAGCTGCTTCAATTTCGTTTAATTTCGTCTAAGATGACATTCGGTGGTGGGATTGGTAAGTCGGTTTCAAGGTATATCAATTCTTTTGTGTGTGGTCAATTATTTCTTGGAAGTGTTCGGGCCATCTTTGTTTTTTATCTTTACCTGATGTTAATAGTGTTAAATAATAACACTAGTGCCAGTTTTGCTAAAGATTGGGCTTTCTTTGGATGTAATAGTACCCATTAACCTCTTTTGTATGTTGTACACTTTTGCTAGGTTTTTTTTAATGCTGTTTTCTCTGCTTCTTTCACCATATTGTCCATGTATTTTCTCTTATCTCTTCTAGCTGAACTTTTTACTTTATTGTCTAGTTCTTTGTATGTTGCTTTTGCCAAATCTTTTCCAAGATCTGTCTACACTCAACATGGCTAATTTCGTCGCTCGTCTCTCATGTATGCATTTCCTTATATCCATGCTGTTTTTTTTGCAGTACAACGCATTCTTTTGCTGCTGTGATTATGGCTGTGCTGTAAGAGTTCCATAATTCATCTATCTCCTATCTCACCGAGATTGAAATTCCTGTATTTTCTTGTAGTATCAGGTAGATATTTGTAAGAAAATAATGTAGCCACCTTAGTCTCATATTAGACTGTAGTTCTGGAGCCAGGATGTTCTTGTGAATGACTCTCCCAGTCTTAACGTCCTTGGTGGGATTAGCTTTTGTTGTTGTTACTGTTGGCAGAGTTGAACTAATTAGAAGTTTGTGGTTAGTGTTAATTACATATGACAAGTTGCTTCATATGTTTTACTTTATTTGATTACAGATGTATTAAATCAAGCATATATTTTGTCAAATATTAGTTTTTTTGTGTTAGTATTTATCTTACCTTCTTTTTTTTTTTTTGTACTCTTAGGTGTTCATTCTAGAAAACTGATTTGTGTAATAGTTGAAGCATGAGGAGACTGACATTGGATTTTTCATATTCAGAATTGTTTAGCCTGTGGCTTTTAGTGTTGTCGGCTTCCAGTTGTCAGTGACTAGAGAACAGCTTATATTGTAACGTGTTGTGACAAAGATTCAGAAACCAATGGAGGGGAGAGCACTCATTTCTGTCAGCAAAATAAATTATGTGCGTTATGAATACGTGTAAACATTTTTCACATTCTAATAAAATGTTGACTACGAATTCCCGTTATTGTTTTTTTTCTCTCCTTAATTATCTGAAAAACAAGTGCTGGCCGTTTATATTTCATTTTCAAGCAGCTGTGAACTGAACTGTTGCAAAGGTAGAGGAAGTCTTGGATTAAATAACGCATAAAGTTTTAGATTACACAATCTGATCCTTCCCCGAGTGAGAAAAATCATGTTTTAAAAACCATGCTATATAGAAACATGAACATGTGACACTATATGAGCAGATAATTAGGCTTTTTGTTTTTTTTCTCTGTGCAGGTGGCGCTGCAATCACAGCCTCACTGGGGTTTGGCTGTTTGTCAGTTGTGAATGCAAACTCTCCAAACTGATGGCTACCATGTTCATCAGACCTTTTTTTTTTTAAACAGGGGTTTACTAAGGACAAAGTGTTTAGTTTACCAGTTCTTGATATTGAAACTTTTGGATGCTTTAGTGATTGTGAATAAAAAAAAAAAAATGTTGCCGAATATATGACAAGAAATCAAGTACCCCTTTGGTGTTCTCTAGGTAACAAATGGAACACTTGTTGAAATACATGAATAAAGTATTTTTAAACAAACTGATATTCCAAGCTGGTTACCTCAGACCTGACATTCCATTTATATCCTACACCTGATACCTGACGTTCCATTTATATCCTACACCTGATACCTGACGTTCCATTTATATCCTACATATCCTACATCTGATACATGACGTTCCATTTATATCCTACACCTGATAATCCACTGGCATTCTAAGACCTGACAGTCCACCAGTATTCCACACTGGTTTCCTGAGACCCAACAGTCCACCATTATTCCACACTGGTTACCTGAGACCAACAGTCCACCAGTATTCCACACTGGTTATCCAAGACCCAAAAGTCCACAGTATTCAACAGTGGTTAACTGTGACCCAACAAGTCCCCTAAATTCCATACTGGTTATCTCTCAGTCACAAACACTTTTAGTATAAAGTACGCTATTTAGTAAACAAGGCGGAGGAAAACTTTTTAACACATTTAATAAACCTTCACTCAAATCTAAAACAGTACAAAACCTCTGAAAACACAAGTGATACATACTACTAGTGATGTACGTCAAGACACTTTAGCAATGGCAGTCAATTCACTTTCACTGATTTAAAAGTAGTATTTAGTAACGACTAATGTGGAATAACTAGGGTGACAAAGCAGCCTTAAACACATTCTTAACTGATCAAACAAAAATGTGTGAACAAGATTTTAACATGAAAAATGTTGATAAATTTTATGCTGTGAGTGACGTCTACAGAGATGTGCGCAAGGCCTCCATTTTCTTGTAGGTGTCTTCACACTTGCCAGTGATAGCTGACTCATTGTCCAAGTACTGCTGCCGGGCAAGTTTGCCAGCCACTAATTTTTCTGCTGCGGTGATGGCCAGGGTAATCTGCTCCTTGTACTGGGCATCGAGACGCTGTAGCTCTGTCACCTGACAATGACAAGATTAAAAAAATGGTTCATAAATTTCACACAAGAAGCTGATATACATCCAAATGCAAGCCCCATGTGATTATCAACGTGGCATAATACAATATAACTTGATACCATCGATCGGCTCCTTGCATTTACAAACAAGATTACTGGTAATTAATCAGCTATTTTGAACACCTTAAAATATTTTAATGTCTGCATTTTTTTCATAAATGATGATGATGAAATGTCATGACTTTACATGGCACACAAGGAGAAGAACTACAATGCCACATTAACCTCCTACTTACTATGCCAAGTTCATGCTATAGTCTTAAAACTACAATTGGCAATCACAAACTGTAAACAGTGAATAAAAACAAGTCAGTCATCAATGGCTGTAAAAAATGAGTTAATCAGTAATGACAGACTGTAAACAGTGAGTAAACAAGACACAGAAGGAGGAGGAGGATGAAGACACACATCTTCTCTGCAGAGTAAACAAGACACACAAGAAGGAGGAGGATGAAGACACACACCTCCTCTGCAGAGTAAACAAGACACAGAAGGAGGAGGAGGATGAAGACACAGAAGAAGAAGGAGGATGAAGACACACACCTTCTCTGCAGAGTAAACAAGACACAGAAGAAGGAGGAGGAGGAGGATGAAGACACACACCTTCTCTGCGGCCTCTGACCCCTCGGCCTTGAGCTGTGCCTGCAGATTCTGGATCTGCTGGCTCAACTGTTTGTAGTCGGCGTCAATTTTCTTACGGCTGGACACAAAGGCGGTCATGTCCTTGCTGGCCTTGTACTTGTTGATGGCGTCATCGTAGCTCTGGTACAGAGCGCTGCGACGATCGTGAGCACTCTGAACTTCATCAATCAGACTGGAAACTCGCATGCGGCTCTCTTTGGCCTCATCCTGCCAGAAATACGATAAACACATATTAAAGTATGTAACAGCTAGACACTCCTTGCATCTGTTTCAAACAGCTGAACACCCCTTGCAATTTTTTCAAACAGCTAATCTAATTGGAATGGAAAACAAAGACATCCAGACTGACTGCTGGGATAGGTACAAATAGCCGGACATGACTTATATTTCCTTTCCTCACACAAATCACTTGTAATAAGCCTTGTGAGTTAGTTGCCAGGCTTCTGAATTGTAGCTCATTATGAAGGCACCATCTCGTCTTCTGTACACCTCCAGACATGAAGACAATCAGTCAACACAGCCATCTATTTCCAAAAGTACTATCACTATGTAAACCAGAAAACTATTCACTTTCACAGCATGTAGACAACAAATGATAATAAAATGGGACATTATTTTGTTCATGTGGAAAGAAAATCACATTTTTAATGTTTCCAGGAATGCCCTCCAATCTGTGCATTCAACCTATGTATTGTCCTGTATTCATGAGATTTTATAAACATTTTATTTTTTCCTCTGATACATAGACTGCATGCATGCCATGCACTCCAGCTTTCAGGCAGACATGCATACAATCTACTCCAGTTTACAGATAACACACATACAATCTACTCCAGTTTACAGATAACACACATACAATCTACTCCAGTTTACAGATAACACACAATCTACTCCAGTTTACAGATAAAACACATACAATCTACTCCAGTTTACAGATAACACACATACAATCTACTCCAGTTTACAGATAACACACATACAATCTACTCCAGTTTACAGATAAAACACATACAATCTACTCCATTTTACAGATAAAACACATACAATCTACTCCAGTTTACAGATAACACACAATCTACTCCAGTTTACAGGCAGACACATACAATCTACCCCAGCTTACAGACAGACATGCATACAGTGTACCTCAGTTTATTGACAAACATGTATACAGTGTACCTCAGTTTATTGACAAACATGTATACAGTGTACCTCAGTTTATAGACAAACATGTATACAGTGTACCTCAGTTTATAGACAAACATGTATACAGTACCTCAGTTTATTGACAAATGTGTATACAGTGTACCTCAGTTTATAGACAAACATGTATACAGTGTACCTCAGTTTATAGATATACATGTATACAGTGTACCTCAGTTATAAACAAACATGTATACAGTGTACCTCAGTTTATAGACATATGCTTGATACTCCCAACATTTTCCCTAACTCAAGCCAGATATCCATTTTTACTGTAGCATGACAGTATTTAATAATTTGGTCATTGATGAAGCTACACTTGCATCTGAGCAAAAT
This sequence comes from Achatina immaculata, assembly GCA_009760885.1. NCBI lineage: Eukaryota > Metazoa > Mollusca > Gastropoda > Stylommatophora > Achatinidae > Lissachatina > Lissachatina immaculata. Next base: position 36,616,305 of record CM019716.1, read on the forward strand.
CAAACTTAGCTAAATGGCTAATCTAGTGGATATGATTCACTAAGGTAGCTTTAGAAAGCTAATGAGAGATGTCTTACCTTGGTGATAGCAAAGTCCAGCCTCACATAGATGATAACAGCCAAGAACAACAAGTAGAAGGCACCAACAACCAGAAGAGGTTCTTGCAAGAGACGGATTCTTTGGAATGTATAGTGCAGCTGTCAAAAGAAAAACTGCTTGGTTATCTTTTAAATGTTTAAAAAAAAAAAAAAAGCCCCATGGCATTTGACTGGTAATGCCACAAGACAAAGCATAGTTGTAGAAGTAAGAATATTGTTGCTCCCTCTGGCAATATACTACAGCAAGAGACTGAAAAGAACTTTGCTCAAATCAGTGTGAAAAATTTGTGTGAAAGAATTCAATTACCATCACCAAGTGAAGCATGGAAATCATTGCTCTATGTCTGCAAAACATACTACAAAATTTTAACCATTTTCTATTTCTTTCTTTCAGTGAAGATCTTCTGTTGCATTTATATCTCATTTTTTATTTATCCACCTTCCAATATAACAGCAAATTATAATTCTGAAGATAATTTGACTTTATTATAACATTATTATTAATTTAATAAAATCAATGACCATTAATGAACACTTTAACAATCTCAAGCACTCAACAAAATTTATTCTTCAAGTCATTTGTGAAACATGAGGTTAACTCTTTCCGTGCTACTGGGTACTGAGGTAGCCCTTCCATTTTGTGTCTAGAGTGCCAGCAGGTACTACAGTAGCCCATGTTTGTTTCTTTAAAAAACGGTGTAACTTTTGTACATGTTTTATTTGCACATGTCCGGTGACCTGTCATGGTTATGTCAGAAGCGTGCCTAACAACCGGGTGAAAATGTGTGTTTTAATGGAGTAATTGCAATATTTTGTGTTTTCTGAGGCATACGGACTTGCCCCACGACCAGACCACTGTTCTTGAATGTGCCCCAAGTAGATTTTTACCATAAAACAGAATGAAGAAGTAGTTAGAAGGTTATTTCAGACATTATTGTACTGCATATGCTACATACTATGACACGACGAGATGAGATGAAGCTACAGGTAGATCCAGAAATCGCCAATAGTAAATATTGCACCTCTAGGCCTACCCGATGGTAAGTAGGACACAGTTATCACTAAAATCATCGCACTACTTCTTTTTTTTTTTCCCCTAAAAAACTCTGTTCTTACTTTTACAGCTATTTTGATGTACAATATGTATATTTATATGTGGAAATACTTTATTACATTCAATTTTACAGTGGTAACCCCTATGCAGATCAAGACCCGTGCTTTTAATTTGGCACAAATGGAACGGTGGCATTTTTTCCTGCGGCATGGAAAGAGTTAACAAGCTAAACATAAACATAAAAGTACATGATGTTAACAAGCTAAACAAAAGACAAAAGTGCTGTACCTCAAAGTCCTGGATGTGCTGCTCCACCAAGTTCTGCTTGTGAAGAACAATAACTGGTCTGCCAAGTGTGTCCAGGTAGGTGTAGTGAATGTCATCTCCCTTTCTCTCAACCTCAAATGGTACCTTCAGTTCAATGTCTCTGTACATAACAGGAACCAATTAATGAATCATATCTCTAACAAAAGCAACTTTTACCATTCTTGACAAAAGATTAAAAAAAAAAAAACAACAACAAAACTAGAGGACTTGGAATAGTAGTTACACTAGCAAGAGTAAGTGCTGTTTAATATTTAAATTTATGTAGTATGTCTGTCCATCCAACTATCCATATCCTCTGATACTGATTAACAAAGAAGTCACTATCCAGTATGTCCTGTGACATAGTATGTCTGTCCATCCAACTATCCATATCCTCTGACACTGATCAACAAGTTAAGTCAATATCCAGTATGTCTTGTGACAAAGTATGTATGTCCATCCAACTATCTATATCCTCTGACACTGATTAACAAAGAAGTCACTATCCAGTATGTCCCATGACATCCTACTGGGCAGCAATAAATGCTGTCTGCAGCCAGTCTCTGTCTGGTGTCCTAGCTGTGCTACATGATCTCCATCTCAGTCTCATCTTTTCTTCACCAGGTTTCCCAGATCAGCCTCTTTCCTCAGGTACTGACTTTTTTACATTAATACTATATTTATATTTGTATCCTGTTAGCCTAACATAATAACAGAATACTGTGTCATCATAAGCCATTATGACAGACATCTCCATCTTCATATTTTGTACATCTTCTGTAGACAGGTATTGTAGATTCAAAATGAATTCTGACAGAACAGCACCAAAAAGTGAGCTTCACATCTGACTCCACTCCCAGGGCTAAAGTGACCCCTACCCTGTCAGTCAGACTGACCTTGTTACTAGAGAGACCAAAGGAAAGGTGGTATAGGATCATGACTGACTGTCTCTCTAGCCATAATACCCATACATTCACTCTGGCACAGTTGTATTGTTTACACAATCTTCATAAGATGTGGCAATAAAACACTGTATTTATTGATTGTATTTCTTTACTCTGACACAGTTGTATTATTTACACAATCTTCATAAGATGTGGCAACAAGACACTGTATTTATTGATTGTATTTTTTAAACTTACTTTGAGCCTTCTGGTAGGATTATCTTCAGTGTCATGTCATCCACAACCATGTCATCATAGATATGGTCAATGAAGCGCATTTTCAGGGCATAGTGATCACCTGTTATAAATACATCAATAACAATCACCTGTCGGTTATAAATACATCAATAATGATCACCTGTCAGTTATAAATACATAAATAATGCAATGATGATCATGTGTCAGTTATAAATAAATCAATCCTGATCACCCGTCAGCTATAAAATACACCATTAGTGATCATCTACCAGTTATAAATACATCAATGCCTTTACAAGTTTCAACTCTGCTTTTGTTGACAGGTTTATATGTTTTCGTATTTTTTTTATGCCAGATAGCAGAATGTGCAAGTTTATTTTTTTCTCTGTTGTTCTCCACCTCCAAGCATTATGTGGCTGATGGAAGAAAGTATATTCGGAGATTTTCCAGCGTAGGTCAGCCCTAATGACTACACAGTCACTCTAAGTTACACCAAAATAAAACTAAGAAAATACTTCACATGAAGCATTAACAAGCAGCCATTATCCTGATCACAACATTACAATGTCACCTCTTACATTCCATGCTTAAAGATCCACTTGTGTGGAAACAATCTGTCTCCATTCATCTGTGTTCTTTACCTTCTCTTATCAATTGTTTATTCCATCTCTGTATAAGTCTTCTCCCCATCTGCTTCTGATCTCCCTTCCACTTTTCAAGTATATGCAAGTTTTAGCCTAACAACTCTCTTCTATGCTTTCTGCATAACTCAGCCACTCTATAAACTTTCAAACAATAAAAGGATTTTTCTGTTGGTTCTGTCTATCCAGATTCCATTATATTATCTGACGAGGCCAAAAATTCTTCAAATTCTATGCCAAAAAATGTTTACACTATTCTATTGCTTGAACGCATTTAAATTTAGAAATGTAACAGATAAAAGAAATAGCGACGGTGGTAAAACCGCTTCTAGTAATAAAGGTAGACAGAGATGTATGGCTGAGTTTTACAAAACGACAGAAGGAATTAATTATTCCCAACTGTTTTGTAAAACTGAACCATACATCTCTGCCTACCTTTAAATTCAGAAATGTAACTATAACCAAATGCCTGTATGTGATTTATATTAGGGAATAGCACCATAAGCAAAAAGTTCCATGTAATTTTGACCAGGCAAGTAGCGCGATGTTTTGTAGCATAAAGTACTTACCTTTGTAATAGAGATACTCGTAGCTTGGCACATTGTAGCCCAGGATGTATTTTGTCTTCCATCCTCCAAATAGAGGGAACCTTGGCCTTAGTTCAACCTCTACAGATTCATCCATTTCCCGCATGTTGGAAGTTGAGATGTTACCAATCTCATCTCTATAGTACACATCACGAGATGAGGCTGGCAGGGATGTCTAGTGAAGGATAACTTCGTGACAAACTCACTTCACATCACTGGCTACACATTACACAACTGTTCCCCCCCCCCTTCACCAGCTGTGAAACTCCATGCACGAGGTCAGTGTTCATATGCACATCTGTTTGACCCTTAATGAACTGACAGATGTGTGTATTTTGAAGTGTTTGGACTTGCAGGTAGGCACTCTCCAATTTCAGAGATAGTTTCCCTGATGTGTCTGATACAAATCTTTAAATCTGTATATACAGAGACACAGCCGTACTCCATCATACACATACTTCCTTCTGCACAGCGCAGGACCATGTCAGTCCCTGCAACCTTGGTCAAGCATTATTACATGACCTATTTCTAAATATCACTTTGAAGGATACTAATATCTCAATTAGAAATCAGTATACATCAACATTTACTATGTTCATTATGATATTTGACATATGATTCTAGCAATTTTTTAAAAAAATATCATCTTCTGTGAAGAAATACACAGCCTCAACAAGTCTGTTAAAATTCTTTGTGTGTTCCATATGCATCCACTTGTAATGTAAGGGGCTCACAAGTTTGTATACAATCTAAGAGGCAGTGTAAATTTGTAATGATTTTAAGTGGTAGAATTTCTGGACTTTTTGTAGCCTCATTTCCATTTCTGATGTCATATAATTTACACTTGAAATTAACAAGGAAAAAAACAAAAATAATGAAGGAAAAATACACGAAGGACCAGCTGTTGAAGAAGTAAAACATTTTGCACACCTCAGCAGCTAAATAGACCAGGATGGTGACATCAGAAAGGGAGTTAGAATTGCAAAAGCATCATTCACCTTCAAGAATCTTGAGAACATATGGCATTCAAAGTTATAAGCACAAAAACCAAGTTAAGATTATTCAATTCTAATGTAATATCCATTCTCATTTATGCATGCGAAAGGTGGAAAACAACTAAAGAAATAAACAACAAATTAGACTTTGTTGAAAACAAATGCCTAAGGAAAATACTCCGTATAAAGTGGAATAAATTAAAAAAACAAAAGGAAAATACTCCGTATAAAGTGGAATAAATTAAAAAAACAACTCAGAGATAAGACAGATGAGCAAACAACATCCTGTCTCATGGGCGATCAGAAAAAGTAGACGGACATATATCTGTCATGTGATGAGAAGAAACAATCAGAGAATCCCAAAACAACCTATCAAGTGGAACACAACAGGCCACAGAAAAAGAGGTGACCATGTGAAACTCTAAAAAAGGATGCTGCCAAATTAGGCCAAATTAACGGGCATAAATTCATTGATTAGGTTGAAAAACTTGCAGAAAACAGGAAAACTTGGCAAACTACCATGCGAGTCCGTTTAGCAGTATGAGAAGGAAGTAAGATAACTTGCACCTTAAATTTTAGGTAATTTTATAAGAGCACTGCTGGTAACTTGAGCATCATTTCTGAAGGAGCAATGATCATATTAACTGGCAATTACTGGTAAATTACCAAGTAAAAATGAGAAAAAGTGAAACTTTTGGAGGTTGTCGGTTTATATCATCAAAAACCTAATAAAAAGCAAGCAGTGAAACCAGACGGATAATAACCGGGCAAAGCAGGCTGATGATGCTCAGTTTGTATGAAGGAGAATCAATTAGTTTCGACTTTCATTTAGCAAGTGAGCAAGTTGTACAAACTAAATCTCAGCGTAAATAAGGTAAGAACAAAAATTTCACATGAACTTTTAGTTTCTGCTGATGTCTGTAATGTACGTTTAATTTTACCGAATGTTGTATTGAGAAAACTGGTATATTTCAGAAAGCACTTAATGCAAGGTGAAAGACGGGTACAACTGTACCAGTTTCCAAAAATCCTAGTACAATGAGTGGTAGGAGTGCTTCACGTTGATGTGTTCTTGTAGCGAGGCAGTTTCTCATACTACTAAAGTCCTGGGCTCTATTCCCAGCTATTCGTTTACTTTTTTTCCTTCCCTCAAATATGTGGTGCCTGAGTCTTATCCTACCAGTGTGACTTTGTCACAATACAGCTTGGCATTACAACTTGCTGTGAGAGCACTGCCTCAAGTTCTGAGGAAAAAAACAACATTATTTAATGTAACATGTCATCCCGGCCTAGAAGAGCAATCATCCTGGACCCACAGCGCTCAGAACAAGAACATTAAAAACACAGATGCTACAATATTAACATGAAGGCCAACCTTAAAGTGCCTAACAGAGGCATAGCCATCTTGTTGTCTCTGATAGTCAAACCTGGAGAAGGGCCCCTTCAGGGTGGCTCCCGTATGTCTGATGTCAACATGCTCCTCCACGGCAATGTTCCCCCAGTGAGAGACTTCCACCAGACGAGCCAGGTTGGTTACAGTCAGGAATGGGTTGTTGTTCTCTTCATGGACTCTCAGAGGTGCCTGGATAATGTTACACAAAACAATGTATATGCTTTGTATAACAATCTCGGCAGCTATATAGACCAGGATGGTGACACCAGAAATGAAGTTAGAATTCTAATTGCCAAAGCAGCACTGACCTTCCAGAATCTTGAGAACATATGGCATTCAAAAGTTATAAGCACAAAAACCAAGCTAAGATTATTCAATTCAAATGTAATATCCACCCTCATTTATGCATGTGAAAGCTAGAAAACAACTAAAGGAAAATACTCCATATAAAGTGGAACGAATTCAAGAACAATGCAGAGATCAGACAGATGAGCAAACAACAACCTGTCTCATGGCTGATCAGAAAAAAAAGGAGATGGACATATGTTGGTCATGTGACGAGAAAAAACAATCAGAGAATCCCCAAACAAGCTATCAAATAGAACGCAACAGGCCAAAGAAAAAGAGGTCGACCACGTGAAACTCTAAAGAGGACATTGTTAAGAGAAGCCAACTCAGTTGGCATAACATCCCTTGATGAGATTGAAAAACTCGCTGAAGACAGGACATCTTGGCGAACTACCATGCAGGCCCTATGTGATGTTTAACGGCACGGGAAGGATGTAAAAAGATACCTACCACTCCTACCTCCAACACAGCTACAGCTTGTACACTTAATTTCCAGCAACTCCGATTACTGAGCCTTACTAAACCAAAGTTTCCAGTATAAAAGTTCATGAAATAGAAATGGCAGAAAAGACTACAGGTTTAATAAAACATTGGGTTACATGTGTAAAATAAGTACAAATAAATTCAAAATACATAAACTGCCACTAACAAATGCAACCCAAATAATAAAAATGGTGCATTTTTGTTGAAGCTATTGTAGTGATAGAAACCAATGTCTGCACTACAGTGTGATCCAGTACACTATGAACTATACTAAAGTATGTTTATACAATGTTTATGTTCCTGAATCCACATAAGTGATACTCTTGTGCCTTTACAAGGACTGAGATAAGTTTTCATTCAGTTACATTTTTCATTAATATTTTCATTAATTTTTTTGTATTTTGTTCACATAAGTTTGATGTGAATCTATACTTTGTCTCCTCTCTCTGATTCTTCATCCTGTTTGTTTTTGTTTGACAAAGGCTCTTGCCGAAACGTCACAAGTGTGTTACTGTTAAATAATAAAGCTGTTCTTACTTTTTTCCTAGTTTATACATTTTGGTATCACAGCTTTACTGTAGTGCTTTGTGTATAGTTGTATGCCTATACACTAATTATTGTGTACATTAAGTATGACCCAGTATGCCATGTGTTATAATATCCTCTTGATCTAAAGAAATGATAAATCATCACTTTCCAAAAAAAATGGTTGTCAACATTACAAAGTGCCAATTATAATGGACTAATAATATTATCACAAAACATTAGACTTTACATCACAACAAAATTCTATCCTTGGAATATAAAATTTAAAGGAAAAAAGAAACAATCTGAAAAAATATGAATAAAACGGCCAGTTTTCTCTATACCGAAGAGCTCCTTGTAGTTATGATGCAGAAGATCTTGGCAGCTAGTGTCATATTTATAACATGGAACAAAAGATATTACATTTGGTGAAGTGTGTATAGGAGCCGCTTCCCATATTTCAACCCAAACATCAATAAAAGAAGGCATGATCTCTACAGTGTGTCAGCCAAACTAACTAACAGGCCTGCTGCATTCTTTCTGCTTAACTACTGAAGCAGAAATCCACCACGAAACCTGCAGTGTAACCCACTGTATTCACATTATCTCCATTACTGCATCAGCCATAAAGAACTCATCTCACATTTACAAAAAGAACATGAACTAACCAATGCCATAAGCTGGCATGTTTTCAAAGTTTTTTTACCTCTGAGAAAGGAGCCTTGTCTTCAAAAGGTCCATAATTAATGGAAGTATCACTCTGGGAGACAGGTTTTGTCTTGGTGTAAGACTCTACATTGGCATTGGTGGTGGTGATGGTGGTTGTTTGACTGGTGGTTGGGTATGGAGAGTAAAAGTACAGATTTGTTTCCAGCACTACCAGCTGCTTCTCTGCCTATCAAAAGGAGATAAAATAACAATATGAAAAAATATAACTACCACAGACAACATATTTTTCAAGCAATAAAAAAACTATTAGGATTTGTGTTTTCCTGTCTCCATGTGGGTGTGTATATGTGTTATCAATTCAATTACAGTTCCATATATATTAGATTAATTTACTCATGAAATATTATTCTCCTGATTTCCTATCCATTTTTTTTAAGTGAGGGTCTCTTTTTGGATCAAATTTATTTATAGTTTGATTTGCTTGTTTTTTTTAAAAATTATTTTATAAGATATGTTTGCACCTTCCATGCACTATAATAAAAATACAAAATGTATAAAACATAATTTAATGCTAATGATAAACATCTTGAATAATTTTTCTTTCCATTCACATTTAGTAATAAAACTTCATCTACACTACTAAAACACTGACAATGGGTGGGAAAGCCAAAACTGGTTTAACATATCTTTCACATAAGACAGGATATGGTTAACACACTGACAGCCATGTCATGTGACCCCCCCAATGTACAAAATCAGTTTCTCCAACAAAAGAGTGTAAGGTAAGGCATGAAGTTTCCACGGCTATGCTGACTTGAAAGTCTACTTCTGTGCCTGATGACAAACTTTTGTCTCCACATGCCTACGCTTGGCCTTCATTAAATTTATAAACTGAATGTACAACCTACTCTGAAAGTTGTAAAATGAGGAATACTTAACTAAGTACCTGAGTAATCTCTGAAGGATATGGTTGTAAAACATGGGAGTGGACAGCCTCCACCTCCACCACAACTGTCTTCCCACCATCCAGTGGAGACCGAAGGACTACACGGAAAAACCTCTTATCACTGAAAATGCCAATTAAAAACTGATGCAAAAATTACATCAAAAGAAAAGCAGGATCAGACTACAGGTGAATGTTAAGGAATGAAAACAACATTTTAGTTACTCATTTTTGAAGTTTAAAAACACATACAAACCCTCAATTTTTTTTAGCAATAGGTGTAAGGTGATGTTCCCCAAAAGGAATCACGCAGCATGGGCGAAATATTTTTTCATGAGTGATATCCTAAATGTGAGTGTTAATGTAAATGAAAACAAACAAACTGGTCACGCGAAATATTTATGAATAATGCCAAAAGAAAAAAAAAATATGAATTCATATCAGAGGGAACAATGGTCTAGTGCTTCACTTTTCAGTGCTACTCTAACTTTCAATTCCCCTACATGCCCGAGAGGTGACCAAAGGAGAAAATCTTAGATGGCTTGACAAAATGGCATGAGAGAGGCACAACAACAGAACTGATGGATAACATGAAAGATCAGGAACTGCAGAGACATGGTCGCTGACACCTCCATGCATGGCACATGATGATGATGATGCTCATGTTTGTTACATTCAGAATTCCTGCTCTTTTCATTTCTTTTAAAACCTGATATGCTCAACAGTCACAGAAGGGTATTTTTAGACCTAGCTTTTAATATCCGTCCATCCATCCATGCTTTCCTTACCCCTATTTGGGGCATGGGCCACCAACAAGGGCTCTCCAATTATTTCTTTTAATATAAAACAATGTAAACATGTTACCATGCTTCAATATCCATTTGTAAGTAAAATAATACATGTACTGAGGCAGTTAAAGTAAACAGGAATAATGTGAAAAAAAAAATAATCTGCCTCTACAATATTTGACATTGTAACTGAAAACGGGAAACTAACAAGTGATGTTATGATGAAGTAGTACCAATAAAAATATCATATCAGACCAGGAGTATGTTACAGTCACAACAGTAACCATCTTGTCTTCATAAGCTGTAAGGCCCAGTTTACTACTCTAATATACTCATTCAACACACTCAGTAGAGTTTTTGTTATGCCATCAAGACTCAGCAATTTGATGAAAGTATGCAAAAATTTATAGCAAAGCTGTCAGTTTCTTTTTAATTTCCTTTGGTCTATAGAACTACTGGAGGACTGCTCTGTGAGGCTTAAATAAGCTCCACCACTGCAGATGTGATACACAAATACAATTACCTATGCTCTGGAACACGTGTTTCAGAAACATCAAGTTTGTCATCTTTATGGTCCTTTGTCTGTGGAGTAAATGTAATAAGAACTTACTTAGACTTACTCACATATAAAATGTCAAGATGTGTGAAGGCAAGCAGCAAAGAATGACTTACTTTCATGTCAAGTTTTTTAAAGTTGGCAAAAATCTACCATTTACGGCAATAATTAAATAACAGAAGCTCAGTCTGAAGAAAATCTCAGCAGAAATGAAAGAAATGCAGCATGTCAATTCAAATGTAATATCCACCCTCATTTATGCATATGAAAGCTGGAAAACAATTAAAGAAATATCAAGAAATTAGATTCCTTCGAAAACAAATGCCTAAGGAAAATACTGAGTATAAAGTGGATAAATTCAAGAACAACGCAGAGATAAGACAGATGAGCAAACAACCTGTCTCTTGGGTGATCAGAAAAAGAAGATGGACATATGTTGGTCATGTGATGAGAAGAAACAATCAGAGAATCCCCAAACAAGCTATCAAGTAGAATACAACAGGCCAAAGAAAAAAAGGTTGAACAGGTGAAACTCAAGCGATGCCAATTCAGTGGGCATAACATCTCTTGAAGAGATTGAAAAACTCGCCGAAGACAGGAAATCTTGGCAAAACTACCATGTGAGCCCTTTGTGACTTTTAGCGGCACGGGAAGGACGTAAGATGAAGGAAACAGAATCAATGCACTGTCTATGAAGGAGTAAGAGAATATAAATATTGGTAACAAGGATGTTTGGAATACCTAGCTTTATAGCCCTGGTTACAATTTATTTCCTTTGTCTTTGGAAGTCATTTCATGACCTGCTCTACAACTCTTGCAGTCTGAAAGTGCAGAAACATGTTCTGCACACTACTTAGTGAAGTTAAAGATGCTCTTCTACACAAATGTGTGCATTATGAAAGCTGGTCAGTAATACATCACTCACTGGCTGCAGGAGTGGAATACTGACAATGATAAGGCCTCCCAGACTAAACTGGTACATTCTGCTCATCTCCACCCCACCCCCCTTTCAGTCAAAGTTCTCACCATTGCTATAAGTTTGTGCACAGTGCTGAGACTCACCTACTATTGAGATCTGGAACAACCCATGAAAATGTCTGAACCTAAAACACAATATCCTTTTGACATTTTATTCTGGAGATAAAGGTGCTGTCCATTTGGCAATCAGCGACCCATAGCATGCTGGTGTCAGGGCTGGCGAAGCATAGCTGACCAAAACCCTGCCTGCCCCACTTCTCTGTTGGCACCCCCAGTAACAGGCCTAGCCTGGCTAACATGGTCCCCATGGTGACCGAGTCTGCTAATAAGGTATTGCAAACCTTGCTTTCTAGCTGCAGTCCGGGACTGAAAAAACTGCTATCATAACTTGCTTCCAAGCCGACATGATGATGTGCCTCGACACATGCACAGCATCGACTGCAAAGAACACCAGCTCGCAAGTTCCTGCATTACTGTATTTGAATATAATTTTTAAAAAAATTTAAGCAAACAATAACCATGAATCAAACAACAAACATGGATGTGCATGTACCACAGCACTGATGAAAGAAAGGTTATCCCTCAAGGAAGGGTCTATGGCAAACAGAAACTGCCTAACTGCAGACGTTCCCCTGTTCTCCAACGTTATGCTAGTCAGCGTCTTCACCAAATGGGTAGATATGTCGATCTTCCTCTCCACCTTGGAATTGACAATATTTCTGTCTATCGTGTCCTGGTTCTGCCTGCAGAACACAGACACAAAGATATGCACTAGGAACAAACTGAGCACCCGTATTTTCATTTTGAAACTGAAGCTTAGGCGTGGTAAAACCGGCGAATCGTCTACTTCCACGAGAAGTTGATGCCGGAAGTACGCAGCTCGCCCAGTTGGCAAAGGAAATTGCAAAAGTTAAACAGGATAAAGAAACGGTTCAAATGTTAGGATAACACTTAATTCTGAAACGAAATATTGCGTGCCGTGCCCGATAGCTTTGACGATGATGCTTCCCCATCTTGTGTGGTCCTTGGTGTTACCGGTTAATTCAGATGCTTTTCTCTTTCCATGCCATTTGGCCATCCTTCCCCCCCCCCCACTTATTTTTTCAGTCATTACTAGGTTTTTGAAAATATAAGGAGGAATGTTAGCGATGCAGACAAAGAGTATTCTTTTATGAAATTATTTGCCATTACAACACCGTTTTTCAGCCTCTTACATTGCTCACATAGGGGCTGCTCTTTCTCTTCCCTGCATCTCCCTCCTATTTTTACATTTTGTATTCAGTTTCAAGTGATGTGTATATACTTTGATTAGATGCTCACGACCACAATGAATACAGAAAGCAATTTCAACACTGTATGACATGACGAGATACAATGAGGGAAACTAAAAGGAGGACATCTATCGCTCTTCAGAAAGTAAAACAAATAAAGAATCTGTAGAGAAAACCAGATAGAACTACAAAAATAATTTTTTAAGGGATGCATCATTCTCATCGCAACATATGCCTGTGAGACCTAGACACTTAACAAAACAGCTGAGAAACACATACATGCCTTTGAATGTAAATGCTATAGAAGAATACCTCAAATATCATGGTCACAAAAAAGAACAAATATATCTATACAAGAACTTAATATTGAAGAAGGTTGGCTAGTAAAGAGGATTAAAGAAAGAAAACTTAAATATTTTGGACACATTAAACATCATGATAATCTAGAGAAGAACGTATTGGAAGGGTACATAATGGGAAAAAGAGAGGAAGACCAAGGCGAAGATGGCTGGTTTTCTTGATCTGCTAGTTTTTTGTGTGTGTTTTTTTAATAAATTAAAAGTTAAGTATGCAACTTTTGTTGATTTTTTTTTTAAATGGAAAGAAACATTACTCTCAAAATCCAGAAAACAAACACACTTAGGAAACAAAAATTTTGTACCCCACAAAATAAAAACACACTTAGGAAACAAAAATTTTGTACCCCACAAAACTAAAACCCACTTCTTATATCCTTCCCGTGCCGTTAAAAGTCACATAGGGCTCGCAAAGTAGTTCACCAATTTTTCCTGTCTTCGGTGAGTCTTTCAACCTCATCAAAGGATTTTATGCCTGTTAATTTGGCCTCTCTTAATAATGTCCTCTTCAGAGTTTCACGTGGTCTGCCTCTTTTTCTTCGGCCTGTTGTATTCCACTTGATAGCTTGTTTTGGGATTCTCTGATCATTTCTTCTCATCAAGTGACCAACATATGTCCATCTCCCATGAGACTGGTTGTTGTTCAGTCATCTGTCTTATCTCTGCATTGTTCTTGAATTCATTCCACTTGATGCTGAGTATTTTCCTTAGGCATTTGTTTTCAAAAGAGTCTAATTTCTTGTCTATTTCTTTAGTTGTTTTCCAGCTTTCACATGCATAAATGAGGGTGGATATTACATTTGAATTGAATTGTCTTAACTTGGTTTTTGTGCTTATAACTTTTGAATTCCATATGTTCTCAAGATTCTTGAAGATTGATGCTGCTTTTGCAATTCTGATCCTAACTTCCTTTCTAGTGTCACCATCCTGGTCTATGTGGCTGCCAAGGTATGCAAATTGATTGACTTCTTCAATATCTGTCCCTTCTATGTGTATTTTTCCATTTTGATTAATGGGAATTTTCATTATTTTTGTTTTGTCCTTGTTAATTTCAAGTCCTATTTTGCTAGCCTTGTTAATTTCAAGTCCTATTTTGCTAGCCAGTGAAGACAGGCTATCTGTTTTTTCTTGCATGGAATTCACATTATTACTGATAAGAGTTATATCATCAGCAAAATCAAGGTCTTCTAGTTGGGTCCCATGTACCAGTCAATACCTGTGTTACCTGTGCAGCATTTTTTCATTACGAAGTCTATTGTAATCTCAAAAAGTAAAGGAGACAGTATACATCCTTGTTTCACACCTGTTTCAATCTGGAACCATTCACTCATCCCTTCTTCTGTCTTGACTGCACAAACATATCCATTGTATAAGTCCTTAATGATGTTGACAATTTTAGATGGTATTCCATATAGACACAAAATTCTCTATAATGAATCTCTGTGTATGCTATCTAATGCCTTTTTAAAATCCATGAAGTTCAGTATTAATGGTTTCTGCTTTTCAATATGTTCTTCAAGTATTATTCTTAGAGTAAAGATCTGGTCGAGACAGCTTCTCCCTTTTCTAAATCCTGCTTGTTCTTCTCTCATTGCAGTATCCACTATATCTTTGAGTCTATTCAAAATGACCTTGCAAAATACTTTTGACACAACTGATATTAAGGTTACTCCTCTCCAGTTGTTACAACCACTAAGGTTGCCTTTTTTTGGTATTTTAACAATGATTCCTTTCTTCCAATTAGAAGGGACCTTTTCTTCTTTCCAAATCTTGTTAAACATTCTCTGTAGTTGTCTCATGTTGTCACTATTGATAGCTTTTAGCATTTTGGCTGTTATTTCATCTTCACCTGCAGCTTTGTTGTTAGCCATTAAATTCACTGCTGTTTCAGTTTCATGCAATTTAATTTCATCTAGGTTGACATTTAGTTGTGAGGCTGGTAAGTCAGTTTCAAGGTTTAACAATTCTTTTGGGTGTGGTCGATTAAGTATTTCTTGGAAGTGTTCAGCCTATCTTTGCTTTTGGTCTTTATCTGACGTTAATAGGGTTCCAGTTTTGCTAAGGATTGGTCTTTCTTTAGATGTAATAGTACCTGTTAGCCTCTTTTGTATGTTATATAAAGTTTTGCTGTCTCCTGTTTTTGCTGCTTTTTCTGCCTATTTCGCCATATTGTCTATGTATTCTCTTTTATCCCTTCTAGCTGAACTTTTTACTTTCTTGTCTATTTCTTTGTATGTTGCTTTCGCCAGATCTTTTCCAGGATCTGTTTTTGCATTCAGCATGTCTAATTTGACTGGTCGTCTTTCATGTATATACTTCCATGTTTTATCTGATATCCATGCTTTTCTATTTGGTTTTTTCAGTCCATCGCTTGCTTTTGCTGCTGTGATTATGGCTGTGCTGTAAGAATTCCATAATTCATCTATACTTATCTCCTCAACTTCACTGGGTGTTTTGGAATGATTGGCAAGTTCCTGATTGAAATTAATGTTATTATTTTCTTCTTGTAGGCTGTGGCTGTTTATATTTCTGTGCACTGATTTCTTGTGTTGGGTTTTCAATTTTAGTTTTATTTTCCCTATGCACAGGTTGTGATCACTGTTGACATCTGCACCCCTATAAGCCCTTACATTTATGAGAGATGTTCTGTACTTCTTTCTAATACAAAAATGATCTATCTGGTTTCTAGTTCTATCATCTGGAGATATCCACATTGTTTTATGTATCTCTTTGTGTGGGAATATTGTGCCTCCAATGACCATGCCTTCTGTCAGACAAATTTCAATTAATCTTTCTCCGTTCTGATTCACCATGTCAGTTCCTTCTTTCCCCATCACTTTTTCAACATCTGTATTATCCTTCCCTACCTTAGCATTGAAGTCCCCCATAGCAATTAGGATGTCGTGTTTAGGGACTCTGTTGATGATTTGTTGTAGTTGGTGACAGAAGTCGTCTATCACATCACACACTTAGGAAACAAAAATTTTGTACTCCACAAAACTAAAACACACTTAGGAAACAAAAATTTTGTACTCCACAAAACAAAAGCACACTCTTTCATCATCTCAACAATGTGGAAAAAAAAAAAAGAAAACTAAACAAAGACAATGAAAGAAATGTATTGAGCATTTTGTGCACATTATTTACATAATTTGCTTTGCTTACAAAATCATACTGACTTTAAAACTACATGTTATTTTTGTTCAAGATAACAAGCATTTTTCTGTTCAAATTATTAAACAGAAAAGTGACAATGAGAAGCAGAAATTATTAACAAAATAAAATAAGGAAGACAGAACGGTTGTCATGTATGAGTGAGGTAAATGAGCTGCATGGTTAGCAGGTTCCAGGAGCTAACTACTCTGGGACTAAAGTTAAGGGTAGATAATTTGACCTTTACACGACATATCAGCTATCAGAAAAACATAAAAAACTGAGATACATGAAGATTACTGCTTGTGCCCACCAACAAGACACCCCAAAATTATTCTCCAATTTAAACTCTTTAAATATTAGGTATTTAGGCTGACCACAGGAAACTCTAAAGAGGGCATTGTTAAGAGAGGCCAAATTAATAGACATAAAATCCCTCGATGAGGTTGAAAAGCTCGCCAAAAACAGAAAAACTGGCTAACTATCTTGCGAGCCCTATGTGACGTTTAATGGCATGGGAAGGATATAAGATAAGATATAAGATAAGCACTATATTGGCAATCCTTCAATGTGTCTCTTGTGATCTCCAGCAATTTCTCTGAGGACATTTTGTTTCTCTGTCATTCACGTTCTGTATTGTAAAAATGTCACAAAACCAGTTTCCTTCAGCTTCGACTTCATGTGTTTAATTACTGTCATGTCTCATAAACATTTCATAAAACTGGCTCTGTGGAGCAAGGCGATACTCTTTTTTTTCCTCTCTGATAATGATATTCATCTCTCAGTCCAGCACTCCATCCTTCCACTGACAAAAAAAAAAAAATCAGTTTAAGATACCAAACAATGTTTTGACTTTAAACATTCATGTTTTGTCCTTGAATCTTTGGAGCTACTTTTTTTCCCCTGCAAATTTAAAAACCATGAACTGAAATGTCAAGTTTAATGGAAAAAAGAAGCTATTATGTCACAGGTCATCACAAACTACCAGTAACTAAAACCATAAGGAAAAGACACTCAAAATTCTTTGGACATGTTATGATATGATACAATTTACAGAACCTGCAGTCAAAGAGAAACTCAAAGGAAAGAGATGAAAATAGGCAACTGATAAGATCAGAAATGTCAAAGATTGCACACAATGGAGAAACACCGCAAATCTCTTCTGGCACTGAAAGAAATGTCTTTTGTTAGTATGGGCAGAACAAGATTTTGTAACTCTTACAAAACAGACATCAACAAGTCACCTCAGTGAGTTTCTTGCATCTCTGTCTTCATTGATAAAAATTATTTTTTAAAAATTCAACACAGCTATCAAAAATACACAAAATGACAGCCATATTGGATAAAATACTTTCAAAAAATACTCCCAGTAACTGCTGGTGAAAGAAAAAAACTAACACGAAGCATAAAAAGATAGTACATCTATCTCCCCATAGCACACACCTCATCACAACAATATACAGAACAAGTTTTACTTTAAGATACACCATAAAATACACTACATATTCTGATTAGTTTCAAAGATTCCTTAATTTACATCTGATTACTCTTATTTACATTTAACACCTTGCCAATTAAATCTTTATTTACATAGGTTATACTGTAAGGATATAGTTTTGGGAGAATCTGATTAACCCTTGTGTATATGATCTCAGCAATAATTCCTTCACTGAAGGTAAATTAATCATTGAAAACTATGTCAACAGCAGGTGGAGCTTCAAATCTGCACCTTCTCAATTAGTAAAATTCTGTCAACAGTTACTCTGAATAACAGCAAACATGACATATGTTGTGACAGCTTCCCCTGTTACTTTAACTTTAGATCTCTATTTACTACACTTATTAGTGCAGGAGTAGAACAGTGAATAGTGAAATGGCTTATAATGAAACAGCACTGGGTTCGTTGACTTACTGTTATAGTGCTCCTGTCAACCAAAGCTAAAAAAAAAAAAAAAATAACGGATATAAAAACTATCCGTGTCGCGGAAGCTGCCTCTAAAAATAAAAAAATATACCTGCAATGCGAGGCACACCAAATGTATTCTACACACAGTTGCCAGTGTTTTAAATGTATAAGAGGTTAATGAAGTAAAATAATCCATCCAATAAATATGGCATTAAGCCTGAATTCACATTAAAATAAAGACTACAATACTGGATTATGGCCATAACTTCTAAATTAGAATTTACAATTGATTCTCTGCATGCACACACCATTTATTTCTATATACTTTGGTTCATATATATTAGTCCCATAAAACTTATACATTTCACATTTATGTCACATGAAATATATGCGAGCTTTGTGGAGGGAGCTATGTGACCCAATACCACAAAATAAGCCTTACAGAGGTAGTCTGAAATACTCACACATCAGTGTGACAAGAAAACCATTCAAAGATGTTATTTTCAACATGAATTAGTGACATTTATTTCAGATATCACACGGAAAACAAAAAGATAACACTGTAGAGAGTTCAGAGGCCATGACAGGATGGGCACTAAAGCTGGGCAAGTCCTACTGTTGGATAACCATTACTTTTTAATAATAAATGAATGGATCATTTGTCAAAGAAGAAGTAAAACCACCTTTTGATGGTGGGAAAAAGATATTAATATATATGAGGATGTCTTCCAATTGCTATTTAGAGCCAGTAATGCTCTATATTTTTGAGACAACAAATAAGCAGGTGAAGATGAGACATGGAGGCAGCAATGATATAGTTTTGAAGGAAGATGCATCTTTTACCTTAAGTGGTAAGAAAAAAAAAACAAGATGTTGCAGACCAATAAAAACTAGTTGCAACAATTAAGAAATGACAAATGAAATTCTCTGGATAATTCCTGATGTCTGATTTTCATCAGAAAACTAAAATAGGATATAAAGTGAAGGAGACTAGGAGAAACAAAAAATATCTTGGAACACTGGCCACTCTGCACTGAAAAGAAAGCAAATGATCCAAAGGAAAATACTTAATCCGGCACAAAACAGAGGTGCATGACCCTCAAAGACTATCAGCGCAGAATATCATAGTGGACAGACAGAATCACTCACGCTAAGGTATTCATTTTTAACATAATCCTTAGCACTTGTCAGCCATAATATCTGACACAGGAGCAACTAAACATACATCAAAATTAATATTTCCGCCTGAATTCAACACCCTTCAGCGACTTACTCAAAGTTATAAATGCCACAGTAAGGCATATTTTGTGAAAATTGATCACACAGAATGCATAAAATTGCGAATGTCAAATAAATACATCCAATACACTGATATTTATAGTCAATTTGGAATCTCATTTGACTACCAAAAAAAAATTAGCACAATTTATAAGTCATGCCTATTATACCACTCTGCGCATTCATTGTTGTCATCTCTTTTAAAACATTTTAAAAAAAAAATTTTTTTCTTGCTTATTTTCCTAGATTTGTAAAGTAATAATAATCTATCTAAACACAAGTTAATTAATGGTCTATCTAAAACAGTCACATTTGCAAACAAAAATAAGTTAATCTAGTCAAAATTAATAATCACTTGAGTGAATTCATTACAGTAATATATCAGAATATGAGTGAATTAATTACAATGTATCTAAATTAGTCAAATATTTTTTTCTGTGTAATCATTAATGTAATGAAACATGCTGATCAAGATCTTTCTTCTGGGTATTCCAAAACTGTCTGCCATGTTATCATCATCACCTCACTAAACTTTGTCTCACCTAGAAGACATGATGCTGAGATGAAAAAAAAAAACCCCTCTCCCTGAACCTATTTTCAAGCTTTCCTTTGTACTTTCCATCTTATTCTTTCTTGCACATTATCTTCTTCTTCTTCTTCTTCGTTCGCTTCTACCACCAAAAACCGCACTGTGGTCCTACTGAATTCACGCCTGTGGTACTCGTTAGGTCACGTGGTCCCCTGTGTGGTTTCCGAAAAGACCACACGAGATCCATGAGAGAACCACAAGGGGTTCAGAGTATCACAGGGCTTTAGCCTGTATTCTTGGTGGGTCTCGGAAGCGGGATTGCGTGACACCGTGGTTTTCATTGTTGCACATTATGAGTTCTAACCAAAAAGTCAAATTTTCCTCCTTCAGCCCTCTGCTCATCTTCTTCTTCTGACATCATACAGTATTTCATGATCACTTCTACAAAGATTGAGCCAAAGACAGTTTGGCCGTCGACTACATCTGAACATCTATCGAGGTCACTAGAAGTTGTAGCTACTATTCTAACTAAAGTTTGGTGATATGTTAATTTATAAATATTTACACCTACCTAGCTAAACATAAAACAAGGGAAAACTACTCTCAACACCAGGTGACCCATGGTTTCAATGGTGAGAAAATGAAATAATATTTTGACAGAAATTATAAAAGTTTTACTAGACAAGTGTAAAATGCTTACATGAGTCTTCTAACTAACCTGAAGGCCACTGTTCCTTAAATCTTTTGTTCCTCCTTTCAGAGAAAGTGGTATCTTCTGAGGTTCTCCAAATTTTAAGTTAAAATCTCATTAATACGCATGGATAACAATGGCCACCTCAAAGATAACTTCTTGCTTTTTTTTTTTTTCCCCATCACATAGATAGGCTGTCATTTAATTTTGTTCATTTGTCTTCGGCTTCAATGCAAGATATAATTGTTTTTATTTTACTTGGGGGGGGGGGGGGGTGCAAGAATATTTCCTGCCCTGTTCTCTGCAACTGAACTTTGTTCAAAAAAATTTTTTTTTATGGTGTTTAATTGTTCCCTTGTCCATTTAATATGTGGGTAATATTTAATCTCCCGAATGCTGTACTAATCAACTTTATTTACATCTAAGAAAGCTTGGTACTTTTGGCTGAAATATTATTCTAAGACTCATCAGTTTATAGGTTCAGCCTAAAAAAAAAAAAAAGTACAAGATTCTGCCCAATTTTGAGATTTGAGAGTTACAATCCAACTTCTGTTGGCTTAATAATAATAATAATTTTCAAAATGACATTCAGAAGATTTTTATTTTCTTAAGTCTGCTTCACTTTTAAAACTGGCAAATTCTTTCTCAAAATGCAAAGCTACATTCTGGCAATTTCACAATATAAATGCCCGTATACTGCCCTTGAGTCTCCAAAATGTCATATCTTGACTTCTCTATTGACATCTCTCTCTTCCAGGTGTGGAAATCTCCTCACATAATCTTCTTTCTTCCCCTGCCTCTTCCTCTCCCTCTTGGCCGTCCTCTGCCTCTGACTGCAGACTTTGTCTTGGGCAAGCACTTAGAGCAAAACCACTGCTGCTCCTCAGGTGGGGCTTCCGTAATACCAACACACGGCCTGGAGAAGAGAAACTATATTCTGAGCCTACAACCTGGAGAAGAGAGAAACTATATTCTGAGCCTACAACCTGGAGAAGAGAGAAACTATATTCTGAGCCTACAACCTGGAGAAGAGAGAAGCTATATTCTGAGCCTACAACCTGGAGAAGAGAGAAACTATATTCTGAGCCTACAACCTGGAGAAGAAAGAAACTATATTCTGAGCCTAAAATCTGGAGAAGAGAGAAACTATATTCTGAGCCTAAAAACCTGGAGAAGAAAGAAACTATATTCTGAGCCTAAAATCTGGAGAAGAGAGAAACTATATTCTGAGCCTACAACCTGGAGAAGAAAGAAACTATATTCTGAGCCTAAAAACCTGGAGAAGAAACTATATTCTGAGCCTACAACCTGGAGAAGAAAGAAACTATATTCTGAGCCTAAAAACCTGGAGAAGAAAGAAACTATATTCTGAGCCTAAAATCTGGAGAAGAAAGAAACTATATTCTGAGCTTAAAAACCTGGAGAAGATAGAAACTATATTCTGAGCCTAAAATCTGGAGAAGAGAGAAACTATATTCTGAGCCTACAACCTGAAGAAGAAAGAAACTATATTCTGAGCCTAACATCTGGAGAAGAAAGAAACTATATTCTGAGCCTACAACCTGGAGAAGAAAGAAACTATATTCTGAGCCTACAACCTGGAGAAGAAAGAAACTATATTCTGAGCCTACAACCTGGAGAAGAAAGAAACTATATTCTGAGCCTACAACCTGGAGAAGAGAGAAACTATATTCTGAGCCTACAACCTGGAGAAGAAAGAAACTATATTCTGAGCCTAAAACCTGGAGAAGAGAGAAACTATATTCTGAGCCTAAAAACCTGGAGAAGATAGAAACTATATTCTGAGCCTAAAAATCTGGGGAAAAAATCTCCTAAATGAACTATATTTAGAAATATTACAGACACATATACTATAAATCATGACTTTTCAAGTGTGTGTATATATAATGGATCCTTTCATCTTAAAAGGCATTTTTTCTTGGAGCAGGTAAATGTTAGCTCGCCTGTGTGGTTACTGGAGCCACTGCCACCTTCCATGTATGTCATAAAAGGCCACTCAGGAGGTAAGGGGATAAGCCAATGACCCATTCCCAGGAAAAAATTGCAACATTACAGAAACGAGGAGAGGAAAACCAGAAAGAAACTATGTCTTGGAAAAGGAAGGGACTCTGATGACAGAGCACAGGACCTTAAGCGGTCAAAGCCAAAAGGCAGCTGCAGAACCGACATCCCAACTGAATAAAAGGGATACATATGGAAGGGAAGCAGAGAATAAATTCAAGAACAGGGATGATTGGAGAGCCTTTATGTGTGGTCTATGCTATGTTAGCTGTTTGTAAAAGTTATCCAGAATAATCTTGCTAAGAATGTTCTAGCAACATTTGATATGCATAATCAGACACAGTTAAAAACATCCTTTTTTGTGCCGTAACGTTCTGTATTTTTATGCCTGAATCTCCTATCTCAGGACAACTAGCTTCCTTAATGACAATGTGCCCCTATGCAGTCTTCTCCATGCAAAATGGTCTTTCAGAAGTTCATCAGTATTTGAACTCCAATATACCTGAACCTGAATATAAAGTTGTACAAATAAATTTGTCTTATTTCTGCAAATATAACATCACTATATTACAGTAAAATTTACCAGCAAGCTGCTATGATACTTTTCTCGTCCTGTGTTCAAGTGCGGCCATGCTAAATCAGAGGCCAGGTAGCCAGGACAAAGTCCACAATTCTCTCCACATCCTTACAGCAGCCCCACAGCTTCTGCCTCTGATCCATCCTCTGTGGTCAGGTTTGACTTTGTAGGTCCGTGAATGATGGGCACTCTTGGAGCACATGCTTGGGGGTTTGTGCTCCGCCCCCACTGGAGCATGCATCCATGTGAAAAATCTGGAGTCAGTGGCCTGTTCCTAAATGGAAGAGGATGGTATGTTGTTGTCTCTGTAGTTGATGGATTGAATCAGGATTAGAAGCACTGTCCATATTCAGCCTCCTTGCCCAATGTTGTTCATTATTATGGTCTCAGCTTCGTTGTAAGTGACCTGATGGCTGCGTTGTTCCATTTCAATGCCGTGTTTGGAGAGAGTGTCTGTTCTCTCATTACCCGCTATACCGCAGCAGAAGGCTATCTGAGAGGTTTTGGCCTTTTTTGTAAAACGGCCAATTCAGAGGGTCACGGTAAGCATAGCCTAAGGTGTAGTCATGGGACTGACCAACGTGAAAGCATGCAGTGTGTAGTTGAGATTGGTTAAGTGTCATTTTTCATCTGAGGCAATGGCTGGTCTGCACGTTGTTTAGGGGAGCCATTATCGTGAAATAATTGGGCTTGTAGTTGTTGAAGTGTTCTGACATTTTGATGTGTGAAAATGATTGTTCTTTGCAATGATCCCAAATACCTGAGCAGACCTCGCGTAGTGAAAATCTTTTCTTTGTAAGTTGTTATAAGTATACATTTGTGTGAGTTGTTGCAAGTATATATATTTTGTGTGAGTTATTTAAGTTTTTGTTTTGAAGTTTCGTTGAGTAGTCACTATAACTGTCTCATGGTTTTGTTACATGGTAAACGTTCATAGTTAAGAAAGTGTTAGTGAGAAGTGAGATTCATTCATTCATTCATTTGCATGTCCCTTGTGGAACTTTGCCTCCCAAACAGCACTCCTGTAGGCCTCTTGGTTGTGAGCAAGATGGCTTGCTGCTGACACATCCATTTGCAGATCATCAACAATGTCTTGCAGCCATCTTTGCCTTGGTCTTCCTCTCTTTCTTTTTCCCATTATGTACCCTTCCAAGACGGTCTTCTCTAAATTATCATGACGTTTAATGTGTCCAAAATATTTAAGTCTTCTCTCTTTAATCCTCTTTACTAGCCAGCCTTCTTCAATATTAAGTTCTTGTAGTATTGATATTTGTTCTTTTTTGTGTCCATGATATCTGAAGAACTCTTCTGTAGCATTTACATTCAAAGGCATTTATGCATTTCTCAGCTGTTTTGTTAAGTGTCCAGGTCTCATAGGCATATGTTGCGATGGGAAAGATGCAGCATGCCCCTAAAAATCTTATTTTTGTGGTTCTGTCTGCTCCTCTCCACAGATTCTTTAGTTGATTTACTTTCTGAAGAGCGATAGATGTCCTCCTTTTAATTTCCCTCATTGTATCTCCACTACTAGTTAGTAGTGATCCAAGATATTCAAAACTCTCCACTTCTTCCAGTTTTTCCTCATTGATAAATATTTCAGCTGCCTTGTTTGTTTTGTCAGTTGTCATCAATTTAGTTTTCTTTGTATTAAGATAGAGGTTTTCTTCTTCGCTGTTCTTATGGACTGACATAATTAGTTTTTCCATTCCTTTTTGTGTTGTAGACAGTAATACTGTGTTATCAGTATATCTAATCTCTGGTATTTCATAATCTCAAATTTTTATGGCATCATAATATTCTTTGTCTACATCTTCTCTAACATTCCTCATTATATTTTCAGTATACAAGTTTAATAAGTAAGGTGACAATATGCACACTTGATGGACCCCTTGTTTTATATCAAACCAACTTGTTGTTTCACCATTTATTCTTACTGCTGCTTGTTGGTCTAGATACAGCAGTGATGTTAATTGTATCAAATGTGTTGGAAATACCATTTTGAAGTGAGATTGGATATGTAATTAATAAGTCATTGTGCACTTCGTGTGTGTCATTTTTTATGCGGTGACATGCAGTTTTCTTTTGATGTGTTTTCATGAAAATATAAAATGTTTGATTTTTTTTTTTCGCTTTGTGTCGAGCTTACAGGAAGAGAGTTGTCACAGTTAGCTTATAAAATTGTGATGTCATTTGTATTTTGTTATTTTAATTGTCATTTGATAGCGCACTGATTTTTTTATATATGTTAATGACTTAGCATCATAGCAGTCATCCATGAGTATGGGTGATTGTTTTACAATTAACTATTGTGTGATATGCATTAATGAAGCTATTTGAGTGTTCTAGGAGAAGATTTAGATCTTTCTTTTTGTTGTAGAGTATTCTGTCATGCAAGGGAGTGTTTATTGTAGCTAACAACTTGCACCACATATCTGCAATCTGAGCAGTCTCGAGATGGTTTTTGTTAGGAAAGGCCCATGTGAATGTTTCACGATGTAGTGTTTGTAAAATAGGACACTTATGATGACTTTGATCCTATGGTTTAGTTCTTGAATTTTGAGTATTTTTTTTGTTCTATGCGTTTTATATGTTTTAATGTGTTTTGTCTGTACAGTGGTTTTGGTTATTACCCAGTCACAATCATGTCATGTGACCATCTGGTTTTTGTTAATAAAGATAAGCACTTATTTTCCCTGGATCAAATACTAGAGTTTTTGGCTTTTCTTTTCCTTATGTAATGTTAGTGATGTCCAGTGTTATACGATCCATGAGAAAAAAATTAGTTATCCTGGTAGTTTGCTGCAACGTAAATATTAAATGAAAAGTTGGACCTGGAGAAAAGATTGTGGGTGCTGTTTTAGCCTCCATTGGGTACAATTTGTACACAGCAAGTGGGAAGCAGCTGAAAGTCGAAGCATAAAAATGACACTCAACATTCATATATAAATATTTTACAGTACTCATTGTATGACCACTTGCTGAAACTGAGAGACTGTTCAATTCCGAGGTGATTACCTGTAAGATTTTCTCCTTGGTGTCCTTTAGTGCTTCAACACTATTTTTAAAATAAACCAATGTTTGAGCATAATTTAGAATCATAGTGCTAATACACTTCATAATGTTGCTTCATTCTCTTTCTAGAGCCTTATAAGAGCAAAACAGATTCAGATGTTTCGGTACTCAGACAGAATTTTTTAAAAAGTGCATCTATAAAAGAAAAAGAGGTAGACCACGTGAAACTCTGAAGAGGACATTATTAAGAGAGGCATAAAATCCTTTGATGAGGTTGAAAGACTCCCCGAAGACAGGAAAAATTGGCGAACTACTTTGCGAGCCCTATGTGAGGTTTAACGGCACGGGAAGGATATAAGATATAAGATCTATAAAAGAAAATCTAGAACAGAAAGGAAGCTCAATTAAAAAGAAGTCTACAAATATCTGAAATAAAATTTCAGTGAGAAATCATTTATAACGGCCAAAAAGGATACTCATGACACAGAAACTATGAAAGATATGGATACAAATGCTTACCAATGGTACCAGTTATCACACATGTCGCAGCCAATCATTTCACTCCCATCATCGGGAAGCTTGCATGCTGGACAGATCCAAACTTTCTGACCTGAATCATCCTATAGGTTACACAATAAAATACATGAAGTTAAAAAAAAACTGTACAGAATGATCCATATGATTAACTTGCACTTGTACGAACTCCCTGTAACTGCGAGCCGTTGTTCTTTGCAGTCGATGCTGCAGAGGTGTTACGGCACAGCATTGTATCGGCGTGGGAGCAGGTTACGGCAGCTATTTTTTCAGTCCCGAAGTACTGCTAAAAGCAGGGAGCGTGCAACGCTTCTTTAGCAGACTCCACCACCATAGGGACTATGGCGATCACTGCCCCATTAGCCAGGCTAGGCCCGTTACTAGGGGTACCACGGAGGTGGGACAGGGTCCTGATCAGCTATGGTTCGCTAACCTTGACACTAGTATATCAGCTATGGGTCGCTGAGTGCCTCATCGGACAGAGTCTTCACCCCCTCCATATGATTAAAAAGATGGCATAATGCAATATACAAAATTAATAACACTGCCCAATGCATGAGACTGGAAGGAACTGAATTAATATTATTTTTATGCTAGACATGACAGATCTGGCTAAGAGTATGTAAGGCTGATGTTCAGTACCTC
Organism: Achatina immaculata; assembly: GCA_009760885.1. Taxonomy (NCBI): domain Eukaryota; kingdom Metazoa; phylum Mollusca; class Gastropoda; order Stylommatophora; family Achatinidae; genus Lissachatina; species Lissachatina immaculata. The sequence goes on from CM019716.1 coordinate 36,643,785, forward strand.
TCAAGGAACTGCATTAGTGCATTTTTTTTTTAAAGAAAACATATAAATACTAATACAACATAACACCTAATATATATTATTTTTGCATTTTGTCCCACACCACTGCACCACTACTCTGCCTCAAAGATAGGTGGTTTCTCTTTCCTACTATATTTGCAGTCTTGTCTTTTCTGCTGTTCCTGAAGAAGTCATTTTGCCAAAATACTGATCACGTTTACTGCCTATGGTTACCATTTTCCCCATTTTTTCCCCCTCTTGAATAATTTTTCCTTCCTTTTGTAAATCATTTTACATTACTAAAAACCTGCACCTATCATCATCACATCTGCTTGCCCCAGAAATCTAAAACTAAATATACATTATGAAACAGAACTTACATAGAAGACACAAACAGTCTCTGCTTCCACAGTTCTGGCTGCTTTGGAGACAGATACTGAGGATTTGCCTGAAGATGCTGGTGAGGGATTGTCCTTTGTTTGAGGTTTTGGTTCTGGAGTTTCAAGATGTCTTGATCCTGGTTTTGAGGACTGGGGGACTGCAGGGCTTGGAGACCGATGTGAAGTCACAGGGCTGCCAGGCGGGGAGGAGGGGGATGGTGAGGGCACATTTCGTGACGGTGAAGCTGTGGGTGTCCGTGGAGTGGGAGTTGGTGAGCGGGGATGAGATGGCGAAGACACATGAAGGTTCCAGTCTGGGGAAGGGGGAGGAGATGTTGAACCTGGAGTGGGTGGCCTGGTTGGCGAGGGTGACGGAGACCGCTGGTGAGCACGGGTCGGTGACAGAGTTGGAGGTGGTGTGGGTTTTCGTCGGGACAGTGAGGGTGGTGGTGTAGGTGAATGATGAGGTGAAGATGTGCGGGATGGAGACTTGGCTGCACTTGATGATGTTCGGGGTGAGGGAGTTGGGCTCTGGAAGGGAAGAGAAGGTGGTGACTTCTCTGGAGATGATGAGGACATCCTCTCTAATCTTGGTGGTGTTTGCCTTCTTGGTTGCGGCAATTTTCCTGGAGAGGGAGATGGGGATGATGATGAGCTGGAGGATAAAGAGGACAAAGAAGGCTTTCTTTTCTTCTTTCCTTCAGTATTAATAAATCTCTCTTTCACTGGTGACCGACTCTTTCTTTCCTTTGCAGAAGACATGGATTCCTTCTGTTTGCTGCCACCACTCTTTCCCTTGGTAACTGATTTTGGATGAGGTGGTGGAGTTGGTGTCTTACGAGGTACTGGTGGAGTAGGAGTTGAACGTGGTGAAGGGGATGCTTTGCTACTTGTGGGAGAGACTGACTGAGACATGACTGTCATGACTTGGGGTGATGGCTTCTGCCTGCTGTCATCTCTGTGCTGGCTGGGCTTGCTCACTTTCTTTAGTTTATCTTCCACACTCTGACCTTTTTTCGAGATGTACCTGAAAAATGAAACAAAGACATATGTCTTTCACACCAGTAAAATATCCAGAATGAAGCTTGAAAAAAAAGGCAATGGAAAATCTCATAACAGCTATGACAATCTCATTATAACCTCTCCTCTTATATCATACCTTTCAGACGTAAAGCACGGAGCAAAGACGGCAGCAAAGATTCAGCTTGCTTCTGTACAAAATCTTTCAATTTTGTTATTACCCAGAGAGATTTTCCTTACAAACAACACGAGACATAATTCATACATTTACAGATATAAATCATAGAGCACTGGCCAAAGATGGCATTCATTATCTGATAGTATGGAATGGCTGTTCAATGACTTCCCTGTAACTGCATATTGTTCTAAATGTTATATACCTGCTAAATGTCTGAAATTAACATCTTGCTATATTTCACTCTGAGAATAGAATTTAACAACCACTGAACAACACACTTCTGAAATCAATGAGTGAATTTTTCTCTCCTGAAAAACAATTTCAAAAGATCATGAACATTTAAGTGCTTGTGTGTGTAATCAAGTGCCCATATTAGCAGCCTACTGTCTTCCAATGAAAAGTCTACAGTTGAAAAAACTACTACAATCACCACACCATGAGTACCTGACACCCATGAAGGCAGCACCTGAAAATGGATGATAATGTGCATGCAAGGTCCGTACACTGGATTACACTAACATGACTATTAGTGCATGAAAGAACAAAAAATGAATGTGGAACTAAACTAAGCCCACAGTAAGTGTGCATTTAAAAAAAAAAAAAAAGAAAGAAAGAAAAAACTCACAGTTTGGGCACAACACGTGGTGGTGACATCGACTCTCTCTTGGACCCAACAGTAGATGCTGGGGAAGCTGGAGAGTTACTGCCCCCTGTCACCGTCATGGATGTGGAAGCATTTCCAATCTTTATCTTGAGCTTAACTCCAATAGCAGGGGATGATTCACGTGACTCGGCTGCTTCTTGCTGCATGGAAAGAACACACATAAATGCTTGTTAGTTACACATTTTTAAAATACGCACTCTTGCTCATTTAACTCTCTGAATGTGAAATCTTACAATAGTGGGATGAACAAATATACATCCAATTTCTAGCAAAATAGGAACCTAGGCTTTTAATGCATCTACACCGAAAGTCACACAACTGAAAGGTAGGTAAGGTAAAGATAAATCTTTTATGTCTTATAGACACACAGAGGATATGAATATTAGTGCTCATACTTTCCTTGACGTGTCAGCACACTAGAGAGCAATGTGGTCAGCATCACACCAGGTCATCTTTCCTTCCACAGCTCCGGTCAGGTACCCAGCTGAGGACTGGATGCCTCTTGTCACATGCAAACCATGAGAGACTAGTGCACTAATCACTCCACCACTCAGATGCCATATAATTTGCATGGCTATGTCAAAACTGATCACTAAACTACTACAGAATGTCTTGCTACTTTTCTAATGTCCATTTCCCTGGAAACTCTTTGTTTAAGGTCTGATCAAAATATGATCTCAGCAGCCAGAAATTTAACACATCGAGATTTAAATTTTATCTCAGGTCAGGAAAACAGAAAGTTTGAAAGTGCCTGTTATGGTGTTCAAGTTGTTCAACAAAGTCTGGGAAATATACATTACAGTTAAAAAGAAGAATGCTAAGAAACTAAAACAGATATATGTCCTGTGAATTATACAAGGGTCGTTCCAAAAGTAATGCCTCCTAATTTTTTATATGGAAACTGCAACAGATACAAAGAGCACAATAACAGCACTTGATAGTGCAATGTCTCAGCTAGAAAAAGACTATTTTTCCACATAGTCACCACCATTCATTATGCATTTTTGCTAGTGCTGAACAAGAGCCCATATCCACGCTTGTAAAAATCTGTACCAATAGAGTTAACTCACTGTTTCACAGCTGCTTTGATGGCATCGTTGTTAAGAAAATGTTTCCCATGAGGTCCATTTTTCATGGACCCAAACAAATGGAAGTCAGAAGGTGCCAAATCCAGACTATATGGTAGGTGTGATAGGACAGTCCAGCCAAGCTTGGCAATGTGCTCGTTGGCCTGGTGTTGTTGTGTCACAAGAGAAAACTTGTCTTCACCTCGGTGCAAGCTTTGTGATATTCCAGCTTTGCTATCATTGTTTCTAAAAGCATTGAAGCCGATATCAAGCTCTGTACACAGTTCCCTGGTGTAATCCAATGATATGCACGGATGAGCTGATCAAGACGCCTTTCACTGGATGGCGTGACAATAGTGCATGGCCATCAAGAACGTGGCTTGACTTTCACATCACTGCCACCAACCACCTCATTGTGCTAACATCCACTGTTTGATGTCCTTAGACATTCAGTAAGCATTGATAAATGTCAGTGGGTGCCATTTTTTCAGCATGGAGAAATTTGATCACAAATCTCTGCTTCATATGAACATCTACACCACAGGTCACTTTGGCAGCCTGTTTCTCTCTTGCTATCTCATGTATGCCAACCAAATTTGTGCAACAGTTGCTCAACGGTTGAAACTCAATTTACATGTCAATAGCTTTGGTTTATTGCATTTCCAGAAAAAAAAAAATTGGGGGGCATTACTTTCAGAGCAACCCTCATATTTTAAATAAACTGAGCTGAATAAAACATATTATTAGCCTTCTCTTTTCCATTTTCATTTACCTGGCCAGTTAGAATATGCATTCTTATGCTGTGTCATAGATTTCTTAAATGAAAAAAAAAAAAAAACCCAATGCAAAAACAGATGATGAATACTATAAATTTAAGAAATGATCATATAATCTTCCAGCTGAAAACAGGACATTGCATGCTGAGACACCATCTATACCAGAAGCTGAAAACTGGCTCAACAGACTATGTGCTTGCAGCAAAGAGCAAAAGTGCTGCCAGCTACACACCCCACTCAGGCAAAGGACCTGGCCAGATCCCAGACCCCTACAAGAGCTCAACGGCAATGCTGAAACCTGAGACAAACTGCAACATTTATGAGAGAGATTGTATGAGCAAACGACAATGAAGAAAAAAGATTTCTTAAACAAGTGCAGGGAAAAAATGAATATTAATAGTCGTTCTGCTTGGTTAGCTGCCAGTTTAAGCAATGCAAGAAAAAAAATACATTAAACTGATGTACGCAGTCAAAGAAAAATGTTCACATTACAGCGGCAGAGCCAGACAACTTACATATAAAGTCATGTTTTACTGATGTTGTCTGGAAACAAAATAAGTTGCCAAATCTTTCTGTGGCAGAACTTGACAAACTGTATGTGTAGCATAGCCTTGTAAGTAATGATTATAGTTATTATTATTATTAGTGATATAATTACGAATATAATCAAGAAATGTATTATAGGCAAAATAGTAAAACCAAATAGCAACAGAAAAGTAAATAATTAGAAAGGAAAAACGCTGACAAGGATGGGAGAGGTAAACTCCTGCGACATAGTAGTAGGACGGGACGCTCCGAAGAGCGGATACTTAGAAATTCCAAACCCTGATCAATGGTAAACAGAGGAGCAAAAGACAGGCATGGCTACACCGAGAGATAGTAAATTAGTCCAGTACTAACAACACAATGACTCGAAAACCACCCATGCACCTAGCCGTGATGGAAAAATAGACATTTGACACTGATTGATGTAGTTGGGGCCAAAGGTCTAGTAGTGGGCGACAGAACAAGAGAACGGACTAAATTCTGAAGCAGACGCCATGAAAGAGATGGTGGATTTAATTAAAAATAACAATTTGATGGAGGGAATTGAAGCGACTAACACGTATAGGTTGTCGCTAGTTTTAGGACGCTGTTTGCGATTGGTTTTGGGAGACAGAGGAAGATCCAACGACCAATACAACATTTGGAGGCATGGTCTATTGGACAGATGACTTACAAATATAAGTCAGGGAAGAGGGGGATCCACACTGAGATTCAAAGATGTAGAGATAGAGACAAATAGAGATAGAGAAGGAAGACGGCAGAACATCAGGAGGACCCGAAAAGGGGAACACAAGCAGTCTAGCAGAGGAACAGGAAAGAGAACGAGAAGTAGTTTTAGACTGAAGCTGTGTATCAAGTGATTTTGCAGTTTCGTTACCTCGAGACTTCGAGCACAGAGATTTAGTTGAGGAATTAGTAGGCAACGGATTGCAGATCCGATATAGTAAGGAGTATTCTTGTATGAAATATCGAATATTGTGAAGTTCAGAACATTGCTGTATGTAGAATATGAGAAAGAATGAATTTGTGAACAAGTGATTATGTGATACAACGATGAAATTAATAACGTTCACGTCGTATGATATATCCCATTACAAGTGATTTATCAATTATATGTTTGGATCTTACTTGTCAAAATAAAAGTTATTCAGTGAACTTTTCATCGGACTTCTCTGGTCCAGCGAATGTTATAATATTTGTGGAACTTCGATGTGTGATGATTAAAGAATACTTCTTCATCATTACTATGATAGTACACAACTAAACAATGTTAAATATGCCCCAGAACAAAAACAGCTAAAGATACATTATCACAACTTAGCATCTGTTTCATTACGCTAATTTTACTGAAATGTTAAACATTTTGTAACAGCATTCTCTATAACATTGTAGTATTCAGAACTTCATACATATTGTAATGTATAATATTATAGTAAGATAGGCAGAATCTAGGACATATATGAATACAGCACAAACACAAGATGACAGCCACCACCCACTCAATTTTGTGACTGCAGACAGTCTTTACAGATTCCTTTTCATGCACTGCAAGAGTGCATTGACCTCATGGCTTAGACAAAGAATATGAACAAAATTCCACCAGTTATAGATAAAGCTGCAGGATTCAGCAGAGCTACCACAGTGGACCATGGGATATTCAGAAGAAAAAATATTAGGGATTAAGTAAAGCTGAAGATCAAGAACACATTTCAAAATCAGCAGATATTCAAAACACTTACAGCAGCTATAAACTGATGCTGTGGTGGTGTAGCGGTTAGTGAACTCACCTACCAAACGGAAGGTCCCTGGTTTGATTTCACAATGGAGTGGAATTTTTTCAGACAAATTGACACAGTGGTCAATCCAACCTTAAAAAGAGGGTAACTGGGGTTTCCCTAGGAAAACAAAGGCAGTGAGGCAAGATGCTGGCATCCCTACCTCAAATGCCAAATGCTGTAATGACCTAGAAATGTGAAGGCACTAACACTTCACACCCCTACTACGGCATGCAAATGCTACAGGACTGAGAGAGCTTCTTCTATTCTTCTTTGTTCACTTCTACCAGCAAGATCAGCCCGTGATCCTACTGAATTTACTCCTGTGGTTCTTGCAATGGTCTCATTTAGGATGGAGGCTCATAGCATCATGGGGTTTGGGCCTACATTCTTGTGCATTGTGTGACACTGTGGTTTTCATTGCACCAGTTTAGTCTAGTTGGACTGTCTCACTGGAAAACCTCAATGTGGTTTGGATATGAATATATCCCTGCCAACTTAGAGAGCCATAAACTAGTTCACTTTTATGAAGTGAGCTAGATCTGAACAATAAAAAGTTAAGTTTATTTGAATGATCTTAGCTAGACTCACACTTACCTTCACTCTATCCTCCTGCTTCTTCTCCTTCTCTCGCTCTTGATCTTTTACCCTGTGCTTCTTCTTTTTCTCTTTATCTTTTTTCTTATCCTTCCTATCCTTTTTATGCTCCTTGTCCTGTGGAACAAATTTTCAAATATTTATCAAACAGAACAGTTACCCCTAAAAAAATATTTCTAAATCAGGAATAAAGTGAAGAATATCAACAAGAGAAACATTTTACAAATTAAACAAATAAAAAAAAAAAAAAACTGCTGCATTTTTACTCCTCAAACTCTTTGCCATTCACAAGTAAGCAAAAAAACAAACAATAATTATAATTACTGAATGTCTGACAAAAGCAAATTAAAAAAACGAGAGAGAGAGAGAGAGTGAGAGAGAAAATGAAGGACAGTATCATAACAGATATCATCACAGGAACGGATGTAAGAACCAAGTAAAGAATAAATGTTTACACCTAATGGCATGGCAAATGATAAGTCACAACGTTACTAATTCAATTCAATAGTGCCATGCCGCGTGGCACAGGCGATCATTTCTCTCCACAATTTCCTGTCTTTAGACTATATTATGAGATCTGCCGGTGACCTTCTCCCTAGCCACACTGACTCAGTGTTACTCTCCAGTAACTTCTCTCTCTGTCTTCCTATGTCTCTTCTTCCCTCAAATTTTTCCAGTTGCCACAATGTATTCTAATTTTCCTCTTCTCAGGAAATGTCTTATAAATCTTGCTTGTCTGCCTCTGATCTTTGCTATAATTTGCTTTTTAACTCCAGCCTCTCTTAAGATTTCTTCATTGGTTTTCTTGGCTGTCCATGGTACCTTCAACATCCTTCTTATAAACCACATCTCCATGGCCTCCATTTCTCACTGTACTCTCTTATTCATTGCTATACATATATACATACTATACATATTCTTTACTATGCAGATTAGTTAGTCGATGGATCATCCTGACTGCACATCAGACAATTAGTCCATAAGCACTCCAATCCCATCTTCAATATTTCAACCAGTGTTTGGGGGATGTTGATACCAGTTCTTTGTTGATTAACCTGTCTTCTTTGCTTTCTGATGTAGCGTTCTATGTCTAAGCAGATTATACAACAGAAATGGAAACTGTGTACAGCATAGACAAAATTAAAAAAAAAAACCAAAAAAGTAGAATAGACAAACCACTGATGCTAATTTGACAAATTACCTTGTGCTTTTCTCTGTCATCTCGAGAACGTTCTTTCTCGTCTCTGTGTTTTTCTTTCTTGTCTTTGTGCCGATCTCCTTTCTCATCACTGACTTTCTTTGATGCCTTATTTTCATCGCCTCGCTCCTTCTTCTCATCCTTTACTTTCTGCTTTTCTTTGTCCTTCACATCTAGCTTAAAGGGCTTGACTAAATGACTATCTGAATGATCAATACGAGATTCTATTTTTATTTCTGGGGCAAAAAGGTCATCTTCTGGTTCAATTCTTCTGTGGAATTTGTGGCTAGCTGAGCTTGAAGTTGCTGAATGTTTGGAAGCCTGTACAGGATGTTCTGATTTTACTGTGGGTTGTGGTGGAGGAGGTGGTGGAGGAGGAGGAGGAGGAGGTGGAGCTGTACTTTCAGCAGCACTGGGTCGTCTTGAAGAAATACTGGTATCTGGTGGACTGTCATTGAACTCGTACACCTGTAACTCTTCTGATGAGTACCTGTCTGAGACAAATGGCTTGACATCTACAGGAGGTGGAGCTTCTGGTGGTTTCTGAACTTTTGGTGGTCGTCCAGGTTTTCTCTTAACCTTTAGCTCTTGCGGCTTTCCATCACCCTGAGCTTTCACTGATGAGTCTCCGTTAACAAGTGTCTCAGTTTTCTCTTCTTTCTTCTTTCTTTTCTTTATCTTTCCATCTTTCGCCGGGCCATCACGCAGAACAGAATTTATACTATCATCGATGGCTTCCAACCTTGCCTTCTTTATGGCATTTTCATTAGCATCGCTGATAATGGTTTGTTCTGGTGACGGCACTCTTGACGAGGAAGGAGATAAAAGGTTTCGCAACTCTTCGTCAGAGTCCACAAGCACGGCTGATTTTTTCTCTTTCTTCTTCTTCCCTTCATCTGCAGTACTCTGAGCTACAGCACTCCTCAGCTTATCTGGAGATCTACCTTCTTTAGAAAGATCAGGCAATTTCTGGTCCTTGATCTTTGATTTGGAGAAGAGTTTGGATGATTTTTTAGACAATTTCAGTTTCTTCAGATACTTTGCAGCAACTTTGCTACCGGCTGACTTCTTGCCAATGTCCTTTGTCACTCCATCCACTGCTAATTTACTTGTTGACTTTTTGCTAAACTCTTTCTCTACACCCTCCACAGATGTGTGACTGCTGGCCGACTTTTTCATATCTTTTTCTGTACCTTGCAATGAGGTCTTTGCCATCTGCTCATGAAACAACTTCTTCTTATGCAGTGATTTCTTGCTCTTTATGCTGTCACTCTTGCTGGCAGTCAAACCATCAGCTCCAATGCCACCCACTGAGAATTTTGGACCATTCCCAGAGTCCTTCGTTTTACCAGAGTTTTCTTTATTGGCACCTTCAGTAAGTGATCGTGGATTGGGTGGTGGCATTCGTGGTTCAGGGAGACGACCTTGACATCCTTGTCGAGTTGTCAGTACCCCATTTGGACCCATAAAAACACTAGTCATTTCATACTGTGAATGACCAGCTTCCTCTGGTAAGTTGGAGTTACCAAACCTGTTGAGAAGAATTATACCCAGCTTGAAAAGATAATACTTATATAAGCAGCTTATCAAAGGATAATCCACATCACAAGAAGAAATCCAATATCTAAAATCTTAAAACTACACTCAGACGTTATAAAACATGGATTAGAACAGTATTATAGTTAATTATGTCTCTGGAAAATGATAATAAACCTGAAAGAATGGACATATTTTGCTAGATGTTTACTTTTTCCCACTGTAACCAATGACTGCTATTCTGTCATTTAATTCCTCTATTAGTTTTCTTTAATCTGCTAAAACCATTTTTTTTTCTCTTTTTGTCTTAGTCATATACTTCTAATTTTTTTCTTAGTGAAATGCCATCCCCAAAGAAATATCCAGGATTTCTTCAATCTTTTGCTGTCAGTATTCACAGCATTTGTTCTCTCTCTGTTTAAAAGCAAGCAAAAATAGAAATACCACTTTCAGTGCTTTGGTACCTTAAGTAAAACTCATTCCTACATCTCCAAGTTACTTTCTACATCTTTCCAGCAATCATTGTGTATCTTTGTTATAGATACAGCACATATGCCAGCTAAAACTAACAGACCATAACAACAAACTATGTTTGTGCTTCACTAAGAGAAATCGATATTACAGCTACAATGAAAAACAAAAATATTAGATCTTACCTAGGTCGTTTGCTTGGAGGAATTTCTGGTGTTGACATGGGTGCCAGCCTCCTTTCCCCAACATTTGCATCCTCTTTCTCTCCATTTTCTTGGCCAAGTTCAGATTTCAGTGGTGTTTCAGCAATGTTCAGTGGAGATGATGTTTTGTCTTCAGGTATCTCATCTGAAAGAATTGTGGTAGGATATGAGAAAGTGTAGATTACTGCTGCTGTTTAGGTATGAAAAAGTAGTACAGATTACTGCTGCCAAGATATAAGAATGTAGTGCAGATTACGGCTGCTATCAAGATATAAGAAAGTAGTGTAGATTACTGCTGCTACTGCCAAGATATAAGAAAGTAGTGTAGATTACTGCTGCTACTGCCAAGATATAAGAAAGTAGTGTAGATTACTGCTGCTACTGCCAAGATATAAGAAAGTAGTGTAGATTACTGCTGCTGCCAAGGTATAAGAAGGTGGTGGGACAAAGACCTATAAAGTTAAATAAGATCAGAATGGTTTTCATTAATCTGAGAAATTCTAGGAAATTGTCATAAAACTATTTGTTACCTATACTTTTGTATGCTGGTGAACAACTCAAAGAATAATGATCAAAATGTCCACACTCAACATAACCTGCCAAAATATAGGATTCTCCAAACCTTCTGACCATACATGATAAAAGGAGATTTTTTTTTTTATTAAAGCAAACAAGAAGTGTGCATAATTTAGCAAAATGCATTGGAAATGGATGGGTCATGTGGTCTACAACAGCCACAAGATGGACACCAGAGGAAACAGAAAGAGAGGCTGACCAAAGACAACCTAACAAAGAACTGCTGAAGCTAAAATAGATGGTAAGCAACATGGTTGGGCCATCAATGAAAGGCTTACTATAGAGAATTTGCTGCTGCACTATAAGATATCAACAAAGTGTACTGGGTGGTTCTAAAATTTAGTAATAAACATTAATAACTTTGACAATGTTTCATTAAGAACTAGTAAGTATAGACTTTTTTATCATATAACTCACATTTGATATTACCAGGCATAAAACATGACAAATTTTCATAGCTGTATAAGATAACTGAGCACAAAAACATGACTAGTTCATTAACTACATAAAATAATTTAGCTTTGAACATTACCAATTTCAGTATGGTTTTGTATGACAATTAAGTATAAAATATGACAATCTCAACTGTTATATCAGGCATTAACCATGACAAATTCCAGCAGCTGTTTGCAATAAGTGGAAACCTCCTTTAGTAACACTGCTTTCTAAGGTGATGTAGACTATCATTTTCACTGTTATAACTGTTCATCATCATTGTCTTATAAAATCTCTTCTCCATTTGTTTCAGAATATTAGAAAACATTAAATATTTAAAATGTTATAAAAACATGTGACATTCAGACTTATTTTTACACAAATGATGACAGATGTAATAGTGGATCATCTAACTCATGTATGTTGTAAGTCTAGGACCATTTATATAAAACAACTGCTACTCAGCAAACATATCTCATATTTAATGCACTTATCTGCAGGAGCTGAGGAACATTTTCATATTGGCATTTATTCATTTATCAAGTGCCATGTTAGTAAGCATTGGCTACTGTCTTTTGCACAATCTTTCAAGCCCTAATTAGAAACCTTTTTACTCTCAAAGCCAAATGGTCTTCCTTCTTCTTCTTCAGCTTTCCGAGCCATTAAGGCTCAATGCTGCAGATAAAGTACCCCTTCATTCCTCTCTATTCCTAATCTTCTCTCTCCAGTTAGTAACACCAATTTCTTTTATATCCTCTTCTATGTTGTCTTGGTCTACCCCTTGATCTTGTTTCCCTCATCCCTTGTGGAATCTTCATTTGTCAGTTTTCTTCCATTAGTAGTCTGTTCAGTTTCATAATGTTTATAATTTATTAGGATTTAAATAAGCTGTTCAGTTCTGTGTTCTTTCTAGCTCTCCATTCTCCACTGTTCTTTACTGGCCCAAAGATTCTTTTTAGGATCTTGTTCTCAAAGATCTGCAACTGCTGTTTATCTTCCTGTTGTACTCCGTGTTTCTGATCCATACATGACAGCTAGTCTTATTATAGTTTTGTTGGTTGTTATTTTGGTGTTTTGGGACAGGATTTTGGATTTTAACAGGTGTTGCAAGGTGAAGTATATTTTATTCCCTATCTGTACCCTGGTTTTAATTTCCTCGCTTACTGTGTTGCTTCTGCTGAATGTTGTGCCTAGATATGTGTATATTTCTGCTTTCCTAATAATCATATCTCCGACATTTATTTAATCTGAATAATTCTGTCTCAGGTCTCTTGATATCTTCATATACTCTGTCTTATCTTGGTTAATGGTCAAGCCTACTTTAAGTGCCACATCTCTCAGACGTATGCAGGTATTAAAGACTCCTTGCATCGTTTCCCCCTGTATTGCCTTCTTCTTTCATTTTTCTGATTACCTTTTTCTAGTACTAGACTGAATAGTAATGGAGATAATCTATCACCTTGTTTTAAGCCAGTTCTTATAGAGAAGGGTTCTGACTTTCTTCCTTTATATATTACTATATTTTGCATATCCTTCATGCATAATCTAGTCAAAATTATTAATTTATTAGGTATCTCAAATCCTTTCATAATTTTACATAAGCTGCTCCTATCTATGCTGTCATAAGCCTTCTTGAAGTCAGTGAAGATATTATGTACTTCTTTTCCATATTCCCAGTACTTTTCTGCTCTTTGACGTAGATAAAATATTTGGTCTACAGTTGATCTATTCTTCCTAAAACCTGGTTGATAGTCTCCCAGTATGTTCTTGCTGTATGGTTCACCTATTCAAATATATTTTATCTTAATCTTCCTCTGTTTCTCATGTCCCTGAGTTTTCCAGTGATTATAAGATTATCAATCTTCTCGTGCCACATTCAAAGAATTTTGACTCTTTCTTGATGGTTTTAATTAGTTTTTGATGACTTGTAGAGCACTTGTTTTTCTTCCACATGAATAATTAGTCTACAAGTATGTAAAAGTAGGTATATAACAACACACAAACCCACTGCAGTAAAGCTGTGATAACAAAATGTATAAACTAAAAAAAAAAAAAAGGTAGGAATAGCTTTATTAATTAACGAACACACTGTGCATGAGGAATATTTATACCTCACAACTTTCCCAACCCAAAGCAAACAAACTTACAGTGCTCGCAGAACATGCGGCTTGTGGTTCCAATCTTCAGGATATATCTTTCGAGGACATCTGTGAGAACCTCTAGTGATGAACTTTGAGCAGAGTGCCACCCTAGGTTTTGGCATATTTGAGCCACAGATATCCGCAGCAGACTTCGGCTATACTTATCAGACATCTGAATGCAAAATACAGAAATAGTGTACAAAACTCCACAGATAAAGAAACAGTGTACAAAACCCCACAGATAAAGAAATAGTGTACAAAACTCCACAGATAAAGAAATAGTGTACAAAACTCCACAGATAAAGAAACAGTGTACAAAACTCCACAGATAAAGAAACAGTGTACAAAACTCCACAGATAAAGAAACAGTGTACAAAACTCCACAGATAAAGAAACAGTGTACAAAACTCCACAGATAAAGAAACAGTGTACAAAACTCCACAGATAAAGAAACAGTGTACAAAACTCCACAGATAAAGAAACAGTGTACAAAACTCCACAGATAAAGAAATAGTGTACAAAACTCCACAGATAAAGAAACAGTGTACAAAACTCCACAGATAAAGAAATAGTGTACAAAACTCCACAGATAAAGAAACAGTGTACAAAACTCCACAGATAAAGAAATAGTGTACAAAACGCCACAGATAAAGAAACAGTGTACAAAACTCCACAGATAAAGAAATAGTGTACAAAACTCCACAGATAAAGAAACAGTGTACAAAACTCCACAGATAAAGAAATAGTGTACAAAACTCCACAGATAAAGAAACAGTGTACAAAACTCCACAGATAAAGAAACAGTGATGCAGTTCATGGTCAGGAAAAAAAATGTATGCAATGGGGGTGATTACAAAACAATCTAAACTGCAAGGGTAAATAATCAAAACCACTAGGTATTATGAATACAGTAACAATAACAACAATGCTCTATCTCTCTAGAACCTGTGAGCACAACATTGTCCCCACGTAGTGAAGGTGTTGGGGCACTGCCTCTTGTCACACTGGGAGGAGTTATAGTGGTTCTCGGTCCACTCTCTAGAATACCAGAAAATCCTATTCCATCTCACTTTTCCCATATTCAACTGGCCTGGTGAACTTAAATCTGACCTGTTTTCAAACCAGGTCACTCGTCAAGGTTCACTCTCTCTACACAACATTATCCTACTATTATGTGTCTATACAGCTAAGTACATTATATATATATATATTGTCCAAAAAAGAAACACATATGTTATATAAGCTTCACTTTTTTATATTATGACAAAAATTTTGTTCCCAGGTATCTCAAACCAAACCAAAAATTGTCACCAAGATGTCAGGTCCATGATTTAGCGTGAATTTTGCTATTCTCGTGTATAGTCAGAACGCAGTAGCTGCCCTTGCTAATCATGCATTTTCTTAACCATAACTCACATTGCATTTATGGAAAAGTCGTGATTTTTGTGGTGAGCACAACTCACTTCCCAAGCAAATGAAACACTATAAAAGGATGAGGTTACACAAATTCAATTAATTTTCAAGCAGACAATTATGGCACGTCTATAGCAAAATTTACGAAACATTACTATTGGTCGCCTGCAAGCAGGCGAAAGTCAAAGTCAGGTTGCCAGGCTTAAATGCAGAGTGTACCACCAGTCGACTTTGGCACAGTTTCCAAGCCACTGGCTCAGCGGAAGACCGGCACCGCAGTGGACAACCAATGGTGACAACAGCAGCTGATGATCGCTTTATTCTGGTACATCACCTCAGAAACAGGTTTACAACAGCTTCCTCAAGTGCCCAGTCATTGCTTGCAGGATGTCATGTGTCTGACCAAATTGTCTGGAATAGACTGCATGAAGCTGGAATGGTGGCACGACGACCTCACTGAAGTCCTGTCTTAATGAGACACCATCGCCAAAATCGACTTCTTTGGGCCAACCAGCATCGGCCCTGAACAACTGACACTCAATGGAGACGTGTCTGGTTTAGTGACGAATTTTCATTTTTGCTGCATTGCCATGATATGTGGAGAAGGGTCTACCATAGGCCAAATGAATGTTTTGCCCAAAATTGCGTTGATGAAGCTCCGCCGCATGGTGGTGGAGGTGTAATGATATAGGGAATGATCAATTTCAATGGAAGGAGTCCATTCATGCAGACTGAAGGGGGCTTGAATGGACAACGATACATCAATGAAATTCTTCGACCCCATGTCCTTCCATTTCTGGCTGCGCAAAGGTCTACGTTTCAACAGGACAACACCAGACCTCACTCTGCACGGTTCACCACACAGTTCCTGACTGCCAACAACATTCTCACCCTTCCCTGGCCATTCTGTCTCCAGACATGAATTCGATCAAGCACCTATGGGATGAGCTGCAAAGATGTGTTTGTAGCCGAAACATTTCTCCAGCCATCCTACAGGTGCACATCAGACATCTGATCGCATCTATGACCAGGAGATGCCAGTTGCTGATCGATGCAAGCAGAGGCCACACACCATACTAAGTTGAGAACCCCTGGGACTAACAAATTCTCGTCACACAGATGCAAGAAACTGTCAGGTGAATGTTTAAACCCCTAGGTATTACTGTGTGCAATTTTAAAATTGTATTCATTCAATTTAAAAAGCTATAGAATATCAAAGTTATGGTTAAATCGGGTCATCAGTAGTTATGAATTTCTTTTCTTTTTTTTTAACTATATATAAATATATAGATAAAGTGTAAGACTGATAGTTATGATAGTTACATTCATCTTATTCATGAAAACAAAAACAAAAAAAACAGACAAAAAGAAAGGTTAGATTGCATGATAGAGGCAGGATATACCAAAAGGGAAAAATATATGTATTCATAGCTTGTGAATTTCTGTAGCAGAAAACCAGAACAACAGTTTGCATTATAAGATAAGAAGAATAGAACATATTTTGTCTCTGAAATGGCTGTTTTAAAAAAAAAACATACATACATACAAACTGAAAACTCACTTCTAAAACAAACTGAAACTACCACCCACTGGTACAGGTAAGGTGACAGCAAGAATTTGTTGCAATAATGCTATATATATCAAGACCATAGAAGGCTCATATGGCCTGTACGCATGCACAACAAAATGTACCAAAATGAAGAATATGAAAATCTTAAGTGGACTTCTGTTTTTACTGAACATATCTTTGATGACTGAATTTATATGCAAAACAAATGAAAGAACTGGTAGATCTGCCAATTTATTAAATAAATAAATAAATAAACAAACAAACTGCCCAGTACAACACTATGTGGGAATATATAGGCAAAGGTTGCTGACGTGTGAATACAAACATATATTCTTACTTTTTAGTTCTACTGCATCAAATGATAGCTATCTGTCAACCGGTGATGCCATTTTTATGTCCAGTATATATTTCCCGTGAGGACGTGAAAATGAGACAGTTTATTCCCCCAGTATACATGTAAAAAAATAGCTTTAACTTTCGCTATTTGAAACAATTATACAGTTCACGTATTGAAGAACACACACTGTCAGACACTTCCTAAGATGTTTCTTAAGTTCACTATGTTTGTTGGGATTTCACACGAAGAAAATGAAACGGCATGTCAACTATTTTATCATCACTTTTGTCATACTGACAGTAACACAGAAGTGATTGCAGATTTGATGCATGGCGGGCATAATTAAGCTTAGACTACAAAATTTATTTATGTATCTACTTGCAAAAATATTATGTTGAGCCTTTACATTATTATTATTAGTTTCACTTTATCACACATTTGCATACACAGTTACTGAGCTTCACTGTTTCTAATTTTCAAAACATGATATTAATTAATCTCAAGTGAATGGTACTCAGTTGTTTGGTCGCCATCTTGCAACTAATATTAGTGGATTGGATAACATTCTTATTTCATACAAAGCAGAGAAAAAAATAAATACATAAGATTTTTCATTTAACTTTGTTTAAAATATTTAAAAATCATTCACATTTTTTATTACAGACCTAATGATAATGAAAATAATATTTATAAAATTATTGATTTATTTCATAACGAAGAATTCTGGGAAATATTTTACCGTGAGGATGGTTGCGTATGACGCTAGATCGAGTTGGTGTTGATGAAACTCATCTTCCTCTTCTCTTGACTGCGTTTACTTCTACCATCTGATCGAGTATGTATTAAAATCTATATGCACAAGCAGTTGAACTGATGCTCACTGACATTTCTTACGTTAGAATTATCATCGTTAGTATTTGCTTGGCGACGCCTAACGTTTGGTTGCCTCCCAATCATTTGGGTCTGTTACAGTGAACTGGCTTTGAAACCGATTTATAAGCTCGACAAACCAGGCACTCCAGAACTGTTGTTATTTGCACCACTAGTGAACTGTTCATATTACTGCATTTATTGTTGTAAACTTGTGATGCAGTAGTTGCTACATCAAAAACTACACACTATGGGACTGTTCGACTCTCTTGCACAGTGGCTTGGAGTGAAAAAGAAGGAGGTGAACGTAATGGTAGTTGGCCTAGACAACAGTGGAAAAACTACCATTATAAACCATTTCAAGCCCAGTGAAGCTAAAAACCATGACATTGTTCCAACAGTCGGCTTTAATGTTGAAAAATTCAAGTCAAAATCTCTTGCCTTCACTGCTTTTGACATGTCAGGACAAGGGAGATATCGCAATCTCTGGGAGCACTATTATAAAGAGTGTGATGGCATCATTTTTGTCATTGACAGCAGTGACAAGCTACGCATGGTTGTTGCCAAAGAGGAACTAGACCTGCTTCTTCAACATTCAGATCTTAAAAATCGAAGAATTCCAATTTTATTCTTTGCAAATAAGATGGATGCTAGAGATGCTGTGTCTAGTGTTAAGTGTTCTCATCTTATGGGCTTAGAGACTGTTAGAGACAAGCCATGGCATATTTGTGCCAGCAATGCCATGACTGGTGATGGGTTGAGTGAAGGTGTTGACTGGTTGACAGATCAGTTGAAAGATGTACTATCACGAAAGAAGCAGAAATAGAACTTTGAAGCTTATCATTTATAAAGTTGCCTTAAGTAATATATAAAACTAGCATTCCTGTTTTTTTGTTTTTTTTTAGTTTTACTGTTTCGTGTGAATGTGTATATTTTACTGAACTAACTTCACAATATTATTTTTTTGGGCTGTAAAATTTGGTTGTTGTTATTTCTTTTTGTCTCAAAGATACTTTTTTTTCCCTCAGTTAATTTTTACACATCAAAACCTTGTGCTCTAAGTTTGAACTAAATTTTGATTTGTGGTAGAAATACAGCTGTTTTCTTTTTGAAGTAGATCAGAATCATGATAAATTTGTAACAGAAACCGCAAGCATTTTCTTATTTTAAAAAAAAAACAAGTCTTCTTTTTCAACTGTTCAGATTTGTTTTAGCACATATGCTATATAATTTTTTTCTTTAGTTAGAAATCTCTTTGTAGAGAAGTATTGTTTTCAGAAGAAATAATTCTGTATGGGTTCTCAGCAAGTTGCTTATTTGCCTTAACAGCAAGATCTGATATTGTGATTTGCTTTAATTGTTCATGGAACTGAAATACCTGTTACAGATGATAATTTGAAGAAGAATGGCAGTGTCATTTTTTGTTGATATATACAAGTGTTACTGATGATGATATGTAACAGATAGCTGTGTTATTAATGATAATTTTCTTCTTTTTCATTTCATCTCATATAAGAGCCTCTCTTTCTCTTCTAAATGAAGCTGTCTGTTTCAGTTGTTCTTCATCACTACATAGCTTCTTTTTACAAGATAATATGACACCTTTTGTGATAATGTGCTTCTCTAATGAAACTGACATTTTCTGAATTTTGTTTTTTTTCTTGGGTTGCCTTTCTTGCATGAACACAAAGCTGTGCTTTGATTTGTTTTTTCTTCTGTTTTAGTGTATTCGGTGGATGCTGTTTAAGTATACAGTGATCATTCAATTCGTAGTCTGGCTATTATCACTGTCTTTTTTCTTTATTTTAAAGATTGGTATATTTCAGTTGCATTTACTTTCTGAAAGGTTGTATACTATAGTTTTATGCATATACTGCTTGTGTTATACAGTTTTTGCAAACTATAGTCCTCCTTCACATTATGCCCATATGACATTCTACAGAAACTTTTTTTTCTTACAGGAGGTAGATGTTTATGAGTAAAATATTAAACAGTATTTTGGCCCATGACCTTTTGATCAACAACAATAGAAAAAAGAGTAACTAGAGTAGGAAATGAAGTTTTAAGCACTTGACATATCTAATACAGAAAACACAAACATATCAGCGAAGTATGAAAATTGGAGTACCATATAAATCCAGATTGGCCCTTTTTCTTCTAGAAGAACTATGTTTACCCTGTCCATTGCTGAATTTATTTCACTAATAAAAATAATCATTTAGGTGCCTTGTGCAATTATCTACTTTTTTTCAATAGCTTGTTCAAAAGTTTCAGGTTTATTTTTGTGTGTAGTCAATATAATATGCAAAAGTTCCCAATAACTATAATTCTGTTCTCTCTCTCTCACATACACACAAATACACTTTCATATATACATCCTATCTGTGTGTAATACATGGTTATTTTTACAGGAAGGTAGATTATCCATGTGTGCATAATATACATATATGCACAATATATGTGTGAAAATATGGTAATTCATTTTTTTTCTATTGTCTTGAGAAGTAGTGGCCAAATTATAAGCTGTAACTTTTAACATATATTCTGGGGTTTTTTTCCAAACTGTTACTTCAGGAATTATGTTTTTGTTAAATACATTTTAAAATCTTTTTTATTTTAAGCAATGACGTCTTCAAAATCTGCTCATTTATTATGTTCATATTTTATTGTCATAGTGCATCTTCTGAAATTTTTTTTCATACTGCTAGTATGACTACTACTTCCACAGTTGGAATGGAAATCTTAAAAGTTTGCAAAGAAATTTTCATAGGCAGATTTTTTTTTTCACAGCATTAAAAAAATCCAGTTTCAGCTTTAAGCTACCTTCTTGTCTCAGAAAAAGAGTTTATCAAATCACACACAACATGTACTTTCACTTATGGGACTAGTACTGCATAAAACAGTCATCAAGATGCAGTTTTAAAACCCTTCTTTCAGAATTACTAAATCTTGCTTCACAGTTCAGACTTTTTTTTTTTTTTGTGGTGAGATTTTTTTGTTGATATAAGAAAGCTTAAATGATTTTAAAATGATGAGCATCAACAACTGGTTTTCAATTGTTTAAACTCCCATAAAAAGCAGTGTAACTCATTTTTATTTGAACTGTTTCATAATATCACTAGAAGTGATATACAGTACTTGCTTGGCAATGCCTAACATTCCTCCCAGTTATCGAGGTCTGTCATTCATTTTAGAGCTAATATGAAGTACTGGATCATGATATTACAAATTTTAGAAGTGATATCAAGTACTGGTTCATAGTAACATTAATGTTAGAAGTGACATGAATGTGTGAATGAGGACTGCATTGTATTTTTTTTTTTTAGCTTTCCATCTACACCAGTGCCAAATGATTTCTCATTTTTATCAGTGGTTATTGCTCCGTCCTTCTTGAAATTTACATCTAAGCACAAATTACTTATATTTTTGTAATGTGTGAAATATTTGTGAGCACAGCTTCAAAATCTCATAGTAATAAAATATGCTGCTTTGTGAACTTCTGTGAAACAGTGATTGATTACATTATTGGCCACGACACATATCTACATACATTCTCATAATCAAATTCTGTACTGTTTTTCTATACAGGTTAGCTTGTTGTCATGATGTACATTTAATATATCTGCTACCCTTTTATTCACTCTCATTTTACAGAATAGTTTTCATCATATTGGCATGTCAAGCAACAAGAAAAGAATACAATCACCTTTGTACATCAATCTTATGAACTACATTATAAAAAAAAAATCTAAAAGACATATTATGTGAATAGAGTTTGCAGAACAATGCACCTTTGTTGAAATAAATAAGTACTATAAATGTTTTTTATGTTTAAAAATACAATAGAAAACAGTGGCAGTACATAAAGATTTGTACTTCAATGATATTTCAAGAGCTTAGCCCAAGTGAGAGATGAAGATACAGGAAATTTTTGTTAAAAACGCTGCATAATTAAAAAAAGACACTACTCACATTCTCTATTTCAAGTGAACAAGGAAAGGAGTTTGGGTTCATTCATTCATTCATTCATTTGCATGTCCCTTGCAGAACTTTGCCTCCCTAACTCCCTGTTAAGGAGTTTGGGTTAGTGAACCCAAATTTGACAAAATTGGAAGTCAAGCTACACTGACTGTCTTCCTTTCCAAGGAAATCATTCAGTCTTCAAGTGCCTCATTTGTTGAAAAGATGGATTTTCTCATTGGTTTTCTTCAAAAACTGACTTTTCCTTGTTGTTTTTTAAAATCTTTTTTTTCTCAGGCAAACAAGTGAATCAGCAGGTGATGATTTTGACATAAGCTACACAACTAGACCGTATTATGATTTCTTCTTATTTGCATTCATTTTAATTAGGGCTGTTGTTCAATTAAAAAATTAATTGCAACTAAGCACATGATTTTAATGTCTAATCAGAAATTACCTGCATATTAATCAAGATTTTATGCATATCTTTCAAATATATTAACATTGCTTTGTAAAGCAGAAATAGCTGAGTGTTACTTTCTAATATAAAACAATTTTAATAACCGGGAATAACAGGGAACTGTGGAGAGAAATGATCACCTACACCACACGGCACGGCACTTGATTGAATAACCGCTTGCCTACACAGATTAAATTATTTCAGGTAGTAATAACAGTTTTGTGTAACATAAATAACCAAATGAACTGTGAAACATGAATCAATCAACAGTTGAAAGTAACCTTTTTTTTTCTTTTGAACCACATCACAGTGCAATAATACTGTCTTTAACGGGATTTGAAGATAAAAAATAATTGATTAAATTATTTATTCAGACAGTTGTTTAAGCAGTTTATTTACACTGATCCATTGACAGGTTTGCTTTTTTTTTTTTTTTAAAATTAGCAACATATCCAGAAGTAGAAAACACACACTAAAGGGAGACAATAGTGGCCAGGGACAATGATAATATTCTGTTTGTAATAATAAATAATCAACTTAGCCAGACTGTAATTGTCCTCCCTGGTTTCTACCAGTGTTAGGATTCAAGTCAGTGTCTGTTTGCTCATGTCTGTATTGCTCAACAGCCTTTTTCATGGAGGAGGAGAGAGGTATCTGTGACTCGATTCACCTTCAGCGCCTGATGACAGTTTGTGCATTATAAATTTCTTTCAGGGTGATTTTTCTGATATGAGTTGATTATTATTAAATTGGTCTGAACTTTTCAGAACAATCTGTAGTTCTTGCCAAACCTCAACTCTTTTGTCCTTTCAACAAGCATTTAAGACTTTTGAAACAAAGGTCTAGTGCAGTCGCAATTCTCACCCATGAGAAATTGAGGTTCAGTTTGCACCGTTCGAGATTCTGTTAATAACATTCTTAAAACGAAAGATTGTGGCAGGATCATCATCAGATATTACCATTCCGGAAATCAGAGCATTGGAAGAATCATTGAGCAGGAAACATACTGTCTCCACAAGAGTAATTCTGTAGCATAGCATCATGGATCAAGAACTTTTTGTACCAGATGCAGTTTCTCCCACTTTGTCTCTTTTGGTAGAGTAAAGCTATGCTTGTAACCAGCACTTCTCTGTTGTTAAACAGTCACTTGACCATCCATAGGGATGAATTCCAACATCCTACATTTACATTTCATGTCACTGATGTAATCACAGTTGATGGGTTTTCAACTTAATACTGTTTGCATGACTATGTTCAAAGTGGTCCAATAACTTTGCAGCATTTAGCAAGGGGGCCTTCAGTTCCAGACTCTGCAGCTGCTTCCTTTACAGACTGTGTGCTGCACAGAGCATGTTCTGAAATGGCAGCATCTCTAAAGCAGCTGCCACATTATGTGCATTGTTTGTGTCAAAGGTCATCACTTTCTCATAAATTTTCCAAGATCTTGTCACTGATGACAGATGTTCTGCCAGTTTTAAAAATAGTATTGCTCTTTAATATGTTTAACACATAGTACAACTGAATGAAAAATTCAGTATTTGTCATTGAAATAACCAGTAATGCTGAGATAAATGTCATTAGCCATGGACAACCAACAGTCTTCTGTTAAGCAACAAATTCAACTCCTTCCATAACTTGCCTGAACTTCCCTGACTCTTGCACACACAGTCAGCAATCAGTTGCTAATGACCATCCTGGAAGGCACACTATAAGAATGATCTTCACTAGTGACATGGCTAATGTCACATAAGCATCACTGACAATATTAGCTGGTTAGCATTTCTCAGCAGCTCATCTTGCCATGGCATTAGTGATATTGTATTTCCCTCGATTCATTCATCTTGTCATCTCTCCTGCAGTTCAGCCAATGTGGTCTGGTGGTGTGCTGCTTCACTTTTAGTGGACAATGTGGCTGATGTCAGGGGCTCATAATGAGTGATAAACAGATACTTTGTCCACAGGTGATAATTTGGAGAAGAACTGCTATGATAACATTTCAACTCTTCATTGCAAAACTTGTGCACTACAGTAAACATAGGAGTTGAATTTGTTGCTTTTTTTTCCACTTCTGATTTTAATTTGAAATGAGACAGACATCAGAAACTGTTACAACATACCCAGTATATCATTCGTATAATAGACACTCTCAGTCAGTCATTGACACAACCTTCGCTCAGTCCAAACATACCAGCAATGTTTGTAAACAATGCTTAGGCCTACTCTTGATCTGCCCTTTCTTACACTAGAGCCTGTGTTTGAAAGCTGCATCTTAGATTACCCCGTACTTATGTCATGTGTCCAAACTGAATAACTAATCTGCAGACATTATGATGTTGCAGAGGGCCAGCACAGCATTGGCCTGCATCTGAATAATGCAAGGGTGTTTTATCCATCTTTCAGAAGATTCTAATCTTCACACAAAAAGCCAACCAGATAACATTCCCACACAACAAACACATTGTCACCGCCTGCCATCCACATAAAGGAAAGCATATAAACAAATTAAAATTTAAGAAGACAAGAGAACAGTTTCTACAAGAGTGCCCAACATTATGAGGACAGAGACAACATATGTGGCCAATGTCTGTATCAGTCCAAGAAAAACTCTGTGGGGATATACACAAACTCCTTTTAATTTCCCTCATTGTACTTGTATCTCCATTATTAGTTAGTAATGATCCAAGATATTCAAAACTCTCCACCTCTTCCAGTTTTTCCTCATTGATACATACTTCAGCTGCTTTGTTTGTTTTGTCAGTTGCCATCAATTTCATTTTCTTTGCATTAAGATGGAGATTTTGCTCTTTACTATTCTTATGAAAGGTAAAAGGTACAGGTAATCCTGTCATGCTTTAGAGGCACATAGGGATATGGTGTTAGTGCCCATATTTTCCTTGACCTGTCAACACACTAGAGGGTGATGTGGTCAGCATCACGCCCGGCCGCCTTTCCTTCCCCAACTCCAGAAGAAGTTGGGTACCAATTTCTACAGCTCTTATGGACTGGCATAATTAGTTTTTCCATTCCTTTTTGTGTTGTAGACAGTAATACTGTGTCATCAGCATATCTGATCTCTGGTATTTCGTAGTCTCTAATTTTTATGGCATTGTAATATTCTTTGTTTACATCTTCTCTAACATTCCTCTTTATATTTTCAGTATACAAGTTCAATAAGTAAGGCGACAGTATACCCCAGGTTTTATGTCAAACCAAGTTGTTGTTTCACCATTTATTCTTACTGCTGCCTGTTGGTCTAGAAACAGCAGTGATATTAATTGTATCAAGTATGTTCGAAATTCCATTTTTTTCATTATTTCCCAAAGTTTCTGGTGTTGTACACAATCAATGTACAATAACCCAGTAAAGATCACAAACAACACAACAGATAAAAACCAAAAAAATATATGAAAAATATACACTTTGTTTCCCATTCTTATCTTTAAAGCTGTTTATAATCAAACAACTTTTTTAAAAAGGTCAGTCCCACACAACCATCATTTGGTTCCCACACCCCAAGCGGTATGGACACTCCAAAAGAGTAGGGATGCCCTTGATAGAATTATTGGCTGTATGTCACAATCAATGGAGGTTGAAGTTTTGACACAACAAGCTGGAGGATGAACGTGTTTGTGTCACAACAAGCTGGGGGATGAACGTGTTTGTGTCACAACAAGCTGGAGGATGAACGTGTTTGTGTCACAACAAGCTGGAGGATGAACGTGTTTGTGTCACAACAAGCTGGAGGATGAACGTGTTTGTGTCACAACAAGCTGGAGGATGAACGTGTTTGTGTCACAAGTTGGAGGATGAATGTGAGTATTACGACAGCCTGAAGAAGGAGAACGAGAGCGTGATTGATTTTGTCCACAGAGGCCAAATATTTATCTCTACAACAGTGTGACAGAGGAGTCTCTCAAACTACCGGCCGTCGCCATTAAAAACGAAAGCACCAACCACTTCGCTAATCAGGCGCCCCAACATCAACGCCAAAAGCAAACCATTGCTCCCGTACTATTAATGATAACGTCAATACGCCATTGCCGCCTAGTTTCTTTTGCATAAAAAAGAAGGATGCCAATACAGAATCCATAATAAATAAATCATATTATCCACGAATATTTAGAAAAATATTTTGGTCAAATACCATAAGAAATAACATCTTGTTGGCAGAAATGGAGATGAAGCCACTGACAGCAATTATTGAGGAAAGACGCTGATGATGGTTGGGGCATGTGTTCCGAATGACTGACAGCTCACTACCAAAATATAGCACTAAGATGGACACCACAGGGGAACAGAAGTAAGGGTAAACCAAAGAGACATGGAGAAAAACAACAGAGAGGATGTTGAGCAATAGAGGGCTCACCTGGGAAGAGCAGAAAAAAAGGCAAAGGACAGGCATTTGTGGAAAACCATTGCGGAAGCCCCATGTGGCCTGGACACTTAAGGTTCAGAGAGAGAGAGAGAGAGAGAGAGAGATCAACAGCTGACATCACAGAATAGTGGTTCTAAAACTTTTCTAGACCGTAGGCCCCTAAAGTAAATAATAGTTCATTCCACACCCTTCCCCCACCCCAATGCCATCATATTTTACACTCCCGCACCAATCTGTATTAAATATTAAGTATTTCACATATTTAGATATAAGGCTTTACAACCTAACAATGCCGTTATATGACCCTTCGTGTAGTGACAGACTAACCCAGGCCACTAGACTAAACTTAATAACGGTTTCTCACTCTGACCTATACCACCCAGTTCCTGATAAATGGTCTGATCCTCTAATTGTGATCTATGCGATTAATAATTGGTTCTGTTTTATACAGACTAAACAAACTGTCACTATCTTTCGGATAACATGAAGTCCTACTATAGACCAGGTGTCACAATTCGAGGGCGGTTACATTTTCTAGTAAGGACAAATGCAGGACCGTGCTATGGCTATGGACGAGTATGTACTTCAGATTTGGTTTGTAAGCTAATAGAGGAGATCAGAGAAAATGTAGTGAGTATCAGAGTCGAGCTGTAGCACTGGCACATGACGATAGAGAATTTTCTTAACCATGTTGAGATGGTTAAAACTGGGAAACGAAATTGATTATTTTTCCAAACCTGTCCTCACACTCCATGAGGAATTCACATGCAAGTCCCTCAGCGTAATACAGTATATGCATAAAGTGCAAAAAGGGTAGGGTAACTTATATTGGAGACACTGGTCTCAGCTAAGTGACCGCATGCAAAAATATCTGTATGACATCTCGCCAGTCATTACATCAGCCCCGACCACAGAGACGAATGTCACTCTGATGACAGAAACCGCCTGGCGCCTGATAACCGCCAGATCCAGGAATATGGGACACTGGTTTGAACTCGAAATTCAGCTACATTTAAAATTACTTTTCTCCATAATATTCCCTCTTACTAAGTTCTACTCTTTCCTTACCTGTAACTTATATTCCAGTATCCCTGTACTGTACTACATTACAAACCCTATACCCCAACTACATTCATCTATTTCATTCACTTTTTTTCTCGGCTAGATTACTACTGTTCCCCCCTCCCCCTCTCTCTCCTTTGCGCTTTCCCAACCCCCTCTTTACTATCAGACATTCCAAGTCTTCATTTAAAAAAAAGAAGATTCACATCACTCTACAGCACACTCCTGGACGCAGCTTCTTACAAGTCACAGCTAAGTTCTCCATTTTCCCCCCTATTTTTTCATTCTTATTTCTTGTATAATATTCATGTGAATGTATATTTTATCTAAAGTAAGAGAACAACTATTGTAGGATTAAACCTTGAAAAAATCGTAGACAAAGCACTTTAGTGGGACGTGAGAGAAAGAAAAATCACAAGAGAATTACCTGGGATTCGAACACGGACTCCGGTAGGACGAGCAGCCGTCTAGCCACGAGAGAACAGCGTACTATCGACTTAGCCAACTAGCACCCCATCTAATTTATTTCCTTGTCCTCTGTTTTTTGTGTGTGATTAGGTGTAAACCGAAACGTCACAGCTGTATAAAAAGGTAAAGGTAATCCTGTCATGCCTTATATGCACATTGGGATATGGTGTTAGTGTCCATATTTTCCTTGACCTGTCAGCACACTAGAGGGTGATATGGTCAGTATCACGCCTGGCTGCCTTTCCTTCCTCAACTCCAGAATTGTTAATTAATAAAGCTGCTCCTACTTTTATTTTAAACGGTTTTAACATTTTGTTATCACAGCGTTATTGTAGTAGCCTTTATACATTTAGTTTTATATATACTTATACCTAAACTATTCCTCAGTTTTTACAGGTCAGCCTGTAAAAATCTACCGACTAGTTGTAAAGCGTTTCTCACTATCAAATGAATAGTTCACCGTCCAGAAAAATCACTTTAAACCATCTGTCATGTTCTTTACAGACGGGCAGGGTATATATAATCAGTTGGATTTTGTCAACCTTTGTTAAAAAAAAAAAAACTGTTCTGAAATGAACGTCCAGTGCATACTGTATTTGAAGCATAACTCACCTTACACATTGTAACAGTAGCTGTTAACAATAGATTTGTTTAAAAGATAAAAGCCTAGATTTTTTGATCGGTCGCAGACCGGCCCAATGTGATCGATTATCTCATTCACGCCGACAAAGCTGGATTGCCTTAAAAAACATCAACGTCTTGCGTTCTTTTTCTCGCATTTTTTTAGGGGGGGGGGTATATTCTGTTATCGCTTTAATGTAGTTAAAGGTTAGGCAATGATTATGTGCTAGGTCAGCAAGTGTTTCCAATAAGTTCGTTTACGTACTCCTTTCTCGTTCCATTTGTTCCGATCATTCAGATACTGTTTCTTGCATTTTTATTATTGATCAATTCCAATCTGTCTTTTCATGGCATGTGATTAGAATTTTTATTTTTATTTTCACTGAAGTTTTAAATAGTTTTAATTGTCATGCAACTGAATTATCTCAACAACACAGCCTTAAAATGTATTTCTGCATGTGGCTTCGTTCTCCAAAATCTCATTCTGTTGTATCCAATTGCTGCTTCAAGTCTCACTAAACTAATGCTGGCTCACGTTTTTTTTCCCCTCACTTTTAAGAAGCGATGTCAGTCAGTCAGTCATTTGCATGTCCCTTAGGGAACTTTGCCGCCCTAACAGCTCTCATGTAGGCCTCTGTGACAGATAAAAGGGATGGCGACTGCAGTAAAACTGGTTTAAATAATAAAGTAGATAGAGGTGTATGGTGCAGTTTTACAAAGTGAGGGAGGGAGTGAATAAAGTGAGAAAAAACGAATAGAAAGTATGAGAATGTATAAATGAAAAACATACAACATCCGATATTTCGGTGTGAGCCTTTTTCGATGATTACATGAACAAACGAGACAAAAACAAATGCAAATAACTAAACACAGAACTTATCTTAGTATGGCCTCCTCCAGAAGTAGGAAACAGAGAAATGCGTGTCCACTAGAAGATGCATTGAGACCACGTAGGTCACAAAAAGGATAAGCCGATAGAGCCAATTGTAAAGAAGAGGTGAAGAGAGAGGAGGAAAACAAGTGGTATTTATGTTATTTATGTTATTATGTACAAACGTTACGGTATGAAGTACATAGGGGAGACCGGTTTACGCTTAGGAAATCGATTTCGCCAGCATTATAATGATATTTATAAGAGTGCCTGGACACCTGTGGCTAAACATTTGTGCCTTAGCAACCACAGGGAAAACAGGACATTTCTGTTAGTGCGATCCGCTCTTGATCTGCTGATGTACAATCTCGGAGGGTCCTAGAGCAGCGCCTTATTTTCCAGGCTGGCTGTTTCCACCCAGCTGGAATTAACAATGTCTTCGGCTTTCTGTAACTTCTTTAGTTTTCCACCCCCTTTTTTAACTCTACTTTCTTTCTCCTAGCTACCCCTCCCTACTGCCACCCTCTTTTCTTCTCTGGCAACATATTGGTGTTTATAGGGTCTTGTCCTATTCCTCAGTTTCACATTTTCTCCCTGCAGGTGTTTATATTCTCCATTCATTATCTCTCCGCTTCACTTTTCCCCCTCCCCCGGACACCTTATCTAGCGGCTATCATGTTTCTATTGCCTCCCCCCCCCCACCTTCTACCACTTGTTTTCCTCCTCTCTCTCCACCTCTTCTTTACAATTGGCTCTATCAGCTTATCCTTTGTGTAGCCCACGTGGTCTCAATGCATCTTCTAGTGGACACGCATTTCTCTGTTTCCTACTTCTGGAGGAGGCCATACTAAGATACGTTCTTCATTTAGTTATTTGTATTTGTTTTTGTCTCGTTTGTGCGTGTAATAATCGAAAAAGGCTCACGCCGAAATATCGGATGTTGTATATTTTTCATTTATACATTCTCATACTTTCTATTCGTTTTTTCTCACTTTACCCCCCCCCCCCTCTCTCTCTCTCTCATCCTGTAAACCTCTCTGTTGTAAGCAAAATGCCCAGCTGCTGATGCATCAATTCGCAGATCATCAACGATGTCTTGTAGCCATCTTCGCCCTGATCTTCCTCTCTTTCTTTTTCCCATTATATACCCTTCCAAGACGGTCCTCTCTAAATTATCATGACGTTTAATATATCAAAAATATTTTTTAGTTTTATTGTTTAATACTCTTTACTAGCCAGCCTTCTTCAATATTACGTTCTTGTATTATAGACATATTTGTTCTTTTTGTGTCCATGATATTTGAAACATTCTTCTATAGCATTTACATTTTATTTGTATATCAGCTGTTTTGTTAAGTGTCCAGGTCTCACAGGCATATATTGCGATGGGAAATGGCATGCTGTTCCTCTCCACAGCTTCTTTAGTTGTTTTATTTTTTTAAGGGCGATAGATGTTTTCATTTTAATTTCCCTCATTGTATCTCCAGTATTAGTTAGTATTGTTCAAAGATATTCAAAACTCCCCACCTCTTAGAAGCGATATATCATTGTTTAATTTGGAACAACTTAGAGCAAAAAAACAAAAACAACTGAAACTGTCAACACGGAGCTTTTGTTTGCTTTGTGATAGACAGAGAGTATACTTTGCAGACACTGACGAGTAGTACATCTTGAGCGTATGATATTGGTACAGTCACTTTCTTTCTAGACAAAGAAATCTACCTGCGAATGCGAAATGAAGTCATATCATATTCGGCAAAACTGTAGAAAATTGAACAGTAGAAGATTAGCGCTGAGACAAATGTTATGCTTTATAAGACTTACGTGCTCAAAAAATGTAATTGAATCTGATATGGTTTCAAGATAGAAAAAACAAAACAAAACAAAAACAAAAGCAAATTAAAAAAAACAAACAAACTTGAAGGCAGTCCAGTGTTCGCGAACTTGAGATTTGCGCGATGTTTCCCTTTCGGGCACTTAAAGTCAAGTATACAGAGTAATCCGGTATGTCTTACCTTGTATGTACCCATTTTTCTACGTTCGGAATCAGTTTCTCCATCACTCACGTGTCAGGTTTCACTTTTTACATTTCGGTCGACTGAAAAGTGCCAACAGAGGATATCTATATGAGGTGTAAGTAGGACTGA
This sequence comes from Achatina immaculata, assembly GCA_009760885.1. Lineage (NCBI taxonomy): Eukaryota > Metazoa > Mollusca > Gastropoda > Stylommatophora > Achatinidae > Lissachatina > Lissachatina immaculata. The sequence continues at coordinate 36,675,499 of CM019716.1, forward strand.
TGGTGCCCAAATAGTTTTTTTAAGAAAGAAGGAAAAAACAAAAAGAAAAAAAAACTCCCGTGAAAAATATAGGTGAAAAAATCCCACCCTACACACACACAAAGTGGAACTAGCAATAAACATGACACCCTATACATTTGACCCTCAGCGAAAGTGCTCTACCTGCCTCATCTAGTTACACTTCAGATATTCGACCAGTGAAGATAGTTCACTGTCGACTGTACTGCACCCGCTCACGCAGTACTGTAACGATTTTATTATTGATCTGTTAGCCCAGATAGAACCCCAAGGCGCGCTCACCAACGCTAGAGCAGAACGTGCTCGATCAGAGCGAGGCCGAGCAGACGATAACTGTCACCTGCAGCAGATGCCACCAAACATGGCGACAATCATATGGAGAAGTCAACTTGTCACATATCCTACCATAGTTCTTGTACTGTCAGCTCTTTCTGCATGGAGCCAAGAAACACCAACACAGGAGATGTGAGTATCAAAATATATGCGTACCCAGTCAAGTTTTGTCGATGTCTGAAAAGCAAGATAGTTTCAACGTCATTTACTGTTTCATATGCAGACATTTTTTATTGTGTGTAACATCGAAATACAAACCAAAACAAAGCAACTAAAACAAAAATGTCTACATGGATATATTCATTCACTCAAACGAGTCAAGATGGGGTTAGCACAGCATGGCCAAGTACCTTTTTTGCATATATCTTGCCTGGAGGATGGATGACACAACTTGCGTGTTTCCGTAGTTGTTACGCAATTGCACGTACTCAGTGTTATTCAGCTTGGATACATATTTGATGTTTTCTTTATTCATTTTTATGTTAGTAATTAGTGTTATAAGCACAAAAAACCAAGTTAAGATTATTCAGTTCAAATATAATATCCACCCTCATTTATGCATGTGACAGCTGGAAAACAACGGAAGAAACAGACAAGAAATTAGATACAAATCCCTCAGGTAAAATACTCAGTATAAAGTGGAACGAATTCAAGAACAATGCAGAGATAAGACAGATGAGTGAACAACAACTTGTCTTATGGGTGATCAGAAATAGAAGATGGACGTGTGTTGGTCATGTGCTGAGAATAAATAACCAGATAATCCCAAAACAAGATATCAAGTTGAACACAAAAGGCCGAATAAAAAGATGTCGACCACGTGAAACTCTAAAGAGGACATTGTTAAGAGAGGCCGGTTTAGTGGGCATAACATACCTTGATGAGGCTGAAAAGCTCTCCGAAAACGGGAAATCTTGGCAAGCTACAGTGCGAGCCTTATGTGACGTTTGTTGGCATGGGAAGGATGTAAAATGTAAGAGTTAGTGTGCTCATCTTTCTTATTTTGGTATGTTTTTTCCCTAATTTAATTTGTATATTTGTATTAAATCGAGTGTGTGGGAAGAATGAAAGATGGAGTGATGAAGGGCAGAATGTAAGATGGGCCTGCGTGCCCAATTCTTTACCCTTTAAAAATAAAGATTATTCATTCATTCATTCATTCATTATTTCGTGTTGAACTTGAACATTATACTTTACCTACCCCCTTCCTCCTTCCCCCTCTTGTCTCTGTGTTTTATTCTCTTGGCTTTTTAAAAAAAATTGTTTTCATTTCTGTTACTTTTTTCTTATTTTTTTCTTTCTTTCCCCATTATTTCTCTTTTTCTGTCTATTTTTTTTCTTTCTCCATTTCTCTCTCTCTCTCTCTCTCTCTGTCTGATATGTACACATGCATGTATGCATACACACACACGCACTCATATACACAAATAATTTTAAGAAGTTCTCTTTCTTGCCTCTTTGAAGGCAGTGAAGTGAGATTAAGAGAAATGCTACAGTACATTACGTTCATCCCATCCTCTTAGTTCCCAAACAATGGTACACAAACTTCTTCAGTTCAGACCTGCCCTGGGTCAACCATTTCAGCTTAGTCCAAAATTTGTTTTCACTCTTGCTTCTTTATTAGCACATTCTTAAATTTTTCTGAGTCTTTCTTTTGGCTGAGGAATTCAGTTTCAGGGTAAGAGATACACACATCTGTTCAGTTCCCCCCCCCCCCTTCCCCACACTCCCCAGAAAGTCAGCAAGCAGCACTACCAGTACCTGTTAAATCCACTGCCTTGTAAGTGGTTTGGGAAAGTCAAGGCTAAATGAGCATACGATGAAAGAAAATTCTGGAGGAAGGTACCAGAAGGTGGTGAGGTTCTTTGACATACCCACCTTCTGGATCTCCTGCATCTCTGCTAGATTTTCAGACAAATGATTTTGGATATAGTTCATCCTCTGGCACTGATTGGCAGATTTGAGAGAGGGGAAGTGTTTCATGTTTGAGGCACTTTCACCACACCAGTTGTCTGGATAAGACAGGATATTTACAATATTAATCTGCCTGGTTTAGAATCTCTTCTGAGATGAAAAAATGCCATTATAATCTGCCTTTAATTTCTCTGCAGTTATTATCAACATTATAAGTGTTTGAAAACATGTGTATTACTTTATTTTTTGTTTTGTTTTTCTTGTGTTTTTTTTTAATTTGAGAAAGGTGGAGGGGACGTATCTTTTCTCTGAATATTATCTACTTTAGAAAAAAAAAAATTCTCATAATCTCCCACATCTCTACTTTTTGAAGTCTGAAGAAAATTAGATTTTTTTTTTCTAAAGCTCATGACTTAGGGGCAGAGACTTTGAATAATGCTAATAATTATAAGAAGAAGCTACTGAATGCCACAGTTGTCTAATGTTTCAGCGTGTTAGAGTGGGCCAGTCAGGTGGATGAGAAGCTAGCAGAACTGAATAAAGTGTTTGATGTCGTGAGTGCAGTAAGTATTGTAGCAAAATCTAAATGAAATGATTTTTTTAATAAAATGTCACACAGCATGAGTATTCTAACATAGACCAGCTTGAAAATGGCTGTACAACCAGAGTTGATGAGATGAATTCACTTTCTACTATTAACTTTTAAAATTCAAGTTTCTTACAGCTGGATTTGTCAGTTTTATTTCATATAAAGATTGTTTCAACATTATTACATACTGGATGCAGTTTCAGATTTATGAAAAGACAGTAGATAAATTTATTACAAACTTGGTGTAATGAATTTCTCACATATTTTTAATGAAATGAGCCACCAGTCTAATAACATTTTTATTCAGAACTAAAGTGTAAAAACTGGCTTTATCTAATTAATTCTTGACAAAGGGATGGAAAAAGTTAACTGAACAATTTAATTTATAAACTCAGTGTAGACATAGGATTTTCTTAATGGCAAGGGTTTTTCACTAATGTGTACATGATCAATAAAATCCAGTTACAGAATGTGCTTACAGTATATTGGTTTTGAAAAGGTGATGTATATGTGAAAAAATATGTTATCATTGTTGGCCAATGATCTCTTATTTTTTATTTTTAGTGACTTTTTTGTGAATTTTTGTTTTGTTTTGTTTTGAGTGTGCTGAAAACTCAAAAAATTTTAATTCTCAGATATACCAAAATAAAACCATCTTGCCTGAATTCAAGTATGAGGTACTTGATGAAATGGTTGTGGCAACAGAGATGGCAGCATCCTTGTCAGAATTACTGAATAAACATTTGGTGGCACTTGAGGTAAAATCCAGGAACAGTTTTTAAAAAAAAAATATTTCTTCATTCTTAGGTCATGCATTTGTATGAAAAATCTATTTTTGGCTTCAGTAGCATAAAATAATAAAACCTGATATTTTACTCACTGTACTTTGTGTCAGTGGGTTCTTTATTTCACTCATTTTTTGTTAAGATTTTGCCATTTATTTTGTCTTTTTGCCATCTGTTATATTGTTTTTTCAAGATTACTGAAATATGATTTCCTCTTTTTATGATCCAAGCTTTGGTTTCATCCTTCAGTCTGCGTATAAGTTAGTTTGTGATACAGAAAGGGGAGGATAACAGGTATGTTCTCTGATATTTACAAGACAGTTTTTAACAATATAAGGCACATTGATGTGGGCCTTTTGACAGGTTTTGTGTACCCACCCACCCTGGCCCCCTGAGGCCATTTGGCCTGGTTTGAGGAACACTGGTGTAGAGATTTAGCAGAGAGCTGTACACATGTAGCAGAGAATTGCAGACACACTGATTTGTCATTGGCCTGGTTTGGTTTGTTGTGAGTCCTCAATCTTTGATAGACTTCTTATGTCATCTTGCCTTCCAAGTTATTGGCAGAATTTTTAAATTTCTGATTTCCATTTTTGTGTATTTGTTGTTGTTGTAGTTCTTTGCCAGTTCTGTAAATTTATCCATGACTATTTCCACAGAAACAGTATTGCAAAGTATTTTAACTAACATTAAAAAAAAGTTATCTTTGTATTTAAGTATTTTATTTGTCATTATATCCACATATAGGCAGTTGTGATTAGAAATCTGTTAATGTAGTTTTAAAAAAAAATGTTTTACTGGTTTCAGAAATCTGTGAAAGCAGCAGAGGCAGCAGCAGCAGCATATAAGTGGAACAACAATCTGAGGGTAAGTTTTTTGCAAGCCTTTTCTTTCTTTCATCTTTGTCTGTATTTACATGCCTGCAAGTATAAGTGTTTTTGATGCAGGTATGCATGTATGCATGTGTGGGATGGCAGGAGAGCAGGAGGATGAGTGGGAGGAGGAAGAGAGAGAGAGAGAGAGAGAGAGAGAGAAACGGAGTGTGTTAGTATTAATTTTATCACAAATGATCCATTCAAGTTTTTATTGATTAATCAATGTCTTTCACTCAGAGGTAGGGCATAAATATTTTTATTTCTATAGTATAAAGCTGTGTCCATTTTAGGCATATATATGTTTACACAATACACATATCATATATCAGGAGCAAAAGTAGCACAAACAAAACAGAAATAAAATAAAGAGTTTTAAAAATAATTCTTGATTATAATTGAGAGTGGTCGTATCTCAGCCTTTGATATTTTCGGACAGCTCAATTGGTGATTTTCTGTCAGTCTACTATGTTGAAGTGTCTTTTATGATTTCTGTCAGTCTTCCACTGGCTGCCATTACTTGTATATTTCTAGCTGCTATAATGTTTTCAAGTTATGTGAAGAAAGTTGATTACTAGAGATCATTTTCTGAGAAAACATGCAGGATTTAGTGGAGGTGTGGTGTATTTTTTTTTCTCTTTGTCTTAACTCTTTGTATACTGGGTGTGTTTCCCTCAAAAGACCAAGGGGGGTAAATTTCACAATGTGAAATGGGATGGTTGTCACATTTAAAAGAATGACAAAGGCATAATCTGATCTGTAGTATGAAGTATTCTACCTTATTTTGAAGAAGAAAAAATGTATTTTGTTTTTCAAATAAAATTTTTACCATTTTGTTAGTATACAGCAACAAAAAAGAGCTAAGAACTGAGAAGAAAGAATGGAAAATGAAGTAATAAAATAAATTTTTTGTCACTTACCCATCAAGTTAATCCACTGTAGTTGGTCATATAATTCCATAATGAATAAAAATGTACACAAACATCTGTTCTTTAACATATCTTACTAAATTTACATGAAAATATGAACTAGTTATGCATTCACAGCAAACTAAAAACACCAAGTGGGTAGGTAATATTTACATGAAAACAAGTGGGCGGTCGTTGACTAATATTTACCAGAAAACAGGCCATTGTGTTGTGGTTTTTGTTTTTTTTTTTAATTTGAAGCATTCTACAACATTTAATTTTTTAAATTACACAATCTCCAGCATTAATTGTTGTGATATTACAGCTAGTACTAGCAAAAAGCTGAGAAGTAGTATCACCAGCTACCCTTCTAACACATTTTGCTGCTGGACCAAAAAAAAACACGAAAAATTCTTTCAGTCACTGCCACGTGTGCCGAAAATTTACCATTTCTACTCCTACATTCTCTACACCACAGTCTATACAATTTTAAATTAAATTATGAGCTTGTAATGCAGAAATATGCTGCTCTGGACGAAAGAAACTAGCACTGGAAGCCATATTTGTTGATAAACAAAGGCCTAGCGACGATAAACTTTGAAAAACTGGCTTTAAATGAACAAAGAATTGCTCTGTTTTCTGCTCAAACCACGCGCTTAATGTGGACAACTGAATTCCGGAAGGAAGTCAACTGCTGGTTTTAAGATACTTTGATTATTTTTAAAATTAGAGAGCTACAAACCATCATCGCGCCTCGCGTCTATAAGTAGTTCGTAATGGGGATACAACCACGCAGGACGCGTGTCCAAATACCCAAAGAGTTAATCCTTCCTGTGCCACTAAAAGTCACATAGGGCTTGCATGGTAGCTTGCCAAGATTTCCTGTTTTTGGAGAGCTTTTCAACCTAATCAAGGGATGTTATTTCTACCTAACTGGCCTCTCTTAAAAGTGTCCTCTTTAAAGTTTCATATGGTCAACCTATTTTTCTTTGGCCTTTTGTGTTCCACTTGATGGGTTATTTTGGGATTCACTGGTTATTTCTTCTCAGCACATGGTTGACATATGTCCATCTTCTTTTTCTGATAACCCATGAGACAGGTTGTTGTTTGTTCATCTGTCTATCTCTGCATTGTTCTTGAATTCGTTCCAGTTTATATTGAGTATTTTCCATAGGCATGTGTTTTCAGAATTTGTTTTCTTTCTTATCTTATATCCTTCCCATGCTGTTAAATGTCACATAGGGCTCACAAAGTAGTTCGCCAATTTTTTTGTTTTCTTTATACAGTGTTTATTCAGGGTCAGTGCAGGCTATCATCAGTATATGAGCAGAAAATCTTTGTACTTAATGTCTGTATGTAGATATACTGAGGTTAGTCTCACTGGAGCTGACATCTTTATCCTGAGAGTCCAGGATGTGATAGTCACAGACCTCATGAAGATATCATTCTCATTTAGAGTGAATGGTTTGATGACTTCAGGCGATATTAAAAAAAAACAAAACAATGTAGGTGTCATCTTCTGCAGCTTTCAGGTGCTAGATCATGTTGTATCTGGGTCTCTGTGGTCAAGATGAAGTCCACGGTGTTTTTAACTCTTTCCGTGCCACGGGTAGAAACACGGATGTGTAGTGGAGTGCCAGAATAAAAGCGTGGGTCTTGGTCTATAAGTGGGTATAGTTATAAAATGGAATGGAAAACAGTATTTCCATGTACTTCCATATACTTATTATGTTTCAAAGTATAACTAAATGAATGAAAATTTCATAAATGCAGAGTTTTTTAGGAAAAAAGAAGTAATGTGATGTTTTTAGACAATGATTGTGCCCAGCTCACCATCGGCTAGGTCTAGATATACACTACTTACCATCTGAGATGTCTAGATCTATTTGTCGATCTCGTATTGTGATTCTGTGTTGCATTCTCGCTAAATTAATGTCTGAAATAACCTCCTAACTACTTCTCCAGTCGTCTAAATATGTCTAGATCTACTTTGGATACATTCAAGAGCAGTGGGGTGATCACAGGCCATGTCCATACCCCTATTTACGTCGTCAAAAATTGAAAAATTTCCATGTTTCTTGTCCTTTTTTCTCGCTCAGCATCACTCGTATCTAAGGACTCTTTCACCATTTTGAAAAGTGTCACCGGAAACGCGGACAAAATATGTACAATCTAAATGTTACACCGGTTGTTTTATTGAAACAAACCAAGCGTAAAAAAATTGACGCCTGGTAAGCAGCGGGGGTACAGGAAGCATAAAAAAATTGACGCCTGGCATGGAAAGAGTTAAAGTTGTAGAGACAGGTCTACAAGGAAGTTAGAGATAGGTTTACAGAGGAAGTTAGAGACAGGTCTACCAAGGAAGTTAGAGATAGGTCTACAGAGGAAGTTAGAGATAGGTCTACCGAGGAAGTTAGAGGTAGGTCTACAGAGGAAGTTAGAGACATGTCTACAGAGGAAGGTAGAGACAGGTCTACAGAGGAAGTTAGAGACAGATCTGCAGAGGAAGTTAGAGATAGATCTACAGAGGAAGTTAGAATTCAGATTGCAAAAGCAGCATTGACCTTCAAGAATCTCGAGAACATATGGCATTCACAAGTTATAAGCACAAAAACCAAGTTAAGATTATTCAATTCAAATGTAATATCAACCTTCATTTATGCACGTGAAAGCTGGAAAACAACGAAAGAAATAGATGAGAAATTATATTCTTTTGAAAACAAATGCCTAAGGAAAATACTTGGTATAAAGTGGAATGAATTGAAGAACAATGCAGAGATAAGACAGATAAGCAGACAACAACCTGTCTCATGGGTGATCAGAAAAAGAAGATGGACATATGTCGGCTGTGTGATGAGAAGGAACAATCAGAGAATCCCCAAACAAGCTGTCAGGTGGAACATAACAGGCTGAAGAAACAGAGGTTGACCACATGAAACTCTAAAGAGGACATTGTTAAGAGAGGCCAGTTCAGTGGACATAACATCTCTTGATGAGATTGAAAAACTCACCGAAGACGGGAAATCTTGCGAACTACCATGTGGGCCCTATGTAATGTTTAACAGCATTGGAAGGATATAAGATGTAAGATAGTTCTGTTACTTAGATCTGGACCTTGTGGCAGAGTCTGGATATGTAGATCTACAAGTAACTTGCACCCTGAGATGATAGTGTGTGTACACCATTCTCTTTAGGGTATTTTAAGTGGGGAAATAACCTATGTTTTGGTGAAAAGGGTTCTTCAGTAGTCTTCATTTTTCGCTTCAAAAGTGAAATGTCAGAATGAAATATTTCCCTTTTGTATAGCTTAAAAGATATCTATGCCCTGTAGCATATAAATTTATCTTAAATTTGACCCAAAAAAATGTGTGTGTGTTAAACAGAAGGATGATGTGACATACATGAATGCCAAGGAGCTTAATGAGAAGGGAATTGAGTTGATTTACAGTGACAGATTTGGGAAGGAAATAAACTACAACTTCTCCAGTGTCCATGTTCCAGTGGAGATCTATGATGGAAGTAGGTATAGATCTATGATGGAAGTAGGTATATCATCAATTATTGTCAAGTTCATGTACAGTGGAGTCAGTAAAGTATATGACAGTGGAGAATATTGTTCTTTTGTAACATGTAATTCTTAGGTGGTTCTGGTTTTTTTATTTCTTTCTTTAACTGAAAATGTTTTTGATGTTGATAATATTTTTCTATGAACTTTGATCTCTTTATCAAACTGATATTTAGTTATTTAGTCTTAAACATTCCATTCTAGGAAATGTTGGACTCGTACAGACATGCACAGTTTTATTATTGAATCACTCATTGTGTCAGTTGTATTTGGTTGTTTGAAATATAATGTATTTGGAATAATTAGTTTGGAAAGTATGATAATTTGGTTGTGCACTGATTACAGACATTGATATACTGAATGGACTCAACTGGACAGCTGCCCTAGAAGAGCAGTTCAAAAAAAATCAAGAGGAGGACCCAGATATGTTATGGCAGTATTTTGGCTCACAGACAGGATTTTTGAGAATATATCCAGGTATATTGTGCTGCAATTATTTCAACGTATTTCTGATACATGAAATTTTGAAAGTTCTAACAAATGCTCTACTAAAAGCAAATTCTTAGATGGTAAAACAATGCAGAAGAGATTTTCATGGTCTAGTTGTGTCACTAGCAGTATTTTCTTTCATTTATTGTTAGTTAAAAGTTTTAAAAAAGGTGCCCTTTCATAGAGGCACCTAGGGGATATATCATTAGTGCCAGTGTTTTCTTAGACTAATTGGCAAACCAGGTGGTGATGTGGTTGGCATCATGTTTGATCACTTTCACTTCCAGAAAGTGATGTGGTTAGCATCATGTTTGATCACTTTCACTTCCAGAAGGTGATGTGGTTAACAACATGCTTGATCACTTTCTCTTCCTTAGCTCTAAGAGGAACCAGGTACCCATTTCTGTAGCTGAGTGACTGAGGAGTCTCCAGACACACTTGAACTATCAAACATAGTTATTGTCAATATTATTTCATTATTTTCAGGATATCATTTTGGGATCTTTTTTTTGGAGAAGATTATAATAAAATTATAACTGTGAGCTGAAGCAATTTGCAAAACATTAGTAATGTAGATTTGGTCAGAATCATAAATGAGATGTTTTGTGGACAGATACATATCACAAATATGTGGTTTTCTTCTTGTTCAGCTGCTCAGTGGCCAAAGGATGATGTGGATCTCTATGATGTTCGAAGACAGTCCTGGTAAAGTCAGGTTTTGATATATGAGAGCATTTGAAACTGATTTTCTTGTTTTTATGAAAGTTTCATTGAAAATGTTATAGCAGCAGGAAAAATAGAGGGAAGAAGAGCCAGAGGAAGACCAAGAAAAATGATACTGGACAGTCTGATGAGATGGTGTGAGAGGAGATCACCAACTGGGCTAATGGCCTGCATGAAGGATTGTGTACTCTGGAGAAGCATAATAGCCAATGCCAGTTGGCACGGCACCTAATGATGATGATGGTGAAAGTTGATGACTTATCCATTCCATCTCCATGTAGAAGATAGAAGTTTTGCACCCCCTTTTGTGACATCTTCTTACCTTGTTCCAGGATTATTTTAATCATCATCTTTTGATCTTTTTTATATTTTCTACCATCATTCCATAGTTCTATCTCCCAGTAAGTTCTATTTCAAAACTTCTAGATCAGATTGAGACATAATCTGTAGAGTGCATGATGTAATCATGTTTCTCTTTCTTCTGCCTTGTTTTTCCAGGATTGTTAGCTGATGGAAACAAAGTTGACTGCTTAAGGTGTGGTGTTGTTTTCAGAGCTGGTCAAAATATATCTCTTCTCTTTATGGTGCTCCTAGTAACAGGCTCTGTGGTTACTCAGTGTAGCTAATGGGGTAAAGTGAACATGGTCATCAGGTGGTAAAGTTAGTCTACAAGCCATTTTCTTGGATCCACTCCAAGACTTCAGGAAAACCATTGTAAAAACTTGTGAAAGGCAACACCTGTTATTCATTATTGCAATGTCATATCAACAAAAATATCAGTGTGATGAGATTTCTAAGAAGATAAGCCCAGGGAGAGACTGTTAGAGTTTTTTCTGATTCATAGACTACTGCTACAACAATATTTACAGCTTATGAAGGAAGATAAAGACATGACACTATAATCATCATTACCGTTAAGTGTTATGCTGTCATGTACTGCTGGTCATGCTGCTTCATAGATCTCAGTCCTTCTATATTCCATCAGGTCTGCTGGTCATACTGCTTCACAGATCTCAGTCCTGTTTTCCATCAGGCTTGCTGGTGACCTTTTAATTGTGCCATCATTTCCATGATTTTTTCTCTTGGCTTACCCCTGCCTTTCTTCTTATTTGTCTTTCTTATGGTTATAATGTTTCAAACTCTTCTCTTTTTATTATATGTTCAGTGAATAATGACTATCATTTTCTTATGGATGTAATTAGGTTCATTTTCTTCATTTCTATTTAGTGGAATTCTTTTTCTGATGTTGAGTGATAGATGTGTATTATATATTTCCCATTTATTATAAAGTTGCTTTAGCTTGGCATATTCTGTTCTTCATTTCATAAATGCGTTATCTATCTGATGTTACTAGCATGCCCAAATATTTAAATGTGTGCACTTGTGATAAGGTTGTTCCATGTACTTTAACATTATCTTTAGCTATTATATTAAAAAATTGTAGATTACTTTGCATGACTGAAGAAATAACTGAACTCTTAAATATGGTGTTGTTTACACTTTACTTACCCAGGTATACCCAGGGATCAAGTTCCCCTAAGGATGTGATGATTTTAATAGACACGTGAGTGGGGTGTAAGTGTACAAGAATGAGAGATTTTAGCAGATATGAAATGAGGTATGAGCACAGTCATGTGATAGAGCACAGTGATGTAGCCATTCATTCGCTCACTCACTAGTATGTCCCTTCTGGAACTTTGCCTCCCTAACAGCTCTCTTGAAGGCCTGTCAGTTGTAGGCAAGATTCCTTGCTGCAGATGCATCCATTCTGTCTGACCTTCCATTGTTGCTGTTAGGGTTTCGTGGTATCTTTCCAGAAGGTAGTTTGCCATTGCTTTCCTTCTGGCAGTGACTGTACTAGTCAGTGATCATAGCCATCGTCCCTACATTGAGATCATAACCAACACATTCTGTCATCTGCTCTCTAATTCCATCTACCATCTCCTCCCATTGTTTAACATCACTCTAACCAACACAGTCTGTCAGCTGCTCTCCAATTTCATCTACCATCTCCTCCCATTGTTTAACATCACTCTAATGTGGGGGGGGGGAGTTAAACAGGTGCTGCACCTTGCTCAAGGGTGTCCCATAAACAGATGGAGGTAAGGAGGCATCTTATTTCTCCTTTGATAGGGGATGCCCCTACCCTGCTAACCACATAGTGTTCTATGGTTAGCCTAAAAAAGTGCTTTAGATGTGAGACTGAAAAGTAGTAAGAGAAATTCTGTAACTTGAACCACAGACTCTGTTAGGATGAGCAATCACTTAGTTACAAGAAGACAACACACTAGCCACTTGGCTAACTCATATCAGTGGTGTCCATATTGTGCTCTGTCATCAGAAAGAGAAAAATAAGAACATTAAACTTTGTTTTACTGTTTGCTGTGTGGGTTTGTCAACAAGTGTATACAGATAGATACAAAATAACATTAAACTGTGTTTTCTTTGCTGTTTAAGTTTATTAAAACAAAATTAATATTAAACATTGTTTTCCTGTTTGCTGTTTAAGTTTATCAAAGTGACAGGATTATGAGGTGTGTATGAATAGGTGTTAATTTGATCACATTCATTAGGAAGATGAAGTGACAAGTATTAGAGGCTGTCATCTAGAGGATGACGTGACTTGTGTGAAAGACTGTCATGAGAAAAATGATAAAAATAATAAACTAAAGGTGACCAACATCCTAGCCCACATGCATTTGTCATGTACTTCTTAATACCTGAATGTTGAGGTAGGGATGACCAAGTTCTCCGTGGTGATAGGGGTTAAAAAGAGTAAAATCTGTCATTTATTTTTGTGAAGAGTAAATAAAGCTACATATGCACACAGCCTGTTCTGCATGTTTTTACATATTCTCTAACACATTATTCATGGCCAGGAACATATTGTCTTTATTACAAGATCATTTTTTGTAACTCTGAGACCACAATCCATCAACATTTATAAAGTTATTAACAAAGTATGTTTACATTGAACAGAAGTGGGAGCACCCATGGTCAGACATTACAGCTCATGCAAAATGCTGTCAAGTCCATTCTTGCTACACTGGGGGAAAATGACTATGTCAATATAGTTTCTGTAAGTGTAGTACTTATTCATACATTTAGACATTCAGTATGATTTGAGACAGTATCTAAAGAATGAGTAACGGCTCAAGTATGTAGTAGTAAAAGTAATATGGAGCATAATGTAGAGAAAGAAATGAGAAACCTTGGAAGCTTTCTATAAAGAAAGAAAATGGAAACAAACCTGGGAAGATTTCTGTAGAGAAAGAAAAGAGAAGCAAACTTGTCATTATACAGTCTGATAGTTCGTCTAAGTCTTAAGTGAGACATATAACACAATACTTGAAAATTTATCCAGTGCTTATGCACAATCTGTGGTATATAGAACACATTCATTAACTGAGTATGTACATAAAAAAGCAAAATATAACTGCATATTTAGCAAGTTAAATTCTTGAGGATCCTTGTTAAAAAATGTTTACAGTGAGATCAAGATATATTTTACAACTTTCAGATATTCTAATGTCATGCCTTAACTCTTCCCGTGTCAGAGGAAGAAGCGCTGACATTCAGATGGGTGCCGTAATAAAAGTGCAGGTCTTGATCTGTATAGGGGGTATAGTTGTAAAATGGAATGGAAAACAGTATTTCTATATACTTCCGTGTACTTATTATGTTTCAGAGTATCAACTAAATGTATGAAAATTTCATAAATGCAGAGTTTTTTAGGAAAAAAGAAGTAATGCGACGTTTTTAGACAATGACTGTGCCCAGCTCACTATTGGGTAGGTCTAGATCTACACTGCTTACCATCTGAGATGTGTAAATCTACTTGTCGATCTCGTATTGTGATTCTGTGTTGCATTCTCGCTAAATTATTGTCTGAAATAACCTACTAACTACTTCTCCAGTCATCTAAATATGTCTAGATCTACTATGGATACATTCAAGAGCAGTGGGGTGGTCATAGGCCATGTCCATATGTATGATTATCTACATCATCAAAAATTGAAAAATTTCCATGTTTCTCTTCCTTTTTCTTGCTCGGCATCGCTCGTAACTAAGCACTCTTTCACTATTTTGAAAAGTGTGACCGGAAATGCGGACAAAATATGTATAATCTAAATGTTACACTGCTTGTTTTATTGAAAAAAACCAAGAGTCGATATATAGACCGTTGGCACACATCAGGAAACCAGAAAGGTAAAAAATCTGACCAATGGCACAGGAAGAGTTAAACATCTCTGATTGAACCATCACACTTACTCTTTTCATATTAATCAGTTCTTGTAAAACTCTACTTATTGTTTTACTCTTTGCATATTGTATTAAAATGTTTTTTAGCATGATTTGGCATAATAGGTCACTAACAGTATTGTCTGAGCCCATTACTTTGTATTCTTCAGCTTTCTAAAATTTATCCTGCCTCTCCCCACATTATGTTTTTATTTTTTTGTTTGTTTTTGTTTGTTGAGGTTTCATAGAGGGACAGTTTTTTTTTTTAACATTTTGTTTCCAGTTTGCTGAGGAAGCTAACTTTGTCAGTAAGTGCTTCAACCATACAGCATTTGTTCAGGCCACATTTAGAAACAAGCGGGTGAGAAGTAAAATCGATGTACTGTGTTTTTGTTAATGTTCAACAAAATTAACAGTCTTGGTAGAATTTCAGATAATTCACATCTAATCAGTTCTGAACTTGTGTCCATGTTATACCAGATATTATTTTTAACTACAGTATAGCAGATTTAGTATAAACAGTGGATAGCTTTGCAGTTTAACATGCCAGAAATATTTCAAGATTAGCTGATGTAGTGTTACATTGCAGTGTTAAGACATGTAGTGGTATTAGGAAGAAAATATTTATGTATTGGACTTAGCTAGGATGAAAATGAGGGCAGGACTAACACCAATGGATAAGTGCAGTGATGTGATGCATGTATGTCCTAAGATATACAGAGTGGTTACTGTAAAGCTATGGAAAGTATTTTACATCCTTCCTGTGCCATTAAACATCATATAGTGATCACATGGTAGTTTGCCAAGATTTCCTGTTTTTGGCAAGCTTTTCAACCTCATCAAGGGATGTTATTCCCACTAAACCGACCTCTCTTAACAATATAGAAAGTATACTGAATATAAAAATATGGCAAGAAAGAGGTTTACTATGGTTGTGAGACAGCACTGATATCTCAGCTTCCTACATATTGTTTTTTTCAAGTGAGCAAGAATAAGCAAAAAAAAAAGAGGATAGTATAGATGCTATGAGCGAACACTTATATTTGACATTGATGTGGGCAAAGACACCATCCAGTTTGGCAGTCAGCAACCCAAAACTAACATGCAAGTTTCAGAGTTGGTGAACCACAGCTGACCAGGACCCTGTCCTACCTATCCATTGGTACCCCAGTAATATGCTGATGGGGTTGGGTCACCATGACGGCGGAGTCTGCTAAGGAAGTATTACACACCCCCTGTTTTTTAGCTTCATTCAGGGATTAAAAAATAACTGCTATAACCTGCTCCCAAGCTGACATGATGCTTTGTCTCAGTGCCTTCACTGCATAGGCTAAGTTCTATAACCTGCTCCCAAGCTAACATGATGCTTTGTCTCAGTGCCTTCACTGCATAGGCTAAGTTCTATAACCTGCTCCCAAGCTAACATGATGCTTTGTCTCAGTGCCTTCACTGCATAGGCTAAGTTCTATAACCTGCTCCCAAGCTAACATGATGCTTTGTCTCAGTGCCTTCACTGCATAGGCTAAGTTCTATAACCTGCCCCCAAGCTAACATGATGCTTTGTCTCAGTGCCTTCACTGCAGTGGCTACAAAGAACACCAGCTCACAGTTCCTGAAATAGAAGAAGAAGAAGATTTAACATTGATGAAGTAATATTTTAGATGAGTGGGTAAAAATATATCTTTATAATGTATTAAATGTATTAATGATTAAGCAGTAACAGATGTGCTGGAAACATAAAACTGAATTCCAGTACCAAACTGTCATATTGTGCCAAAGTTTTCAGGCTAGTTTAGCTACAGTGAATCTTGAGTTTGTTGTGTCACTTACTTTGATGATAGAGTATGAAACCACAGAACTTTAGAAATGTGCCTGATTGTACCTAAATTTACATAGATATTTATTTAGTATTGAATTTATGTTTGCAGAGGCTGATAAAAGATATTGATAAACTAGTGGCACATGGTCAAGCTGACTTCAATGAGGCTGTCAGATTTGCTTTTGAAAAGTTCAGTAAGGTAAACATATCATGCTGTCTTTTGATTGTGTTGTAAAAGTGTATTCCTTATAATGTGTAGATGTGTCCTGATGTAATGGGGCATGACTTGCCATAAAAATTGAATAAGATGATTATTGGATTGATTTTTAAGAAATTATTGAATGCTGAATAAATTCATTCCTTAGATTTTAACTATATAGTTTTAAAATACAGTCACTAGGTATGTTAGTGTTACCTGTTATTTTTTTCATCTAGTGATTTGCCAGTGTTTACGAATGAAGTAATATAATGTTTGAAAATAATAGAAACAGATAATTTTAATAGTGTCTATGTTTCTGATTTCTTCTCTCTCAGAAGTTTATTTTGTCTCAATAGTTGCCATATTTTTTGCTACATAAGGCACACTTCCCCCCCCCCCCCAGAAATCACACTGCATCCTATACTTTGATGGTCAGATTTAGATAGGCCGTGGGGTAGAGGTTACTGCCACTAGACTAACATCTAAATAATCATGTTTAACTTGTTCCCTACTGATGTTTGTGATTGCGATCCTTCTGGTGTATGATTTCCCTGCTGGGGGTCGTGATTGCCATCCATGCTTCATTTCATTAAAAAACCAGTGTAGGTTTTGATTGTAAATGTTTAGTGCACATGTCCAGTGACCTTTCTTTGTTAGTTTGAAGCATGGCTAGCAACCATGGTATTTTGATAAAGTATTTTCAACATTTTTGTGACTTTGGAGGCATACAGACATGCCCTATGACCAGACAGCTGTTCAGTGTACTATTAGAGAAGTAGCTAGAAGGTTATTTCAGACAGTATTTTTGTTAACATACCATATATCATTACAAGATGAGATCATATGGATCTACAAGTAGATCTAGACATCAACAATGGTAAGCAGGACACAGTCATAATTTTTTTTATTGTTGGTGCTAAAAATGTTCTCCTGTTGTCACAGAATAATACTTGAAGAACATATTGAAAAGCAGAAACCATTAATACTGAACTTCATAGATTTTAAAAAGGCATTTGATAGCATACACAGAGATTCATTATGGAGAATCTTATGTCTATATGGAATACCATCTAAACTTGTCAACACTTATACAATGGATATGTTTGTGCAGTCAAGACAGAAGAAGGGATGAGTGAATGGTTCCAGATTGAAACAGGTGTGAAACAAGGATGTATACTGTCTCCTTTACTTTTTGAGATTACAATAGACTTCATAATGAAAAAATGCTGCACAGGTAACACAGGTATTGACTGGGTACATGGGACCCAGCTAGAAGACCTTGATTTTGCTGATGGCATAACTCTTATTAGTAATAATGTGAATTCCATGCAAGAAAAAACAGACAGCCTGTCTTCACTGGCTAGCAAAATAGGACTTGAAGTTAACAAGGACAAAACAAAAATAATGAAAATTCCTCTCAATCAAAATGGAAAAATACACATAGAAGGGACAGATATTGAAGAAGTCAATCAATTTGCATACCTTGGCAGCTACATAGACCAGGATGGTGACACTAGAGAGGAAGTTAGGATCAGAATTGCAAAAGCAGCATCAATCTTCAAGAATCTTGAGAACATATGGAATTCAAAAGTTATAAGCACAAAAACCAAGTTAAGACTATTCAGTTCAGATGTAATATCCACCCTCATTTATGCATGCAAAAGCTGGAAAACAACTAAAGAAATAGAAAAGAAATTAGACTCTTTTGAAAACAAATGCCTAAGGAAAATACTCGGCATCAAGTGGAATGAATTGAAGAACAATGCAGAGATAAGACAGATGACTGAACAACAACCAGTCTCATGGGTGATCAGGAAAAGGAGATGGACATATGTTGGTCACTTGATGAGAAGAAATGATCAGAGAATCCCAAAACAAGCTATCAAGTGGAACACAACAGGCCGAAGAAAAAGAGGCAGACCGCATGAAACTCTGAAGAGGACATTATTAAGAGAGGCCAAATTAACAGGCATAAAATCCTTTGATGAGGTTGAAAGACTCGCCGAAGACAGGAAAAATTGGCGAACTACTTTGCGAGCCCTATGTGACGTTTAACGTCACGGGAAGGATATAAGATTTTCACACCACTTCTTTTTTCCTAAAAAACTACATTTATGGAATCTTCATACATTTACAGTTATTTTGATGCATGATAAGTATACTTTTAATGTGGAAATACTTTGTTACATTCATTTTTCCAGCTAATCCCCCCCTGTTCATATCAAGACTTGCGCTTTCACTCTCATAGAACTGGAACATCTGCATTTTTGCTCCAGCGTGGAAAGAGAACACATGATACTTTCCTGATGAACCCAGAATGCAATAAATATGATCATAGATGATTAAATTGTGATTACAAAACAAAATAATATTAAAATATAAAAGGCCAGTGATCAGCAGTACAGTGTTAAATAGCCTTAAAAATGAACAGTGGTCTTAGTGCAACCTGCTGACAGGCCACACTTTTTGTGTGAATTTATATCACATTGTTTATTATTTGTAGTTAGGCTGTAAGCATCAGGTAGCTACATTGTTTATCATATTTACTGTAATAATCAGTTAACAGTTGTAAATTGGAGACAATATAGTTGTAAATTGGAGACAACATACTGGAATTCAGTGAATATTGCTACTGTTATTGGACTGCTGGATGTTATCGTTGAACGTCTGCATTCAGGGATGCCAGTGACACATATAGGCCTACACCTTAACTTTTAAACCACCTAATTTTGGGTCACAACATAAATAAACAGCATAGTGGGTGACTGGGTGATTCACAGTATGGGTATAAATCATACTCAGGTTGTGAGATTCCATGAGTGATAGAATTACAAGGCTATATTGATTCAACAGTACTGTAGATTGAGGTGGTTGATAAACACCAAGCAAGTTAGCTATAAGTGTAGATACATGTACCATTATTTAAAATGTTAATTGTATACTTTGCTTAAGAAGTTCAGTAGGAGAATGTCCAGTGGCCTGCAGTCTTGGACCAAAAACTTTAATGAGGGGAACGTTATGAAGTTCAAGGAGGATGAGAAGGTTTTTTCCAAATATTTCTTGCCAAATTAGAAATGCATTTTATACACCAGCATGTCTTATATGACAGGAAATTTGGTAATTTTATCTTGTCTTTGTCTATATTTGTCACATGTCCTTATTACATTGAATATATAATATTTTGCATTAGATGCTCTTCCATATTTTGAATAGACTTGAGTACTGCAGATTTGCCAAATATTAACACAGGCTCATGTCTGATTTCAGTTCAGCATCAATGAGACCAATATTAACAATGTTGGTGCTAACTGTAATAAAGTGATGATGCTTCTGACTGATGGAGGTACAGACACTGCTGAGGATGTCTTTAATGAGTACAACTGGCCTAATAAAACTGTGAGTGCCTGACATTGAATGACATTTAAAAGAGACGGATAAAAAACATTGACAGTCTCACTGGTTTTCTACACCCTGTGTAATTTTCTTTTTCTTATCTTTACTCACATGATCACTCTGTAATCTAGACAGTGAAATGAAACAGTTTACTATCTTTTCAAACCCACATATGCTGATACACACACACACACTCTATTGTTTGCTTTTAACAAAACAGAGGCAATGGATAAACAGTGAATGAGTGATATTTATAATATTATGCATAGTGATTAATTTTTCATTAGGTTCTGTGCTGACCACACATCTAAATTTTGAGTAGTCCTTGATATTTTTAATCAGACTAGTTACATATAACATGGTTAGAGAGATAGACATACAATCCATTTTGGAAAAAGTGAAATAAATGCTGCAGAAGATAACAGCTGTGGTGGTTTATTCAGTTTCTCTTTGCCAATAACATAGGCAGTATCCAAGTATCTACTGTCAGGGTCTTCTCTTGATGGAGATCAGCAGGAAAGAAAGAAAGTAATTTTACAAGCTTGAGTACAGGGTGGAACAAATATTGATTTTCTTATTATAAATAAATTGATAAAAAAATATTGAGATGTTGTTGAGCTAAATGATTTTTGGTTGAACATTCATCAAGCTGGGCACTAACACCATATCCCTATGTGCCTCTAAGGCATGACAGGGTTACCTTTACACACATCAAGCTGGACACTAACACCATATCCCTATGTGCCTCTAAGACATGACAGGGTTACCTTTACACACATCAAGCTGCACTAAAGAGAAGCTGGCAGAAATCCTTGATGTAGAAGAAAGAAAGAGGTTGAATATGATGATGATGATGACTCTTGGTAGTTTTCTTTGTCAGATATGAGTACCAACAGTTTGTTGCTCTTGTTGTATCTGTTATCAGGTCCGAGTGTTTACATATGCAGTGGGTCCCACTCCTAACCCTGTGAAAGCTCTAAGGTGGATGGCCTGTGCAAACAGAGGTGAGGGAAATTTGTGCACATTTTTTTTCTGGGCTCCATCATTCTCATCATAATCATCATCAGTCAGCTGCTACAAGTGCTCAGTTCATCTGTGAGAGTTGGCTGTTGGTTATGTAATCAAAGACATAGTCTATAATCTTTAACCTGTTAATGTACATTAACACCAAATTTTTTTGCAGGATACTTCTCACAGATTCCAGCAATGGGAGCAATCAGAGCAAGAGTGCAGGTAACATTTACCTTTCTTGTGTTACTTACAGGAGAAAGAACCTGCTTTTTTTTCTAAACAAAAATTTGTCATCAACTTTGATAAAATAAACTCTAGGACTGGCTCTTTCACTAGGTTTTACCATCAGTAGCACAGGAGAAAGAACCTGCTTTTTTTTCTAAACAAAAATTTGTCATCAACTTTGATAAAATAAACTCTAGGACTGGCTCTTTCACTAGGTTTTACCATCAGTAGCGCTGTAAGATGAGGTTTGGTGTTTGAATGCAGAAGTCTTAATTCTGTCATAAAACATTGCAGGTTCAGTATATCATTCATTCTGCATCACATGTTTAGGATGATTCCTAGCCTACTACTGCATCTCATTTATGTGTTTACTATGTATCTCATGTCCATCTTTTTCCTGGCTGACACTCATATTTTGTTAATGACAGCACAACAGGTTTTTTGAATTCACTCCTATAGTAAGCTTTAACTATAAAGTCTTTGTTATTTTATATATTCCTTCATGGTTTTTATCCTGATATTGTCTCTTATTTCCCTGTGTGTGGATTTCCTCAGTGCTTTTCTAATACATTTCATTCCAGAGTATTTTTATGATGTCATTCCTAGCACTTTAGTGTTTTGTAATGTACTTGTAAGATACACATAATGTTTTATGACCAATTTTTCTTAGGTACATGGATTGTCAGAACAGGAATGAATTTGGTCAAATTCCTACTTTATTGAATTAAGACTATTTGGTTTTATTTTCTTAACCTTGTTCACAATGAATGTGGGCATGATTTCATACAAATGGGACTGATTATTACCTGAACATCATGTTTTTCTCATTATACACAACCACCTGTATACAGAGCAACTGCTGTAGTTAGGTAATCTGTTGTCAGAGCCAGCTTCTCATACACAAGAGCAAGGTACCCATATTTACAGCTTGTTTTGTTGGAGAACTGCTAATCCATAGGCCATTCCATTGAGTTTGATAATCAAGCTTTCTGTCAGCTTGCATTACCCATGTGATCAGCATGAGAACACATTTATCCTACAACCACAGATTAAGAAAATATTACATGTGTAGTAGTTAGGAAACCACTATATACTGAACAGTGCTTTAAAAACAAGGCACTTGATGTTTGAAAACAACATATTTTACTTTTTTTTTATATATTTCTGAAAATACTGAAAACAAAAGGACTATATGAGCATCCTTGACCAGCCTCTAGCACTGTCAAATGCAAAATTACTTCAGTGGACCGGCATCCATAGAAACACATTCTATGAACATGGATCGGTACATACACGTTACTTATATTCACATTTCAATATTTAGTTCACATTTCTCTTTTTCCAATCTACATTGGTTTGGGATTTAGTCCAGGTTAATTCCTCCATGGCTAGATAAGACAGTTATGAATTCTATTTCTGTCGTGAATTAGTATTTTTTTTTAGTTCAGTCTCCAGAACTATTATTTCTAAGTTCACTGCCTAAAGAATATTACAGCAGTTTGATATTTTCTTATTACAAATTCCAGCAAAATAAATTTCATTTGGAAAAAAGTAATCTGTGTATTTCAAAAGCTTAATTTTTCTAGTAGAAGGGGAATAAGCCTGTTCATATGTTCGTATAGATATAAGGGTGTATAGGGTGAATGATTTTATGATGTTCCTGGTGCATGTCCGTGTCATTCAGTTTTCTTCCCCAAATTTCATTACTGACATTATTTTTGTTCCATGAGTAATTTCTAAGTTGCGAATATACATTCCTCCATTAGAGGAACAATATTTCCACACAAAGATACATAAAGCAACATGGATGTATACAGATAATAGAACCAGAAATCGGATAGATCATTTTTGTATTAGAAAGCACTTCAGAACATCTCTAATAAGAGCATATAGGGGTACAGACATCAACAATGATCACAATCTGTGTATAGGGAAAAATAAGACTAAAACTGAAAAGCCAGCACAAGAAAGCAATACTCAGAAGAATGAACAGTCATAGTCATTCATTCATTTACTCATTTGCTTATCCCTTGCGGAACTTTGCCTCCCTAACAGCACTCCTGTAGGCCTCTCAGTTGTGAGCAAGATGGCCTGCTGCTGATGCATCCATTTGCAAATCATTAACTCTTCCCGCATCACAGAAAAAAAAAACACGGATGTTCCCATCCGTGCCACACAAAAAGCGTGGATATTGATATGTATAGGAGGTATGGTTGTAAAAGTGAATGTACAAAGTATTTCAACTTTAAAAGTATACATATTATGCATGAAAATAGTTGTAAATGTAAGAAGATTTCATAAATGAAGAGCTTTTTAGGAAAAAAAAGAAATAGTGTGATGATTTTAGCTGATAATTGTGTAGTGCTCACCATCGGCGATGCCTAGATGTACAATGTTTACCATTGGCGATTTCCAGATCTACTTAAATTTTCGTCCGATCTCATCATGAGGTGACATTTTCACTAAAATAATGTCTGAAATAACCTTGTAACTACTTCTCCAGTCCAATTAATAGGTCTAGATGTACTTGGGGTACATTCAGGAACACTGTTCTGATCATAGGACATGACCTTATGCCTCCGAAATCACAATAAATACTGAAATTTCTGAGTTAAAAACATCGATTATGCTCGGTTATTAGCCATGCTTTGGATTGAACTATGAAAGGTCACCAGACATGGCGGATATATCGTGTACAATAAAAAGTTAAATAGTTTTATGCTACAATGAAACAAAATCACTATAACGCGCATGGCAGGCAGTAGACTAACAGGAAGAATTCACTATAGTGTCGATGGCAGGGAAAGAGTTAACGATGTCTTGCAGCCATCTTCGCATTGGTCTTCCTCTCTTTCTTTTTCCCATTATGCACCCTTCCTATACAGTCTTCTCTAAATTATCATTCATGATGTTTAATGTGTCCAAAATATTTAAGTTTTCATTGTTTAATCCTCTTTACTAGCCAGCCTTCTTCAGTATTAAGTTCTTATAGTATGGATATATTTGTAGTTTTTTGTGTCTGTGATATTTGAAGAACTCTTCTGTAGCATTTACACTGAAAGGCATTTATGTGTTTCTCAGCTGTTTTGTTAAGTGTCCAGGTCTCACAGGCATATGTTGCTATGGGAAAGATGCATGCCCTTAAAAATCTTATTTTTGTACTTCTGTCTGTTCCTCTCCACAGATTCTTTAGCTGTTTTACTTTCTGAAGAGCGATAGATGTCCTTATTTTAATTTCCCTCATTGTATCTCCATTATTAGTTAGTAGTGATCCATGATATTCAAAACTCTCCACTTCTTCCATTTTTCCTCATTGATACATATTTTTCAGCTGCCTTGTTTGTTTTGACAGTTGTCATCAGTTTAGTTTTCTTCGCATTAAGACAGAGGTTTTGCTCTTCGCTGTTCTTACATATTGACATAATTAGTTTTTCCATTCATTTTTGTGTTGTAGACAGTAATACTGTGCCATCAGCATATCTAATCTCTGGTATTTCATAACCTCCAATTGTTATGGCATCGTAATATTTGTTGTCTACATCTTCTCTAACATTCCTCATATTTTCAGTATAGAAGTTAAATAAATAAGGCGACAATATGCACCCCTGAAGGACTCCTTGTTTTATGTCAAACCAAGGTGTTGTTTCACTATGTATTCTTACTGTTGCCTGTTGGTCTAGAAATAGCAGTGATGTTAATTGTATGAAATGTGTTGGAGGTCCCATTTTTTCCATTATTTCTCAAAGTTTCTGGTGTTTTACGCAATCAAATGCCTTTGATTAGTCTATAAAAGATAAATATAGATTCACATTAACTCATTCTGCGCTAGTGATCGCTACAGCGACATTTCCGGTATCCCGAGGCTAGCGTATGATCGTTATAGTTTGTTTCATTAAAACAACTGGTGTAACATTTAGATTGTACATATTTCGTCCGCGATTCCGGTGACACTTTCAAAATGGTGAAAGAGTGCCTAGTTACGAGCGATTCCGACCGAAAAAAAGGAAGCGAAAGACCGAAATTTTTCAATTTTTGATGATGTAGATAGGGGTATGGACATGGCCTGTGACCACCCCACTGCTCTTGAATGTATCCCAAGTAGATCTAGACATATTTAGATGACTGGAGAAGTAGTTAGGAGTTATTTCAGACATTAATTTAGTGAGAATGCAACATAGAATCAGAATATGAGATCGACAAGTAGATCTACACATCTCAGATGGTAATTAGTGCAGATCTAGACCTCGCCAATGGTGAGCTGGCCACAATCAGTGTCTAAAAACATCACATTACTTCTTTTTTCCTAAAAAACTCTGCATTTATGAAATTTTCATTCATTTAGCTATACTTTGAAACATAATAAGAACACGGAAGTACATGGAAATACTGTTTTCCATTCCATTTTACAACTAGACCCCCTTACATATTAAGACCCGCGTTTTTACTCCCGCACTCCAGAACACGCCCATGTTTCTTCCTCCAGCATGGAAAGAGTTAAACTCACTGCATTTCTCTATTATTAATCTTATATTGAATATATGATCTTTTGATCCTTTTCCTTGCCGAAAACTAGCTTGGATCATATTGTCTTCTTCTATTTTCTTATGAAGTCTACCCATTATGATTTTTAACAGAATTTTACTGGCATAACTAATCAGGGCAACAGTTCTGTAGTTTGTGCATAATTTCAGGTTACCCTTTTTTTGGCGGTGGTATGAATACAGTTCTTTTTCCATTCTTTTGTCCAAATACCTGAATACAAGATGAAAATACTACGATTAATTTTAATCTGGAACTTACCAAACAGTTCGTTGCATTCAGTGAGGTAGAGGAAATGGATATAGATTAATTATGGCATTCTTACAGCACTGCCATAATTACAGCAGCTAAAACAAGTGCTGGACTGTAAACAACAAGTAGAAAAGCATGGATATCAGATAACGCATGGAAATCCATACATGAGAGACAAGTAGCCAAATTAGCCATGTTGAATATAAAGACAGATCTTGGAAGAGATTTGGCAAAAGCAACATACAAAGAATTAGACAATAAAGTAAAAAGTGCAGCTAGAAGGGATAAAAAAGAATACATGGACAATATGGCAAAAGAAGCAGAGAAGCCAGCAAAAAACAGGAGACAGCAAAACTCCATATAACATACAAAAGAGGCTAACAGGTACTATTACGTCCAAAGAAAGACCAATTCTTAGCAAAACTGGCACACTATTAACATCGTGTAAAGACCGAAAGCAAAGATGGGCCGATCACTTCCAAGAAATACTTAGTCGTCTACACCCAAAAGAATTGATAGACCTTGAAACTGGCTTACCAATCCCACAATTAAATGTCGACCTAGATGAAATTACATTGCATGAAGTTGAAACAGCAATGGATCTAATGGCTAACAACAAAGCTGCAGGTGAAGATGAAATAACAGATGAAATGTTGTGCATAAAAGCTATTAGCAGTGGCAACATGAACCAACTACAGAGAATGTTTAATAAAGTTTGGAAAGAAGAAATGGTTCCTTCTAAATGAAAAAAAAGGAATCAATGTTGAAATACAAAAAAAAAAGGCAACCTTAGCAATTGCAATAACTGGAGAGGGGTAACATTACTTTCAGTTGTGTCAAAAGTATTTTGCAAAGTTATTCTTCTTATATCGTTCCTGTGCCGTTAAACGTCACATAGGGCTTGCAAAGTAGTTTGCCAATTTTTCCTGTCTTCGATGAATCTTTCAACCTCATCAAAGGATTTTATGCCTGTTAATTTGGCCCCTCTTAACAATGTCCTCTTCAGAGTTTCATGCGGTCTGCCTCTTTTTCTTTGGTCTGTTGTGCTCCACTTGATAGCTTGTTTTGGGATTCTCTGATCATTTCTTCTCATCAAGTGACCAACATATGTCCATCTCCTTTTCCTGGTCACCCATGAGACTGGTTGTTGTTCAGTCATCTGTCTTATCTCTGCATTGTTCTTCAATTCATTCCACTTGATGCCGAGTATTTTCCTTAGGCATTTGTTTTCAAAAGAGTCTAATTTCTTTTCTATTTCTTTAGTTGTTTTCCAGCTTTCGCATGCATAAATGAGGGTGGATATTACATTTGAATTGAATAGTCTTAACTTGGTTTTTGTGCTTATAACTTTTGAATTCCATATGTTCACAAGATTCTTGAAGATCGATGCTGCTTTTGCAATTCTGATTATAACTTCCTTTCTGGTGTCACCATCCTGGTCTATGTAGCTGCCAAGGTATGCAAATTGATTGACTTCTTCAATATCTGTCCCTTCTATGTGTATTTTTCCATTTTCATTAAGGGGAATTTTCATTATTTTTGTTTTGTCCTTGTTAATTTCAAGTCCTATTTTGCTAGCCAGTGAAGACAGGCTGTCTGTTTTTTCTTGCATGGAATTCACATTGTTACTGATAAGAGTTATGTCATCAGCAAAATCAAGATCTTCTAGCTGTGTCCCATGTACCCAGTCAATGCCTGTGTTACCTGTGCAGCATTTTTTCATTAAGTCTGTTGTAATTCCAAAAAAGTAAAGGAGACAGTATACATTCTTGTTTCACACCTGTTTCAGTCTGGAACCATTCACTCATCCCTTCTTCTGTCTTGACTGCACAAACATATCCATTGTAGAAGTCCTTAATGATTTTGACAATTTTAGATGGTATTCCATATAGACACAAAATTCTCTATAATGAATCTCTGTGTATGCTATCAAATGCCTTTTTAAAGTATATGAAGTTCAGTATTAATGGTTTCTGCTTTTCAATATGTTCTTCAAGTATTATTCTTAGAGTAAAGATCTGGTCAAGACAGCTTCTCCCTTTTCAAAATCCTGCTTGTTCTTCTCTCATTGCAGTATCCACTATATCTTAAGTCTATTCAAAATGACCTTGCAAAATAGTTTTGACACAACTGATATTAGGGTTACTCCTCTCCAATTGTTACAGTCACTAAGGTTGGCTTTTTTTGGGTATTTTAACAATGATTCCTTTTTTTCCATTTAGAAGGGACCTTTTCTTCTTTCCAAATCTTGTTAAACATTCTCTGTAGTTGTCTCATGTTGTCACTATTGATAGTTTTTAGCATTTTGGCTGTTATTTCATTTTCACCTGCAGCTTTGTTGTTAGCCATTAAATTCACTGCTGTTTCAGTTTCATGCAATTTAATTTCATCTAGGTTGACATTTAGTTGTGGGGCTGGTAAATCGGTTTCAAGGTTTAACAGTTCTTTTGGGTATGGTCGATTAAGTATTTCTTGGAAGTGTTCAGCCCATCTTTGCTTTTGGTCTTACTTGATGTTAATAGGGTTCCAGTTTTGCTAAGAATTGGTCTTTCTTTAGATGTAATAGTACCTGTTAGCCTCTTTTGTGTGTTATATGAAGTTTTGCTGTCTCCTGTTTTTGCTGCTTTTTCTGCCTCTTTCACCATATTGTCTATGTATTCTCTTTTATCCCTTCTAGCTGAACTTTTTACTTTCTTGTCTATTTCTTTGTATGTTGCTTTCGATAGATCTTTTCCAAGATCTGTTTTTTTTTCATTCCAGCGCCTGCTTTTGCTGCTGTGATTATGGCTGTGCTGTAAGAATTCCATAATTCATCTATATCTATCTCCTCAAATTCACTGGGTGTTTTGGAATGATTGGCAAGTTCCTGATTGAAATTACTGTTAGTATTCTTTTCTTGTAGGCTGTGGCTGTTTATCTTTCTTTGTACTGATTTCTTGTGTTGGCTTTTCAATTTTAGTTTTATTTTCCCTATGCACAGGTTGTGATCACTGTTAACATTTGCACCCCTATAAGCCCTTACATCCATGAGAGATATTCTGTATTTCTTTCTAATACAAAAATGATCTATCTGGTTTCTAGTTCTATCATCTGGAGATATCCACGTTGTTTTATGTATCTCTTTGTGTGGAAATATTGTACCTCCAGTGACCATGCCCTCTGTTAGATCTATTTCAATTAATCTTTCTCCGTTCTGATTAACCATGTCAGTTCCTTCTTTCCCCATTACTTTTTCAACATCGGTGGTATCTTTCCCTATGTTAGCGTTGAAGTCCCCCATAGCAATTAGGATGTCGTGTTTAGGGACTTTGTTGATGATTTGTTGTAATTGGTGATAGAAGTTGTGTTTCATATCATCATCTGCATCATTCGTGGGTGCATAACACTGTATAATTGTCATTCTTCTGTGTCTTAGGTTGTATCATGCTCTTATTATACGACTGTTCACTGGTTCCCATTCTACAAGGCTCTTTGCTGCTACATTTGACATAATAATACCTACCCATATCGAAGTTTACCATTGTTTCTGCCTGAATGTATTATTAATTTACCATTTTCTGCCGATCTTTTACCTTCTTCTGGCCTTCGCATTTCACTGATGCCCAGTACATCTAGATGGTATCTCTCCATTTCTTTGATGACCTGAGTAGTTTTTGCTGGTGCTACCATCATTCTTACATTCCAGAATCCAATCTTTGTCACATGCTTGGGGCTGACGAATGAGCTCCTCGGAGTTGGCATCCCTGGTGCTCAGTTGGTTTCTCTGCGAGTTTCTGTAATGATATCTTTTTTCCCATCTGGAGTTGCCTCTAGATAGGTCCCAGGATAAATTTGTTAGCCTTATGCCCAACTCCCGGTACAGGATATGTGACAGATCAAGGGGAATTCCGCTGATTTCTGGATGCCGGTGAGAGCGTTAAAAAAAAATGTCCACCCTCTTGCGCGTCACACTGGAAAGTAAAAGTTATTCTGAATAGAAGTAAGATATAGTGGATGCTGTAATGAGAGAAGAACAAGCAGGATTTCGAAAAGGGAGAGTCTGTCTCGACCAGATCTTTACTCTAAGAATAGTACTTGAAGAACATATTGAAAGCAAGAACCATTAATCTTGAACTTCATAGACTTTAAAAAGGCATTTGATAGCATACACAGAGATTCATTGTCGAAAATTTTAAGAATATATGGAATACCATCTAAGATTGTCAACATCATTAGAGACCTCTACAATGGATATGTTTGTGCAGTCAACACAGAAGAAGGAGTGAGTGAATGGTTCCAGATTGAAACAGGTGTGAAACAAGAATGTATATTATCTCCTTTTTTTTTTGGAATTGCCATAGACTTCATTATGAAAAAAATGCTGCACAGGTAAAACAGGCATTGATTCAGTACATGAGACCCAACTGGAAGATCTTGATTTTGCAGATGACATAACTCTTGTCAGTGACAGTGTGAAATCAATGCAAGAAAGAACAGATACCCTGTCTTTAATGGCTAGTAAAATAGAACTTGAAATTAAGAAGGATAAAACAAAAATACTGAAACTTCTCATTAACCACAAAGGAAAAATATACATAGAAGGAACAGCTGTTGAAGAAGTAAACCAATTTGCATATCTCAGCAGCTATAGAGACCAGGATGGTGACACCAGAAAAGAAGTTACAATTCAAATTGCATAAGCAGCATTGACCATTAAGAATCTTGAGAACATATGGCATAACTTATAAACACAAAAACCAAGTTAACTCTTTCCATTCGTGTTATGTCCAAAAATGTTCCTCATGTTCCCTTCAACGCAGACATATTTTGGGGAAGGGGGGGGGGGTCCCTGCGTAAAAGTTATTGTACCAAATTAATTCCATGATCATCACTTGTGTATCACACATTAAAATAAGTGGAAATGAATGAAGATTCCATAAATGAAGTTATTTGTCATAAAAAAAAAAAAGAAAAAAAGACAACTGGTGTGAAATGATGGAACAATTTTTTTACGCTAAAAAATATTTTGGGGCTGAGCAGTAAAATCTTCTTTAACTTAACTTAATTGTGTCATAATCCAATATAGAATATGTAGTCATTCAAATTTCAACACAGAAAAATCAATATTTATGGATGTTTGTGACATCCAATAAATCTAACAGGTCTACAACTACAAGAAACACATGTAGTAAATAGGTCTAGTCGGTCGGTGTGACCATTCTACCACTTGATGCATTTTACCCTCCTTTCCTTGTATCCAATATGGCTCCTTTATCAGGCGTACTTAAACACATGTTTAACTTTGGATTCAGAAGAGCTCTGACTGGTTAAATGAAAAGTTACATCATGTTTTCAGCGAAAGTAAGTCCTAAAACTTACAGGACTATGTCGAAGGGAGAAGTATATACCAGAACCCGCCTTTCAGGGCTGGTGTGAATGGAAAAAGTTAAGATTATTCAATTCAAATGTAATATCCACCCTCATTTATGCATGTGAAAGCTGGAAAACAACTAAAGAAATAGAAAAGAAATTAGACTCTTTTGAAAAAAAAATGCCTAAAGAAAATACTCAGTATAAAGTGGAATGAATTGAAGAACAATGCAGAGATAAGACAGATGAGCAAACAACAACCTGTCTTCAGGGTGGTCATAAAAAAGAAGATGGACATATGTTGGTCATGTGATGATAAGGAACAATCAGAAAATCCCCAAACAAGGTATCAAGTGGAACATAACAGGCCGAAGAAAAAGATATTGACCACATTAAACTCTAAAGAGGGCATTGTTAAGAGAGGCCAGTTCAGTGGGCATAACATCTCTTGATGAGATTGAAAAACTTACTGAGGCCAGGAAATCTTGGCAAAATTCCAATGCGGGCCCTCCGTGACATTTAGTGGCATGGGAAGGATGTAAGAAGAATATACATGCAGTGTATCTTATTTATTTTCATTATTTGTCAAATGCTTTGGCATACCAAATTTGGAACCATGTAATCAGGGTCAGATTCATAATTTTTCCCAGAACTCTGTAGTTTCTTCTTCAGATTAAATGCTGGCTAGATCTAGTTTAGTCTGAAAATATTAGACAGTCTTGGAATGTTCTGGAGTGTGTAAACAACTCCTTCAGGGCTTTTCATTTATATATATCTTTAAGTTGATGGAGATAGAAGAATCTGCAGTTATCTGTTTTTAATTTAAACAGGATAGTCTGCTGATATCTATGAAGCTGGTGAGTGAGGTTAGGTTCACCACTGAAATCTATACTGATTCTGAATGATAGTTTTTGCCTCTCTGTAGTTTACTGGATGATTGAGTTGTTCCAGTTTGCTGTAATGTTTTGAAAGGGCACTCACTTTTTCATTCCCAGCAATATCCTAGTGCAGGAGTTACTTATTGTGAGATGGGTTATCTATACCCAGTGGGGGTTTGGAAATCAAATGATAGAGGTATGGGAGTTGATTTCCAAGCTGTCTCCATGCATAGTAAAACCAAGCTATTGTATGATGATGATTTTGACCATTTGGTAAAGGGAGTATGGGGACATTGGTCAAGCTGTTGAGGGTCTCTTATCATAAGAAGGTTAAGAAACTCCTGCCTCGTGGGAAGGTAGCAACTGCTGATCTTGAAAGTTAGGATGTGCATAAAATAATATGAAATATAGTTTTATTTGGTGTTATAAAATCCAAGAGTTAACATTTTAACTGATTTATCTCAATAGTTCAGAGAAAAATAGAAAAGAAAATTAAACATTGACTTATACTGAATTCTGTGGCATTAAATTACATACTCAATGAGGGTTTTATTCTCAGAGGGTCTTGCAGTTATGTATTTTTCTATATTTTATGTTTTTATATTTCTGTGGGTTCTATGGACTGACCTATTAATTTTTCATATTCATTCAGTTTTATGTGTAAGATATTCTTATTTGGTGCTCTGAATTTTATTAGGGGGTCAGTAGAAATTATGTTGTTGTAAAACATTCAGAAAGATAATGAATCAAAAGTATGAAGATAAACATTCCAGACTCACTTGCTTTACTATTGTTTTTTTTTTTTTTTTGCTTTTACAAAGTCAAGATGTCAAATGTCACAAATTGAGATGTAGCCCTCAGTTGAACCTAGAAGACATCATGTTTTATAAAAACACTTTCATTCATCTTTAGCTAATATAAGAAAAGATTTAAAAAATTTTTGTTGTAGTTAATAGTGATATGTTCTTTCTTCAAGGACTATTATTTCAGTCCTCAGTACACACATTGTTATAATAACCATTAGTAATGTGTTCTTTTTCTCTAAGGAATGTATCTCAGTTCTCAATAAAACCAGTTGTATAACATTCATTAGTAATATATTTCTCCAAGTAATATATCGTAGTTCTCAATTGACTCATTTTTAATGTAGCCATTAGTAATATATTCTTATCCAGGGAATATATCCCAGTTGTCAAAAGACCAATTGTTATAATATTCATTAGTAATATATTTTTCTCCAAGGAATATATCCCAGTTCTCAGCAGACCCATTGTTATCAAGAATGAGAAAATCTTTGAATGGGGAAACATATATGAGGACTATTTGGTATTTTAATGTGACTGTTTTTGATATTGTTTTATTATCAGTATCATTTGATGTTGAGTATTTTGTATTCAGTGTTGACTGATCATAATCTGTTGTATTAAGGTTGTTCATGTTGATGTAATGACTAGAGTTATGTTACCAGTATTTTACAAAGGTAGGTAAATGTAGACTTGAGTCATATAGATGATATGGTGTTGGTGCTCCTACTTTCCTTGACCTGTCAGCAGACTAGAGGACAATGTTGTAAGTATCACACATAGTCACTTCTTCCCCTCGAGCTGCTGAAGTATCTAGGTATCCATTTCTACAGCTGGCTTGACCCTGGCCAGGATCAAACCAAAAACCTTTGTCATGGAAGCCAGACACTCTGACTACTTCACTGCTTAGAAAACAGACACGGTCTGTGCCAACAGAAAAAAAAAATAATTTCTATTTCATTAAATTTTCTTCAAAGCAAAGTATTGACAAGAAAATGGCTTGAAACTAAGTTTGTCTAAATGTGAAGAGAGAAATTTTGTGAGACAAAATTGAAGGACTTGCCTGAATGTCATTTCATTGAGGAAAATTGTTCTCTTCTTCTATTTTGTTATTGCTCTTAGTGTCAGCATTAAATGCAAATCCCATCATAGCTGTGGTGACATAACTTTAGCATTTTTTATGAATAGTTAATAGTAGGAAATGTTCTGTGCCTACATACTCATTCATGGAATATGTTCTTCACATGTTCTAGCTGCATCTGGCAGTTTTTCCTACTAGCTTTCTCATATACTTAAAGATATAAAATGACTGGGAACTTGGCTTACATGAAACATTAAATATTAGGTGTGATCAAAAAGTACCTGGAATGAGGACATTCTGATGTACCTGAATCTGTTCATTGTAATTGTCATGTCGGAAAAACTGGACAAATGAATTTGCATCAGATTTTGTCATAAACTTGGTGAAATGTGCAAAGACACATACTTAAAGTTGCAGGTAGTCTATGGAAAGGAGTGTATGAGTTGTACACAAGTTTATGAGTGGTATAAATGTTTTAAAGATGGCCTTGGTGGCGTTGAGAGTGATGAACAGTCTGGGAGGCCCACAACAAGCAGAATTGAAGAAAATAAACTTGTCCATGCATCTGTGCTGCAAAATCGCTGAATCACAATTCGTGAGTTATCTGAAGACTTACACATCGGTTTCAGTTCAATTCAGTCAGTTCTACAGGTGATTTTGGCATGAGACATGTCACAACTAAATTTGTGCCAAAAGTTCTCTCATCTGACCAGAAACAGGCTCGTGTTTTGGCTGTTCATGACCTGCTTGAATGCATTGAAAATAATAAAAACTTTTAAAAAATAATCATAGCTGGTGATGAATCATAGGTTTATGGATATGACCCTAAAACTAAGGCCCAATCTTCACAGTGGAAGACTCCAGTGAATCCCAGACCTAAAAAAGTACGACAGAGCTGCAGCATTTCAAGACAGTGCTTTTTTTTTTCCCGATTACAGTGGAAATGTGCATTATGAATATGCTCCATCAGGTCAGACAATGAACAAGGAATACTATTGTGAAGTTTTGTGGTGTTTGAGAGATGCAGTTTGTCACAAAAGGCTAACATTGCATGAGAGTAGTGAGTGGCATCTTCACCATGACATAATGCCTGCCCACGCAGCAGTTTCTTTCTAAACATCACATTCCACAGGTCCAGCAACTGCCATATTCACCTGATGCCACTCCATGTGATTTTTCCCCATTCCCAAAAATAAAAAAAAATTTTAAAAACTTGAAAAAGATTTCAGGATGTTAAGGAGATATAAGAGCGTGTGATGAGGCTGCTGTGCTCCATATCAGAAGATGACTTTAAAAAATGTTTCCAGTTGGGGAAACAGCGCAGGACTAAGTGTGTTGCTTCAGAAGGGGATTATTTTGAAGGAGACTAAATTACAGATCGCTGACTCTTGTAGTTTTTTTTTAAATAACCCCAGTCTGGATAGTTTTTGATCACACCTTGTAAAGTCATAAAACATAGGTTTTCCTAAATCTGTTTACAAATTAAATGAAGTGAACTCTCTCAGAAGTCATAAGACCAAGATTTTCCCAAACTTGTTTTGAGCACTAAAGGAAATGAACAAAGTCTTAGTCATATGAGCTTTACTATACCTGTTTAAACAATAAATGAAATTAACTCTTTCTGAAGTCACAGAGCATGGGTTTTTCTTCACGCAAAAGCCAACATTTCTTAAAAGTTATTTTTGAAATAAGTTGTAGTGGTAAATCTTGTTATATATCTAAATATCAGAGGTAGAAAATTTATTGAACAGATAATAGTCACAGAACAGTTTTCCAAACATGTCATCCTCAGATTTGGGAAACTTTCAATGAAGAAGACATCACAGAACAGCCTTTGCTAATCATTACTGCTTTTAAGTTGTTGATGGAGCAACTTTTTGCTTGTTGTTGTCTTGGTGGGTTGGCAGAGATGAAAAAGAGAAAACATCAAAAAAGAGAAAATAGATATTCAGTTTCTGAAAGTCAAACGAAATATTCAGTTTCTGAAAGTCAAACGAAACAAGAACAGTTTTATGTAATAAAAAGACAAGAATAAGATATTTTGACAAGAAAACTTCATCAGACATCAGTAAAACAAGAAGGAAGAAAAAAGAAAACATGGAAGAACAGATACTCTGAGTGAGGGAAGACAAATGTAAAATTTAACTAATAACATTTTTATTTTATTAATAAAATAAATATATCTTTTACTTGATAAAACTAAGTTAAAATGAAATAAAATATTTTTAAAAAATTAAAATATTGGACACTGAATTTGAAGAAGTTAAGTAAATTAAAAAAAAAAAAAAAACAGCAAGCCATTACATGAGAAGTGCAAATTGGTCATCATGAACTTTGTTAGTACCTGTGCAAGATCTCCTACTTCAGAAGATGAGGTTGCTAAGTCCACTACCACTCACTGCCTCAGAAACTTGAGCAAACAGTTTAACAGGAAATTTTAAGTGGTGGATTAATGTCTTTTGGGTGCACATTTTTTTCTCTTAGTAATTCTCTTTCAACATATTTCACATGTGCTCTGATGTACTTCTATTTTATCTAAGAGTCCAGTGAGTGTAAAAAAAAAATCAGAAACTAGTATGAGGGATATGGGAATTTAGCTTTCTGTTTGATTGTTATACTCACGGAAAAAAAGCAAGTGTGCGATGGTGTCAAGCGCACCAATCACATTGTCATGAGTGAAACGAAATCAAATTTGGCATGAAGTTTTGTCTGAGTGTTGTCAACTTCCCCATGCTGCACGAAGTTGCTATTCATGGGGAGATAACCACATCTCCAGTGACATCACATGCAGTGATCCATGATTGGTTACTGACCATGGATAAAATGAGGGTAAGTGTGTAACTCTGTTCTCAGAGATCTCTTCACGTAATCGTTGAAGAAAGGCGTAGTGGAATTCCAACACAAACATCTTTTTTCATCATGCCAAGATTGAACGAACATAGTGAGAAATAGCTATTGGGATGTTAATTGCTGGATCAACAGTAGCAGCAGTATCTCAACATTTTAATGTTCACAGAAACACAATATCACACCTTCAAAGTAGTTTTAGCTAAGATGGTTCCATTGCTGACCGCCATAGAAGCGGTAGACCACGAGTTACCATCCTTGCACAAGACTGCTACACCCACCTCATGCACCTTCATAACAGGTTTCTCCAGGCAACATGGACTGCCAGCAACATTCCAGGCTTAAGACTTGTGTCTGGCAAGACAGTACAGAACAGACTCAGAGAGGTAAATCTCTCACCTCATAGGCCTGCGTTAGACCAGTACTGATAGTTTGCCACAGACATACCCGCTTGACCTGGCCCTATCATCAATGGAGATGGATCTTATTCACTGCTTAGTCCAGATTCTGTCTGCAAGGCCATGATGGGCGTGCTTTAGTGTACAGGCGAAGAGGAGACCGCTTTGCGAATAACTGTGTGCTAGAGGTGGATAGGAGAAAAGGAGGCAGTGTAATGGTTTGGGGAGGAATTTCCTATGCTGGCCGAACAAACCTACTCTTCCTCAATGGCAATCTTACAGGTTTACAATATAAGGACAAAATCATTACATGCCACGTAATGCCTTTTCTGGATGCTAATGGACAAGGCGTGATACTGCAGCAGGATAACGTTTGTCCACATGTTGCATGTGTGGCCAGGGACCACTTTCAACAGCATCAGATTACTGTCTTGCCATGGCCAGCAGTTTCACCGGACCTGTCACCTATTGAGCACATTTGGGATGAACTGGACCGCAGGTTGCAAAGACGACACAATTGTCCTGGAAACCATCAAGAATTAGCTCAAGCATTGCAAGAAGAATGGAATAACATGCCTCAACAATTGATGCAACATGTCGTTGGTTCGATGAGAAGGCGGTGTCAAGCAGTGATAACTGCCTGGGAAGGACACACACAATATTGAAACCCTGATTTTCTTTTCTGGGGATGGTGAGCCACATTAGGTGAAGTTTTTTTTTCACTTTTTTGTGACATGTGACTGCTTGAAAGTTATCATTTTATCTGTTATTGGATAATCAAACATAATGTGTGCCAAATTTTATTTCAGTCATCACCTTAGCACATTCATGGTGCTTTTTAAAGCATTGCACACTTTTTTCCATGAGTATAGTTATGTGTTTCAAGAATCTTTATATGTATATATGTAAATGGATGTGTGTGTGTGTATGTACGTATGTGTGTTCCAGCATAACTCTGGAATGCCTGGATCGATTTCAACCAAGCTTGGTAAATATATGACTTACAGTCTGGAAAAAAATAGTGTGGGGGTAAGACACCCCTAGCACCCCTGGAGGTGGGGATG
Source organism: Achatina immaculata (assembly GCA_009760885.1). Taxonomy (NCBI): domain Eukaryota; kingdom Metazoa; phylum Mollusca; class Gastropoda; order Stylommatophora; family Achatinidae; genus Lissachatina; species Lissachatina immaculata. The sequence goes on from CM019716.1 coordinate 36,713,795, forward strand.
GGAGGGGGTGACATGTAAAAAATTGAAAACAATCAATATTATTGTTGAATCCATAGTTTTTGGAGTCACTGAGATAGTTAGTGACATTCCTGATGCCATTTAAGTCCAAGTTCAGCCCCTATCAGCATGAAGGGTGAGAAAGGGTTCCTATCTAATAGAAGATTGGGATAAATAAATACCTGGGCAATGCCAGGTAATCAACTAGTCAAAATATAAAGGCAGTTCTTTTCAGTGTGTCCTTTCATATATACTTGTATGTGCAGAGATAACAGAGTTTGGTAGAAATTTAGTTGCTAGGAATCCCTCATGTATAAGGATCATTGTCTGATATATTCTGAAATGGCAGCATCTTTATGAATAAGAAAAATAATGCAATTTTGTTTGCTAAGGGTTTAAGTATATGCTATATCTTACGGCTGAAGGCTGTTAGGCTGAGGCACATGGACTGCAGCATCATCTTGTGCCTTTAACTGTCTTGTGTAAAATTTCTGTACATTCTATGAGAACTTGGATCATGTGTACTTGATTGTTATTGAAGTACATCTGTGTATGTCACCTGAAACTTCTGTTAAAATATATTATTTTTTCATGACTCATTTGTCATGAAATTGTTTCAGTGTTGTAGTATTTTGTGATGTGAAAGTGTTTTTGTGTATGTCAGCTTCAGCTGTGTGTCTTTGGCTCAGCAAGACATCACTTTAGAGCAGCTTTCTTGTTTTTTTGTTATTGTACACTTTTTGTGTTTGGTTGTTGTTTTTCTTTGTAGACAAAATATGAAATGTCTATCATTATGAATACATTAGAAAATAATATAGCATGCCTCAAAACAATGAATGTTTTGACCAAATCTCGTCTCTTATGCAGAGCCTAAAAATAAACACGTAAGTGTTGACACAAACAAACATTTGCACTACTTTTGTGTGTTTAAATCTCAGAAAAGTGATATGATATAAGGCTGTCATTTCTGATGCTTTAACTTGGACAGCAGCAACACACCAAAATCTCCCATGTTCTTGTGACATCTGCATGATGTGAGGTATTTTTGATATTTTAACACATCTTCTAGCTTAGAATAGTTTCAGTGTGACTGTTTTCTGTTCAGGCTTCCACACTGGCCAGATTCTAATGATTTTGGCTTTAGTCTTCATCATTTCTGTTTTGGCTGCACATTTCCCCTTCTGTGATATCTTTTTGCCTGCCCCCATAACATTTGCTTTAGTAGTGGTTGTTGGTTACAGAACAACTTGTATATAAATTGCCAGTTATTTCTCAAATTGAATGCTATTAATTTATGCATAATGCATGGAGCCCACAACTGCATCTGCACTTGCTTTTGAACTCATTTACTTTCTTTTATGAATCCTTGGAAAATGTGTAGTTTTTATAATTAACAGCAACCTTTTTAAAAATATTTTTACCTCAGAGTTTATTAATTTACTAAATTTCCTCATTTCCTTTTTAATGCAAAGTTTTAAATTAATTCATAATTAAAATAATTTATGAGTTTTCAATTACACTTATTAGTTACTATATTTTTTTTTCAAAATCCAGATTAATAAAATGACAAAAGCAGCTTTTGACTTGTCAGAAATTTCCTCATAATTTTCCCTCTTTGAGCTTGGAATACCACAGTATTTGATGATCATTCTGTACCATGCTATAACCCTTTACAGTATGAGGTCATGAACTCTCTATCAGAGGACAAATACGTTGAGTCATAGTATCTTCATGTTAACTAATGCTATATATCAGTCCTGTTCAGAACCAATTTTTTTCCCCAAATATGCTCCAATATAATGAGAAGATATCATTTTTGAAGTTTGAAGGAAGCATACTTTCTGATGTCTAGATGAATTTTTACAATTATATATTTAGAGCAGGGAGTGATGAAAATTCCTTTGTTCAGTAATTTGTTTTACGTACGCAAGAAGCAGATTATATTTCTTGTGGTGAACGGTTTTCCAAAAAAAAAAATTTATAAAAAAATCAGTAGTTGTACTTGTTTGATATTTAACTCTTTATTTGTCAGTGTAGAAGACATTAAACTGAATCAGTATGACAGTTTTCTTGCATGAAAGTGGTGAATAGTTGCTTAAACAGAATTATTGATGTAGTCTAAATGGTCTGAATAACAACAAAAAAAAACTGCGACAAGGGCAGATACTATATCTGATTACAGATTCTTTAAATACCTTTACACATGTATAGAAATGACTTTTTTTGACTGAAGAGCATTAGTATTTGATCTTAGTTCTTTCATTAAAAATATATGACTGAGCTGTGATAACCAGCATAAATATTAGATCTTATTTCTTACAGTCACCAGGTTCAAGGAGTTAAGTTTACTACAGATTGATATAAAATCATCAGTTAAGTTTACTACAGATTGATATAAAATCATCATCATGAATTGAAAGTTGGCTGTAGAGGATTTTATATTTGACACTGAAGTTAAATATCTAATTTGTTCCAGTTATTTGATTTTTAAAAAAAAGTTTATTATAATTAAAATAAAACATTATTTTATTAAACTCAGACAGAACTTACTCTTGATTTATAGTTCAGCAGAAAGGTTGTTATTTCTAATTTGTAAAAGTGAAAAATATATTACCTTTATCAGAAATATGTTGCATAAGAAGACAGTATTAGAAAATATAAATTTATCTTTTGAGAAAGAAATTGTATATTAATACCACAATATATAGAGGAGCTTGTTTTCTTTATTCTGTCATAAACAGAATCTGGGGATGATGACAACAGTTACTTTGCCCGTCTACAACCGCAGTGTTGACTCTGTAAGTGAGCATAAGAAAGTCATTCATGTTTTGTTTGTTTCAGTCATCAGCAGCTTTGTAACTTGTGACCACATATTGAGTTCTTCTTCTTTTACAGCATTCGAGGTTTTTGGTCACATCAGATCCATACTGAGTGATTCAGTTTATAACATGAAGAGCTAAATGTCAGTAGACAGTGAACTACTAGAAGCATTGAACTGATAGAATTTATACTGGGAGAAGTAGCAAAAAAGTATAAGAATGATAAGTATAACAAGCTATTATTGTTCCTGTATATGATTTGGATAAAGTCTGGAGCAGGCAGCAAATGAAGTGAATTCATTAGGGAGAGTAAGAGCAGAATAGTTCATGATGCTTGTAAAAGTAAAATTCCCATTTCCATGCCATTAAGGCATATTGGGGAATATGGTGTTAGGCCTGTATTTTCCTTGACCTTTGGCACATGAAAGTGTGATGTGGTCAGTATCACACCTGATAGAAGTGGAATTTTTTTCCGGTACACACTTATAAAGGCCCCGGGGTTCACCTGGCCTCTAGAAATGGGTACTAGAAAATTCTGGGAAGGTAAAGTAGTCGGGTGTGATACTGACCACATCAGCATATATATATATACACACACACACACACACACACACACATACATATACATACATATATATATACATATGTATACATTATATATAGTATAATTATTAAGTGTAAATATTTATGAAATTTACTGAAGTTAATCTAGCCTTTAGTAAACAAGACTGTCAGAACTTCAAACAATTTCCTGCGTGTAAGAATAAATGTGCCAAGTCTCTTGTGTTTTTCTGTGATGAAGAGATTGAAACTAGTTGTAAGAAATCTCATGAGATGAATTAAGAAATACTTCTAGAATCTGGAGAGCCTTTATACATAGCCTGTTCTCTCAAAGGAGTGAAAGGCAATGATGATGATGATGACAAAGATGACGACGATGATGTTTTTAAAATTTAGTAATGCACTTTTCTTCTTTTGATTTCATCATTTAAGACCAACCAGACAATCCTTGGTGTAATGGCCATTGATGTGACTACAGCTCAACTGGAAGCTAAGACCCCATTCTGTAAGGTAAAATAAAAACCAGTCTTTTTAAAAAAATGTATGGAAAAAGAAAGATAGTGTAAGATACCATTTTGATTATGACTTGGTATACATAATATATACAACGCTAATTTTTAATGTGTCACTTGGGTTGCAAAAAAAAAATTCTTTTGAACACATAAGTTTCAATAGATAGAGGAAACAAACTGAAAAGAATCAGATGGTTGTCAGATGAGATAAGACAGAGACAAGCAGTTTTGATATACAGTAGAATCTCTCTTAACCAGCAAAAACGGGACTTCACCAATTCCGGACATGAGATTTTGCCAGATAATTGAATATATATTTTGAGAACTTACCTGTTCATGTTTTGTATTTGTAATTGCAGCATGCGAAGTTCGTTGGTCATGCTTTTTATGAGTGGCAAAATGATTAGTGCACTAATCTCTTATGGTGAAAGTAGATGGTTTGAATCAGGCCAGATGTGCCCAGCTGTAGAAGTGGGTTCCTGGCTTCTTCTGCAGTTAGGCAAGGAAAGATAGCCAGGCTTGATGTTCATCACATCACCTTAAAGTGTGCTGACAGGCCAAGAAAAATACAAACACTAACATTGTGAATATCTAGATGCCTCCACTCAACTGGAAAGTGGTCATAGAAGATGTAATGAAGTAAAAGTAAAGGTAATCCTGTCATGCCTTAGAGGCACTTAGGAATATGATGTTAGTGCCCATATTTTCCTTGACCTGTCAGCACACTATAGGGTGATATGGTCATTATCACACCTGGGTGCCTTTCCTTCCCCAACTCCAGAAGAAATCAGGTCTATAGACGGGTGACGGGGGGTGCTTCTGGCCGGATTTAAACCCCCTGGCCTTCGCCATGAGAGACCAGTGCATTAACCACTTCACCACTCAGACACCCGTAATGAAGTAGCTAGATGTAAATGAAATGACATTATTTTATTCTGTTTATTGTCAACTTTTTATTTTTGAGTCTTTCATTGACTGTTGGTCTATTTCAGATTGGCCCTAATGCATATTCATTTGCCATCAACAATAATGGTTATGTAGTGTTCCATCCAAACCTACAAACTACTGTAAGTATGCATTAGAGGATATTTTTACTAAACTTTTCATTATTGTCAAGAGAACTTGTAAGAAGAACTCATCATCACCATCAGGTGCCATGCTGCCTAGTGTTGACTGTTATGCCCCTCCTGATCTTTCATGCAGGCCATTAAGCTCAGTTGGTGATATCCTCTCACACCATCTCATCAGACTGTCCAGTATCATTTCTCTTGGTCTTACCCTGACTCATCTTCCCCTTATTTTTCCTGTTGTTATAATATTTTCAATGCCCCCTCTTCTTGCTGCATGTCCTATGAAAGTACATTGTCTCTCTCTTATTTTTTTTTACAAGATTTTTTTTTCTCGCCAGCTCTTCTCATACATTCTCCAAGAAGAACTAGTAATTATAAATTTACTAACATGCATGATATTCCTGACATGTTTAACAAATATTTATGATATATAATGATGCCTGTGTAAGTTTTTGTGGCAGCCTTGCCTCATGTTCTTCATATTCACCGCTTAGTCTTAGTTATGATATTTAAAAGCCCTTTATTTAACATTTGTTAAGCATATTACATATGTTTTTAGTGCAGAATTTTTTCATGTTTTTCATTTATATCTCATTTATTCGTGCTTCATTTTCCATGCCACATACTATTTTTGGTCTAGGTGTTATGTTCTCATTTACAACTAACATATGGCTTAAGTAGGAATAATAAAGTTAACTCTGTTATCTTTTGCCATCAGTATATGGTATACAGTGTCTGTATTTAAAGTTGACAGAATGTACTAACAAAACATTGTGAGTTTACGCAGCTTAAAAAGACATTTTATGTGAAGAACGGAACAGTATTTCCTACTTCCTGCTTGCGTGGATGACAGAGTATGAGACATATAAATGTGAATAAAAGATTTGGAGCTTGGCTTTTAAAGAAGAAAAGTTACATTTAAAACCTCCTCAGTGTATGGCATCATGAAGTTGATGTGAAACAGTGACTGCATTATGGTATATGCTCATATATTTTCTAGACATAAATGATGCCTTTGTCATCCCTCTTTTATAGTCTGTTTCATTCTTGTATTAATTTTTTCATTTCCTAAAATATTTTTAGTTACATTTCATAGGAAGTGGTGAATTTAATTGCTCGTTTGTTATAACTTTTCAAAGAATGAAGTCTTTCCCTAACTAATCACAAGATCTTACTAAACAATACATTTCTTAGGGAAAGTTCATGACAGAACCTCCAAACATTGACTTGCTAGAGCTAGAAGTTGACCAGGACAGTGTGAATCTCCAGGGTGTGAGTATTTAAGTCTGAGGTTTTCAAGCTTTTGTATACCATGGAACATCTGAACATTGATAGTCTGTGCAATGTTATGTTAAATTACTTACAACTTCATACCAGAAAACAAGAATTAAAACAACTAGGTAGAGGTAATGTTCTGTGAAAAGTCCTTTTAAGTTTGTATTTGTCAGATATAATGTAATACAAGCTTGTATTTTTTTAACTCTTTCCGTGCCTTTGGTCATTATAATGATGCTTCCGGTTTCCCGCTGCTTACCAATGGTCATTATAATGATCATTGGTTTGTTTCAATAAAACAACTGGTGTAACATTTACATTGTACATATTTCGTCCGCGATTCCGGTGACAGTTTCAAAATGGCGAAAGAGTGCCTAGTTATGAACGATGCCGAGCGAGAAAAAGGACGAGAAGCATGGAAATTTTTCAATTTTTGATGATGTAAATAGGGGTATGGACATAGCCTATGGCCACCCCGCTGCTCTTGAATGTATTCCAAGTAGATCTAAACATATTTAGACGACAAGAAAGTAGTTAGGAGGTTAGTTCAGACATTCATTCAGCGAGAATGCAACACAGAATCACAATACGAGATCGACAAGTAGATCTACACATCTCAGATGGTAATTAGTGCAGATCTAGACCTCGCTGATGGTGAGCTGGCCACAATCAGTGTCTAAAAACATCACATTACTTCTTTTTTCCTAAAAAACTCTGCATTTATGAAATTTTCATTCATTAAGCTATACTTTGAAACATAATAAGTACATGGAAATACTGTTTTCCATTCCATTTTATAACTATACCCCCAACCCTATCAAGATCCGCGTTTTTACTCTGGCACTCCACAACATGTCCGTGTTTCTTCCTCCGGCACGGAAAGAATTAAGGATAATTAGCGTTTGTATTTTTATTATTATAATACATTAAGGCGAGTATTTTATTCTTATTATAATATGAGAGTTTAGAGAATATCAGCTTTATTGTTTCATAGTCATGAAGATATACAGTGTTTTTTACTGATAATTTTTTTTTCATGTGCTTTCATTTCAAGCAATCTCACATGAAAGACAAAATTTTTTTGAATATCATTTTGTTTTCTTAATACACAAACAACTAAATGTAGGATATCCCTTTCAGTGTTGACAAATATTCTGTGTTCTGAAAAGCATTTTTTTTAACATAACAGTTAATCCGTTTTTACACTGGGATGAGTCTATAGCTTACTTGAGAAACAAGCTTTCCTGTGCTGAAATAGAATATCTCTTAGTTTATATTATATAGCATAGCTAAAACTAACTGACAACAGTAGTTTCTTTGCCTCTGAAACTAAGGATTGGGCACAGTGGATTACTCTGTACATTCATAGTTTCATGAGAGGACAGTGATATATCTTTCTTTTTTTTTTAAGTCATTAAACTGCACCTGAATCAACAGCTGGTGTTTTTTGTTGTATCTACTTTCACTCAGCTGATGCAGTGAAAGTGTTGAAATAAAGCATTGATTGAGCTGAGAGTGAGTAACAGTGACTATGATGAAACTGGAAACAAAAAAGGATAACCTTCTTGGCAGTGTGCCCTATCCCATCAGCCAGGAGTACTGGAACAGGAAATAGAACAGGGTCTTGGCCACTTATAATGTTTTTACTAACTGCAAGGTGTTTGGTGTTGAAGGATTTTGTTTATATCTTTAAATAGTTAATTTTACTGCTCTTATCATGTGAGACATAAATGTTCAATCTGGTTTTTTTTCTCACAGCTGAGAGAAGCAATGATTGAAGGTAAAAATGGATCAGTCAGTATGTCCACATTGTTTTTATCACCAGACCAGGTAAAATAAACTTTTTATCAAAGAGTATTTTATAAAAAATTGTGCCATTATTAATATTTATGAAGCCAGTATTAAACCAGAGACACCAAGATTGTAGTCATATCATGTATATATGTTTAGTTTATATTCTTTGTTTTACTGTACATTCATTTTTTATTGTGTCAGTTCTTTAATAAACAGTCATCTGATACTTTTTAGTGGATATTAGCTTTCAGGATCTCTTCTCTCCCATACTTTTTAGTGGATATTAGCTTTCAGGATCTCTTCTCTCCCATCCTTTTTAGTGGATATTAGCTTTCAAGATCTCTTCTCTCCCATACTTTTTAGTGGATATTAGCTTTCAAGATCCTTCCCTCCCATACTTTTTAGTGGATATTAGCTTTCAGGATCTCTTCTCTCCCATACTTTTTAGTGGATATTAGCTTTCAGGATCTCTTCTCTCCCATACTTTTTAGTGGATATTAGCTTTCAGGATCCTTCCCTCCCATACTTTTTAGTGGATATTAGCGTTCAGGATCTCATCTCTCCCATACTTTTTAGTGGATATTAGCTTTCAGGATCTCTTATCCTTCATACTTTTTAGTGGATATTAGCTTCCAGAATCTCTTATCTGTCATACTTTTTTAGTGGATGTTAGTTTCCAGGATCTCTTCTTCCCATACTTTTTAGTGGATATTAGCCTCCAGGATATCTTCTCCAACACCAATCAAAATTCTCTTTGTGATTATTACTGTTTGTACCCACAGTCACAACCCAACAAATCTGCTTCTAAAACCATGTTAATTTTGTTTCTTGAACATTTATAATATGTTATGTTTAAACACTTTTTAATCTTGAAAGCACAGAATGAATAATCACAAGTGTCTTAATTGAAAATTGTATGGTTTTTATTTTTTTTAATGTCATTCAAGTGTTATCATGCAACTGTTTAATTTTTGTTGAATTATGTTATAAAAAAAATTGTAATGGATGATCTTTTGACACTCATTCAGTATATTTGGCTTCATTTCAACAACAAAGAGCTCTTTCACTTCTTATTAAAACCTTTACAGTCAGCATAGACATCTTTAATGTACATTTTAATGCAGCAGCAGAAGGACAATTATTATTATCTATTGGACATATTCATTAGACTTATTCAATCATCATCTTAGACACTTTCAGAGTATCCTGTTCTTTCATCACATTAAAGTAGCAAAGTTCTACTTATTTTTTAAATCATCATTAGAGCTTCAAGCTTTCCTACACCTCATTATCACTGGATAAGAACTGGACACTTTGTTACACCATATTCTCACTGGAAACTTTGTTACACCATATTCTCACTTGATAAGAACTGGAAACTTTGTTACACCATATTCTCACTGGAAACTTTGTTACACCATATTCTCACTGGATAAGAACTGAAAGATTTGCTACACCTCATTCTCACTGGATAAGAACTGGAAGCTTTGTTACACCTCATTATCATCAGATAAGATCTAAAAGCTTTGTAACACCATATTCTCACTGGATAAGAACTGAAACCTTTATTACCTCATTATCACTAGATAGGGACTGGAAGCTTTGTTATACCTCATTATCTCTAGATAAGAACTTATACTGTTCAAAAAAAGAATGCAACAAATATAATGTGATTTAAACTGAATTTTGCTGATCAGACAAGCGCAAATTGCCTGAAATGTTCACTTGGACATCAACTTTATGTGGTGACCTGAATTGTATTTAGCAGATGATTCATGAACACAGAAGAATCCCATGAAACTTACTTAACACAAAACTCACTGACCATGTTATTGAATGCCTATAAAAGATTGATGCTCCTCAAATCAATTCATTTGAAAATTCAGTGTGCAGGTATGACCTATCTCACTATAGAACAACGTCAATCATAATTGGACGATTACAGACTGGACAGTCACAAAGTATGGTGGCCAGACAATTTAATGTGGTTAGAAGCACCATTAGTCACCTTTGGATATGATTTCAAGAAACTGGCTCAGTTGCAGACCGGCTGTGCAGTGGAAGACCCATAGTCACAACTCCTACAGAAGACTGCTTCAAAAGGCTGCATCACCTCAGGAATCGATTTGCATCTGCGTCCTCAACAGTCTAGTCAATGATACCAGCTTGTCGAATCTCTGATCAAATGGTCAGGAACCGGCTGCATGACGCTGGTCTTTGGCTAGAAGACCCTACAGAGGTCCTGTTTTACGGACTGGCATCGCCAGAACCGACTGCAGTGGCTGAACCAGCATCATCAATGGAGTGTTGTGGATGATTGGAGAAGGGTTTGGTTTAGTGATGAATCATTCTTTCTACTCCAGCGACACGATAGACGGAGAAGAGTTTACTGCAGAGTCCATGAGCGCTGCATCCAGAACTGCGTGGATGAGACTCCTCCACATGGTGGTAGAGGTGTACTGGTGTGGGGGACGATCATCTTCATGGGAAGAGGTGACTTGGTGCAAATTGAAGGATGTCTGCATGCCCAACGATACATTGATGAAATTCTTCACCCTCATGTCCTTCTACTTCTGGCTGCACCAGGATTGATTTTTCAGCAGGATAACACTCAACCTCATGTGGCACAACTCACCACCCAGTTCCTCGCTGACAACAGTGTCAAGATCATTCCGTGGCCATCTATTTCATCAGGCATGAACCCAATAGAGCACTTATGGGATGAACTCAACAGAGATGTCTGCCAGCGAGATGTGGCACCAACCAATCTCCAACAGTTGTCTTTTGCACTGCGGGAAGAGTGGGCAGCCATCCCACAACAACAGATCTAACGGGTAATCAGATCCATGTCAAGGAGATGCCGTTCTCTGATACAGATCAGAGTAGGCCATACACCTTACTAAAACGGAGGCCTCAGTCGCAAAGAATAAAAGTCCAAACCAAATTTAACTTTCAGGGCCACAGGAAGAAAAGTGGACATTCAGTTGCTTACCAGAGTAAAAGCACGGGTATTGATATGTTAGGGGATATAATTGTAAAATGGAATGGAAAACAGTATTTCCATGTACTTCTGTGTACTTATTATGTTTCAAAATATAACTAAATGTATGAAAATTTCATAAATGCAGAGTTTTTTTAGGAAAAAAGAAGTAATGTGATGTTTTTAGACAATGATTGTGCCCAGCTCACCATCGGCTAGGTCTAGATCTGCACTACTTACCATCTGAGATATCTAGATCTACTTGTTGATCTCGTATTGTGATTCTGTGTTGCATTCTCACTAAATTAATGTCTGAAATAACCTTCTAACTACTTCTCCTGTCATCTAATATGTCTAGATCTACTTGGGATACATTCAAGAGCAGTGGGGTGGTCACAGGCCATGTCCATACCCCTATCTACATCATCAAAAATTGAAAAATTTAGGTCTTTCTCTTCCTTTTTCTCACTCGGCATCGCTCGTAACTAGGCACTCTTTCACCATTTTGAAAAGTGTCACCAGAATCGCGGACGAAATATGTACAGTCTAAATGTTACACCAGTTGTTTTATTGAAACAAACCAATGGTCGCTATGTCAGACATGGTAAGCATTGGGAAACCGGAATTGTCGATACAGCGACTAAAGGCCCTGAAAGAGTTAATGAACATCATTTCATTGTTAAAGTCTTAACGTTTCTTCATGCCAAGATTAAAATATTAATTCCGTAAAATAAAATTTTGATACAAGTTTGAAATTTGGTGTCCATTATGACCACAGTAGTGTTGTGTTTCTTTTTTGAACAGTATAGAAGCGTTGTTACATCTTATTATATCTCTAGATGAGGACTTGGAACTTTATTACACCTAAATAATTAATAACAGGCATTAAAAAGGAGTGATGAACAAAAATGTTAAACAAATGAAACAGTTAAAATTTTGGGGAAGAGTATGGGTTAGAGAAAAAAAACTTATTTTTCTTGCAGAAAATTGAAATATTGGGAGTATGGCAGAGTGAACAAATACTGTAGATATATTTTGTTTTTCCTCATTTCAAGTTTTCTGTTATAAACTGTAACAAAAAATGTGATACAGGGAAATATTTTTCTTGCAGCGTTACGTTTCTCTTGATGAAGCAGATTATGCTTATCTCCCCATAAAGAACACAACTTTCAGGTAATTATAAAAGATGCACAAAGTTTACATTTCTCATAGTATATGGTCAAGGTCATCATCATTGCATTCTGGACATGTCCACAAGTGCTCAGATCCACCTTTCAACATATCCATCAGTGTCCTGCGGCTGATAGTGCCTGTCCTGTGTTATCTGACATGTTGTCTTGCATGTCCAGTATGCCTCTCGTTCCTGGCCATGCCAATCCTTATTCCCATCTCTGTCAGTCTAAGCAGTGATGTAGATTCACCCCCCTCAAAGTCCCCCACTCTGTCTCCTAGTCTCCTATCTCTCTCAGTGCGTTAACAATATCAGTTCAATCCAGCGATTGTCCATCTGTGATGTTATATATATATATATATAATATTTATTATCTAAGTTTATATTTACTTCTTCTTCTTCTTCGTTTGCATTGTCTGTCTATATCTGCAGTCCTGTCTCTTGGACAAATTTCACTGTTTTTTGTAATTCATGTATGGAACCATAGAGCTTATCTTCTTTAGTGGTTTCACTGGGCCAGTAATTATTTCTCAGTGTCTCGTAGTTGATGCAGTTCTAGAGGATATGTTCCACAGTTTGGAGCACCTGGGCACGTGTACATAGATTAGTAGTACCAACCTTAAACTTTGTATACATATGACTTCGGAGTCGGCTGTGTCCTGTTCGGAGACGGAAAATGGTGACTTGTTTCTTTCTGTTTAGCATATGATAGTCATCATGTAGTGGTGTTTGTGGCTTCCTATAGGTTTTTATCATGCTTTTCTTCTGATTATAGGTGATTGGTATGTCTAGTTGCTCCATTTCAGTGCTCTCTTTGGCCAGACGGTCAGCTTTCTCATTGCCTGGTATCCCACAGTGGAAGGGAATCCACTGCAAAGTGACTCCGTGTTGTAAGCCAGTTTTTGACAAGGCATCCTTAAGGTCTGGTAGTTTGTTGCACTGAAGAGCTTCCAGTACTGATCTTGCATCTGTGAGAATTACTACGGGGCACGTATCAATTCTGGAGTCTGATAGTTTTTCAACTGCAGCAATAATTGCCCTAACTTCTGCATCATAGTTGTTGCAGTATTTTCCAGTGGGTATGGAAATCTTGTCAGTGGTTTGTTTGGATATTCAATATGTGCTCCTGCCCCTCCATTCTTTATGGCATTATGTGCAGATCCGTCTGTATACACACGTATCCAGGTGTCACATGGATATTTATCATCTAGAACACTAAGTGTGGTTGTTGATCTTACAAGACTGCTCTACATCTCACCATTCTGTACAGCTTTCACTTCAGTCTGAATAGTTATTTGTGTATAATCTGCTTCTTTCCATGGTGTATGCTCTGGTACAGATGATAATGGAGCGACTACAGCTGGAAGGTCAGGTATCAGCTTACGCATACGCTTGGCCTGATGAATGAAGCTGCTTCTTTTAAGCCGTCTTAGTGCGAAGTTATTGAATCTCTCCTTCAGGGGATGGCTTACAGAGCTGAGGAATTTCTCTCCCATGGTCATGACCTTTGTGTCTCTACATTCCTTTAGCGGTTGAACACCAACTATTTTCTGCATTTCTACTATTGGTGTGGACCTCATGGCACCTGTGATAATCCATAGTGACTGATTTTGTACCTTGTCTAGATTATGCAGTGTAGTGTTTGATGCTGTGCACCAAGATGTTGAGCCATATTCTAAATGTGATAGAATACTTTGCTGATATACATTCTTGAGGATTTTTTCACTAGCTCCCCATGTGGTTCCACTCAATTTTCTTAATATGGCTAGTTTTCTTCTGGCTTTTGCTTCTGCACTGTTGATGTGTTGCTTCCAGGTCAGTTTTGAGTCAAGAGTCACTCCGAAGTAAGTGGGTTGGTTGTTCATCCTTAAGGATATTTCATTTATAAAGATCTTACCTGCTTTCTGTTTAGATGAGAGAGTGAACAGAGTGGTACTTGATTTCTCTGTTTATACTTACACACCATTTGTTTGTCCATAATGTCAAGATGTCTGCTGCTCTTTGGAGTCTCTGTGTAGTAACTGTCGTGTATTCATCTGTACACCACATGACCAGATCATCTGCATACAGTGCCGCTTTGATTCCATAGGGAAGTTCCTTGACCAGGTCATTAATGAATACCAGGAATAGTGTAGGTGAAAGGACTCCTCCTTGTGGTACACCGTGTCACAGCAGTACTTTCTGGTTTTTGTGTCCATCCATTACTACTCTAGCTCTTGTGTAAATAGGACTTTATCCGGTTGTACTGTCTTCCATTCACATTGCAGTTTCTTAGTTTCTACAGCAGACCTTTTTTCCATACTTTATCAGAGGCTTTCTTCAGGTCTATCCACGCTGCTAGTACAAGGTTTTTCTCTTGGAATGCATCCTCAATCTCTTGAGAAAGATAGGTCACTTGATCTTCTGTATTGTAGTACTGCCTAAATCCTGCTTGTTGTGGAACATGAAGGTTTTCACTTTCTAGGTACCATTTTAGCCTCAGGTCAATGATGCGTTCCGTCGTTTTGCATAGGCAGCTAGTGAGACCGATTGGCCTGTAGCTGGAGGCCGTACCACTGTTTTTCCCTGGCTTTAGCAGTGGTACCATGCTTGCTTCCTTCCAGATTTGAGGTAACTTACCTGTGCTCCAGCACATATTGAAAATATCCAACAGCTTTCCCACTGCTGCCATTCCCAGGTTCTTGATCATTTCATTGGACACTCCATCTGGTCCTGTTGATTTCCTTGGTTTCAGTTTACTGACTGCTAGGTCTAACTCGCTGTATGAGATTGGTGCATTCATGACTTCCACTTTTCTTACTTGTTCCTCTTCTTTCTGTGGGTCAGTGCACACTGTATGCTCTTTCTCTGGATGGATATCAATGTTGCAGTCCTGTGCAAACATGCGAGCAAAGTGATCTGCTACCTGCTTACCTGTAAGAGTTTTCCCATCCTCTATTAGTGTTATCTTTGTACTTCTTCAAGTACTCTCATCATTTAACTGTTTGATTAGTTTCCACAGTTTTCTTCCATCCTTTTCAAAGTTTAGGGACTCTGTTTTCTCTCTCCAACTTTCCCATCTGGCTTGCAGCTTAGCTCTGAAATTTGGCCTTAGCATGTTGGTAATTATTTTGGTGTTCTTGGCATGGTCTATTTTCTGCTTGCTTTCGAGCTGTTTCCACGTCATCATGGAGTTTTCCCAGCTCACTGGACCAATATGGTTTATAGTCCCTACGAGCTCCTCTGGGAATGGTTTCACGAGCGGCCTGAAGGATCTTATCTTATATCTTATATCCTTCCCGTGCCGTTAGACGTCACATAGGGCTCGCAAAGTAGTTCGCCAATTTTTCCTGTCTTCGGCGAGTCTTTCAACCTCATCAAAGGATTTTATGCCTGTTAACTTGGCCTCTCTTAATAATGTTCTCTTCAGAGTTTCACTCGGTCTGCCCCTTTTTCTTCGGCCTGTTGTGTTCCACTACATTTAATTCCTTCACTATGCTGTTAATATCCTTACCTTCTATGGACAGCTGTCCCGCCAGGATACCTGTATGATGTCTGTAAATTGTTCAGTTTGCTTTTTTATAGTTTCATCTGGGGAGAGGGCTACTGGTGTTAAGGAGTTTATTTTCTGTTGTCAGGAAGACCGGTCGATGGTCGCTACCTCCAAGTTGTTTTACAACTTTGCATGTAATGTTCCACTTAGGTCTGGAGAGTGGAATGCCAGATCTAGTGTTGAGGTTGTATGCCAAGCCCTTGAGTAAAATGTTGGGGGATCCATTGGCTGGTTGATCAGGAGAAGTCCATTATCATCCTGCCGGCTCTCATCTTCTTCTCCTCTCTTGTCTATGTGGTCATAGCCCCAGCTCTGAGAATGGCTGTTAAAATCACCACAGACCATCAGTCTCTCTGTGTGGGATTGTTTCTAGAGCAAGTTGGCGGTCATTAGGACAGTAATAGTTGAGGAGGTGGAAATCTGTATTACTGGTTTTTAGATGGATCATCTGGTATTCGGCTCCTTCCATGTACACTCCCACATGACATCTCTCTCTCTCTCTCTGAACCTTAAGTGCCCAGGGCACATGGGGCTTCCGCAAGGGTTTTCCACAAATGCCTGTCTTTCGCCTTTTTTTCTGCTCTTGCCCAGGTGAGCCCTCTATTGCTCAACATCCTTTCTGTTGTTCTTCTCCATGTCTCTTTTGGTCTACCCTTACTTCTGCTCCCCTGTGGTGTCCATCTTAGTGCTATTTTTGGTAGTGAGTTGTCTGTCATTCGGAGCACATGTCCCAACCATCGCCAGCGTCTTTCCTCAATAATTGTTGTCAGTGGTTTCATCTGCATTTCTGCCAATAAAATGTTATTTCTTATGGTGTTTGGCCAAAATATTTTTTTAATTCTACGTAAACATTTAGTCTGGAAAGAATTCAACTTGTTTTCTATGGTTTTGGTGATTTTCCAGCACTCACTTCCATAGAGTAGTACACTTAGAACATTACTCTTAAATATCCTGATTTTCATATTTATGCTTAGTTTATTTGATTTCCATATATTCTGTAGCATTGCAAAAGCCTGGTTTGCTCTAGTAAGTCTGCTGTTGATGTCCCACATGACATGCGCTGATGTTATTCTTAACAAGTGTGAGTACTCCTCCTTTTCTTCTGTCCTGTTGGTCTGATCTAAAACACTGGTAGCCTCTGATTTTAAAGGCAGCATCTTTGATTAGGTGTATCTTCTGTATGCAGCATATACTTACCTGCTTTGCAAAGAGTATGTTCTCTAGTTCCACCATTTTGCTATAGCCATCTCTAACACTGCTGACACTCTCAGCATTCCACTGCATTATTTTAAGTTCTTGCTTTTTGGCAGTTTTCTTCTGTTGTATTTTTTGGCCAGTAGCTCTACTCTCATGTCTCCTGACTCCACAAGACGAACTGAGAGGACCTCCCGTAGCATTGGGTGGACCCTTTCGAGGATGGGGGCCCAGCACTGCACCTGCCTGGTTAGTCTTCAAAGGGTGAGCACCATGTTTGAAAACTGCAGATAGAGACATTAGCGATAATGTGTGTTACCCTGATTTTTGTGATGCGCCCTTTGGCTGGGTAACTCCAACTTCAGCACCTTTCCTTGCTAGGGCAGACTGTGGTCTTGCTCGGACTGCCATGAAGACAGTGTGGCTGGCCTGGCCAAAACTTTGTTTTCCAGCCTCTGGTGGCTGTACTTAAGTCCCTTCTCCATGTCAGATGGTTCTGAGACAGTTCCACAAAGGCACTCCGACTTAGCGATGAGGAATCTGATGACTGCTTCAACGATATCCATTCCCCACCACTTATAGTCTGCTGGCTCTGTTTTGTTTACATCATTCTGCTAGCCATTGTTGTAAAGACCCATAGGCTTGTCACATCCTGGATTCATTGGTTTAACACCAGACTTTCCTCATCCCTGCCAGAGATCTTTATGTCCCCATCCATCCACCAACCTGACATTACATTTTACAAAAATAACAATTACAATTAGTGTTGATTGCTACAAGTTTCTGAGCTACAGAAGTAGGTCAGAGTTTTTAAGCAAACAGATCTATGTTCCCTGTCTCACAGACACTATGTTAAGATAAATGTGCTCTTAACACAGTTGTTCCCAGGGGAGTTTGTATTTAAAACTTGAATACAGAAAGCAGTGGTTGATTGTTAATGCATTGTCTTTTTGTGTTGTTGGTGTGTGCTCTGTACATGGCTAGTTGGGTGCTCATACTCCTGGACTATGGGATTCTGATCCCAAGTTATTTTCTTCTTTTTCTTTTTTTCTTGTATATATAATGTATGCTCTACAGATTTTTTTCTTGTATATAAAGTGTATGCTGTACAGATTTTTTTCTTGTATATAAAGTGGTTGTTCTACAGATTTTTTCTTGTATATAAAGTGTATGCTCTACAGATTTTTTTCTTGTATATAAAGTGGTTGTTCTACAGCTTTTTTTCTTGTATATAAAGTGTATGCTCTACAGATTTTTTTCTTGTATATAAAGTGGTTGTTCTACAGGTTTTTTCTTGTATATAAAGTGCTTGCTCAACAGATTTTTTCTTATCTGATTTTGCCATCAACGGATAGTTCCTTGCTTATTCAAAAATGTTTTGTGTAACTGAGCTGCATATTTGTATACTGACTTCTTCAAGTTCACTGAAATGTATAGTGCACTGAAATTAATGTAGCATATATTTCTGAGTGTGTTGAACTGGTTGTATTTTGATGCATGTTTTCAGCCATGATGTTTGCTTTCTGCCCATGAGAGTCATAAAACGATTAACATTTATTTTTATGTGCTTTGTTTAGGTTAGGCCTGTGTGTACCCACTTACCAAAAAGTGTATCTTAACTTCACTGGAAAATGGGAGCAGTTTGGTATGTGAACTAAAGTAATCACTTAGCTTTTTTCACATTTTGTCATCTAAGTATGATTATTCATTAACCTGAAACATTCTACTTTATCTGTTATTGATTTATAATCCTTCATTTCCTATGCAAAAATCAAATTATTTCATTTGCTTGCACACATCTTTATTTCACTGACAACTGATGACTTGAATGAAAAATAGTTTTGTTTTTTTTTATCATGCAAGATGAGAATCTTGTTGGATATAAATAAGAAATAATAAGCAAAAGAAATCTGAGGTTTGGAAAAGAGGGGATAGAGTTCTTAAGAGATAGATAATAACAGTCTGTGAGATATCCTGTGCATGCGCTTAAGCACATTCTTTTATCAAAAGAGTTTTATGTTATTAATGGTGGAAATATTTTTAGGCATTCTCTGTTTAAATACAAAGAAACATACTTGCTTATTTCAAAGTAAAATTTTGCTTTCTTCATTTGTTTTTGACACCTATAGTTAGTATTACCACGTTACAGCAGTAGACCACTAATTTCTGTTGTAACATAATAAGTCATGAGAAGCTCTACTAAAATAAGCCAGTTTCATGTTGAAATGCCTAATATAGTTTAGTATTTTTTTCAGATAAAGAACGGTAGTAAATTACCAGTTTCTTCATAATTAGTGCTCTTATTTCTTGGTTCCTGAAGTTTCTGTTGCATTTTTACACAAGTAATTTTCTGCTTGTAATTTTCTTTTATTAGTGTCCTTAGATTGGTCAGGAGCTAACTCTAGTGTTTTCAGAATTCTCATTGCTCCATGGTAAGCTCTACCTTTGTGCTTTAATTTGTAATGTTTGAAGTTAACTCTTCAAATTTGTTGAAAGTATGGAGAAAGTGAACGGAAAGAAAAGAAAATAGAATTTGCGTAGTAGGGCTAGGTTTGGTGGCATGTGACTGCGGTTAGAACTGAACCTTATATGATGTGTATTCTAGCATGCATAGGCTAGCAGAAGTATCCTGAAACACTACAGGATCAGCTAACAGTATATACAATTTAGAAACCCCACATCTCACAAGAAGTAAAATAAGGCCAGCAGATTTGGACTGCCTTGTTACTGACAGCATCTGCACAAAACTTGAAGATAAAAAAACAGTATGACAGAACTTTAGAACTGTATTCAGTGAATACCTGCCCACAGTAATATTCTGGGAAATGAGACAGATACCCTGACCAAAGAGGGAGGAAAAATGCAACAGTTAAGCTCTATATATGAAGAAATACTTCATATCAGTCAGTTGGTAGACTAAAAGTTATATAAAAAGAAAAATGCAAAAACAGCACATAAACAGAATACTTACTTTCAAAGAAACCACTAATTTCCAGCAGAGACACCATTTATATCACAAATCAAAAAAATTTACTAAAAAGATCTGTGTGCTTGCAGTAAAGAGAAACAGTCTGCATGTCCTTCAGAGATGCTGCTTACATAACCTACTCAGGCAAATGACCTGACTAGAGCTTGGCTTCACACAGAAGCTGTATAGTGATGCTGAAATGGGAGACGGCCTGATTTATTTATGCATTTACTAGAAAGATTGACGTCAATCTCTGACTAAATGATCAGGAAGGATATTCAGTAAATTTTTTAACTCTTCCCGTGCCTCAGAAAAAAAATGCGAACGTTCAGATCTGTGCCAGATAGAAAGCGCAGGTCTTGATATGTATAGGGGGTATAGTTGTAAAAGTGAATTAACAAATTACTTCCATGTTAAAAAGTATATGTATTATGCATTAAAATACCTGTAAATGTAAGAAGATTTCATAAATGAAGAGTTTTTATAAGAAAAAAGATGTATTAGCTGATAATTGTGTATTACTGTCCGTCGGATAGGTCTAGGACTGTCATCATTCGACCGGCAAATCTCATCATGTGTTGCTTGTTATCTTGCATGTTCACTAAAATAATGCCTGAAATAACCTTCTAACTACTTCTTCAGTCCATCTAATAGTCTAAATCTACTTGGAGTACATTCATGAGTAGTAGTCTAGTTGTAGGGGGACATGTTTGCCTTTGAAGGCACACAAAAACTGATATGTTTTTTGATCGAAATGCTGTATTTTGATGCCCTTTATGACGCTTTCAAAATGGTGACAAACTGTGTCACTAGACGTGCGTACTAAACTGTTTACAATCAAAAGTTACACCAGGTATCGAATGAAATGAAGCTTTGGTCCCTATAGAGACCTTGGCAAAAACTGGACAAACTGGAAAAGTCCCCATAGGGACGCTGGCACGGGAAGAGTTAAAATATATATTTTCTGAAAGAAAAAAAAAACCATTCTTGATATGTAGTTTTAATTGTACTACAGTTAATTCATGATCCAGTTTGAAGATACGGACCTGAAAATTCAAGATCTAGTACTTGAAGATACAGCTTTGAGTTTTCAGACACCTCTCAGTTCTTATTCTAAATAATACAATGCTAAGCTTTCATCATTTTAGCAATGTTGATGATGATATGATTTAATTCATGACTTGGGTTGTACACAAACTCTCTATAGCTACAGTGCCAGGATTCTCAGTAAACTCTGCCTTGATGATGACAGCATCAGTTCCTGGCTCATTTGCCAAGTTGTTGTGACACAGCCTGTTTTCAGGGTAAACAGTGAAGATAAGAGAGAGAATGTTTTGCCATCATTGGTTCACCGGTTAGAACCCTTGAACAAATAATATTCATAGTTTATTCAGCATCATACATTACTTTAAAACGCTTTTGGTATATGGAAGATTAATTTTTTGTTTGTTTGTTAATTCAAGGAACTATCATAGGAAGGAATTGTCTGAAACCTTGGATAATATTATCAGTTTGTTAAAAACTGACAGAAACTCTAATAACTGTGAGTATAAAATGTCTGTGACTTTCCTGCATTTTAGAATGTTTGAAACGAGTTTGTGTGTTGAAGATTCATTGTGCAAAATTATGTTGTGTGATAGATGGAGTAATTAGGTGTCTGAACATTTGTTAGGAAGAAAGTTTCAGCATTTGATGCTGAACTAACTGGAGGTGGTGATGATGAACAGCAAACTGGCTGTAGTCTGTTTTTCTTGCCTATTTCAGAATGTACATGATGTCTGCAGCTTTCTTAAACTTGAGTATGATTGAAATATAGGCTGTTTGACAGACTTGAAGCCTTGCTATGGTAGATTAACTGATTTGTAGCTTCTGTTTTTTTTTTTATTTTGGCCAATGCAGCAGTCTAATAAAATGGATACAAACTGGAAGATAGAGCAAGGCCAAGACAACCTTGGTACACTGAACCTAGTGATATGGTCTCAGAGTCCCATAAGAAAGTAACAAAACATTCACTTTTTTTCAGGGACTTTGGATATGCTGTATCACCTGTACTGGGATGTCATGCATATTACACCTCAACTGATTAAGTTTCTACATAATGTGTGAGTTTACTTGTAACTTTAAGTAGCTCCTGTAGCTTATTTTATAGAATTATTGTTTTAATTAGTTATTTACATTTTTGACAACTTTGTCAGTAACATGTACTGATCATCATTGTTTTGCAGATTTTAAAGTTCTTGTGCTGACTCATGGAAAGATTATGGAATTCCAGCATATCAGAAGGAAATATGCTTGTATAATTTAGTGCTAGAGTGTAGAAGTTAAACTAACAGTTATGAGAAAAAAGTATTTGATATGTTACAACATCATGGACTAGTTTCACATCAGGATTCTGGTCATGGCACTATAAATAACTGGAGTAGTTAAAAAATGCAAGAGGTGTGAGTTGTGAATCAGTGTCATTGCACATTGTCAAACCATAAGTGCTGTGCTGCCTAGTCAGCATTTGACTAGACACTGCAGACTAATGTCATCATCAGCATGAATTCCATTGCTAGTGGTGTCATTCCTTTTCTTTTCAGAGCATTGACCCAGGTACCCATTTTTTTCTTGAGGCTGGGTTAACCCCAGGAATTTTTGTTTGTTTGTTTTGCAAGCCATGTTTTGACCACCACTGTGATGAGTAGAAACTGGGTCACATGGTCAGTGAGCAACTAACTAATCCACTGTGCCAACGTGGCTCCCAATTCAGAAAATTATTATTTAAAAAAAAGGTGCAGAATCAAGTTATAAGAGTACAATAAAACCAGAGAAATATCGGTTTTGTGAGGCAAGTCAACATTCACTGCTAAGTTTAAATGTGTTTGTTCTAGATTCAGTTATTTTCTGGATCCTGACAAAATAAAATTTACTTCTGTCTTTCAAGTGAAATTTGTTTTAAAATGACAGAATGCAAGCTCAGAATGTCAGGCATAACTTATCATACGAGGGGCGTTCAGAAAGTAATGCACCACATCATTTTTGTCAGCTAACAATGAAGATAGAAGCATGAAATTTTGCACACTTTAAATATGGCATGTGCTGATTGTGTGAACCAAATTGCACCACAACCGGCCAAAGAATATGGCTGCTCTAACCGTTGAAATGGAGCGTGTTAGCAACTTGTGGTATAAGCAGCGAATTGTGATAGAATTTCTTGTTGCAGAGAAGGAAATGGTTGTGAACATTCACAAGCATCTATGTGATGTGTATGGAAGTTTTGCAGTCAACAGGAGTACAGTCAGTCACTGGGTTCAGATAATCAAAGGATCAATAAATGGAGATAAGAAGTTGCATGATCAGCCATTCTGTGGACGTCCTGCCACAGCCAGCAATGCAGAAATGTTGAAATGCACTGAGGGCATTATTCTTACTGATAGGCACTTCACTACTCAACAATTGGCCTTAAAGCTGTCAGTCAGAAATGGTAGTGCAAATGCAGTTATAAAATCTCTGGGATTTTCTAAGGTTTGCGCAAGATGGGTTCCTCGAAGTATCACAAATGACCATCGATTGCAAAGGAAAGTAATTTCTTTTGAATTGTTGGAGCATTTCAAAGCTGATGGAGAGAACTTTTTGGCTAAGATCATAACAGGTGACGAAACCTGGGCACATCATTTTGAACCTGAGACAAAAACGCAGTCAGTGGAGTGGCATCATCCGCAATCACCATGAAGAAAGAAATTCAAGACAACTCCTTCAGCTGGAAAGGTCATGATCACTGTCTTTTGAGATATTGAAGGTGTGATTCTTGTGGATGTTATGCCAAGAGGATAGACAATCAATTTGCAAGCTTACATTAAAACATTGAAAAAAATCGATCAACATTTTCGCAGAGTTTGGCCACACAAGAATCCCTCACACAAGTCTGGCAACATGGGAAGCAATCACCAAATTGGGTTGGACTGTACTACCCCATCCACCTTATAGTCCCAATTTGACATCCTCTGATTTCTATCTGTTTGGTCCACTTAAAGATGCACTCTGAAGGGTAAGATTTGAAGATGATGAGGGAGTGATTCATGCAGCAAAGAAATGGCTACATAAACAAGAGAAAATCTGGTACAGGCTAGGAATACATGCACTTGTTTCATGCTGGCATAAAGCCATACAAGTTGATGGAGATTAATAATACCAATTTTTACATGACATATCCATGTATATTTTGTATATTCTTCTCTTCTTCTTCTTCGTTCTTTTCTACCACCAAGATCGCCCCGTGATCCTACTGAATTTACTCCTGTGGTTCTCGTGATAGTCTCATTTAGAATAGAGACTCAGAGCATCGTGGGGCTTTGGCCTATATTCTCAGTGGGTCACAGAAGCAGCATTGCATGACACTGTGGTTTTCGTTGCACTAGTTTAGTCTAGAGTTGGACTTTCTCACCCGAAAACCTTGACGTGGTTTGGATATGAATATATCCCTGTCGGTTGAGAGGTGGTTGCCCATCTAGCCTAGAGTTGGACTTTCTCACCAGAAAACCTCAACATGATTTGGATATAATATATCCCCATCAGGTGAGAGATGGTTGCTCATCTAGAATGCACTGGTCCAGTGTCTCAGACTCCAGCATTTTGTGGTCGTGGCCGCTACCCTTCCTGGTGGTGACTAGGATGGAGCTTTTGTTCAGTAAGATGAATCCTTGCCACTAGTGAGTTTCACCCCTGGTTTAAGCTGGTTTAGGCGTATTATCCCAGTATGAGTGTATATAGGACATGACTGGCCTCTAGAGCGGAGGCACCATGATATGCGTAGCCATCGCGTTTCACCCCTGGGTTAAGCTGGTTTAAGCATATTTCACCAGTATGGGTGTATATAGGATGTGGCCGGCCTCTAGAGCAGAGGTGCTGTGGTATGAGTAGCTCTCGCCGCGAGACTACTGGACATACTGATTAAACTTCACTTTATCCTTTCAATCATCTTTTTCAGGTGGCGTCGCAAGGCAGCTCTAATTGCATATTTGCATTTTCTTCATTGGCCAGGAGGAGTTTCACCCCATGCGCAGCAGCCGAAGAATCTCGCCAGCAGTGTCTTAGCTTAACCCCTGGGTTAAGCTGGTTTAGGCTATTTGCCCCAGTATGGGTGTATATAGAATGTGGCCAGCCTCTAGAGCAGAGGTGCCATGATTTGAGTAGCCCTGATCTCAAGACTGCTGGTTACTTCACCTAATCTTTTCCTTCACCTTTTCCATGGTGGTGCCACATGGCAACCCTGATCGCATTTTTCTTCATTGGCCAGGAGGAATGTCACCCGACTCACGGCAGCTGAAGAATCTGCCAGCTGCGGGTTTTAAATCAGAGTTTTCCCTCTCCTAGATGAGCTGCCAACCAAGACTCTCATCTACCTGATCGTCTGATTTTCAGGCACCAGATATTCGCCTTTCACTCCCTTTCCTGTCAGTTTAAACAGTTCTGCCATGAAAAGGCCAGAAGCTGAACTTGGACTGTCAGAGGCTGTTTCAGACGCACACCTTGAAGACATTTAATTGGAGTGGAGAGCGTATCCCCTACCCCAACTTAGGCCATAACAGTCCTTAGAACCTATATTGTGTATAAATTTCATGCTTTTTGAATAAACAGCTCCTGAGAAAAACGATGTGGTGCATTACTTTATGATCACCCCTCGTATTTTAGAAATATGATAAGAAAACTGGTGTATCATGTAAGAAAGCTCAGAATGTCAGGCATATCTTAACATCTTAGAAATCTGATAAGAAATCTGCGTCAGTATCGTGTAAGAAAGCTCAGAATGTCAGACATCTTAGTATTTTAGAAATATGATACGAAAACTGTGTCAGTATCATGTAAGAAAGCATAGAATGTCAGGCATATCTTAATATTTTAGAAATCTGATAAGAAAAACTGTGTCAGTATCATGTAAAAAAGAACAATACACAGGGTTCAGAACATATCCATCCGTTGTAACATGTCACTAGCTAGGTCATCAGAAATTGGCATATGAGTCATCATCATCATGTGCACATGCAATTCTGATTCTTTTCTCTTTATTTGTCAGGTAGTAAATATACTCTTCCCTAAATGTAAAGATTGGCATTTTAGCTTTTAAAACTGCAACACTGCAATTACAATGAAGAATTTACATGTAAAGATAAAATTTTCTTTCAGCTCTGGCAGTGGAGAATCCTTTCTGAGTGACAATGAAACATTAAGTGACCAGTTTGGAGAAGGGTAATGATTTATGCAGTTTCACTTGAGTCATCACCAGACAGAAGTATTTTTAAAATAAATCATAACCTGTCAGTTTTGAGTGTGCCTGGCATTTAGCAAAATGAAAGTGATGATGTAGTTCTAGATTCTCGTTCTTATCTTATAACCCTAGAACTGCAAGTGCAAGTGAGATGTTCTTATGGCCAGTACAGTAAAAGTGTTGAGGCAACAGGCATTGTGTCATGTGGGGAGCAGGTTATGATGGCTATATAGCTAAAAAAAAAAAAAAACCAGTAAAAAGTGTGCTTCTAGACAGACTCACCTGTAATGATAACCATCCTGAGCCTGCTACTGGGAATACCAATAGAGAGGTAGAATAGTTCTTAACCAGCTGTAGTTTACTGATCCTGACAAATATGCTGTCACTTTAGTAGAGTCATCTTCACTCCCAGCTATTTCACTTAATAATGCTCCGTCATCATTTATCACTTCAGTTATCAAGCATGAATGATTGATTATGTTTCTCAATTTTCTATTGACTCAGGTATAACGGACCAGATGTTGTTTAGCCATTTTTCCATGCCAGTTGGACATTTTATTCCTAGATGTGTTCTTATTATCTTTCCACCTAGTTATGCTAAATCAAAAATGTTGAATAAGACAATTGTTAGATCTAAAAATGTTGAAAAAGACAATGCAATGAAAATAAAGCCACAGCAAATTCTGTCCACTTTTCCTAGTCTGTAGTCAGCTACTGCACGGTGTGCTGGCTGTGTTGCATACTGTCCTTCTTACAGGGCAGTAGTAAATTCTGCCATCTTGTCTGAAACAAGTATTGTATGATGTCTTTACCTTCAGTAGTTTTTTTTAAAAATCAAGTTGTGTGTTCTCTTTTCTTCTGGTATTCCATGGTCTTTTTCATGTTCATTCAAGGGCATTGGCCAAGCATTATCTTCTGCTTAGAATCCTTGATAGCTGCAGCTTTTTTGTTTTCAGAAACATTTTATTTCATCATGTAAATTAATATTCCTTGATTGATATCCATCACAGTCAGTCAGTCAGTCATTTGCATGTCCTTTGTGGAACTTTGCCTCCCTAACAACTCTCCTGTAGGCCTCTCGGATGTAACCAAGATTCCCTGCTGCTGATGTGTCCATTTGCAGATTATCAATGATGTCTTACAGCCATCTTCACCTTGGTCTTCCTCTCTTTCTTTTTCCCATTATGTATCCTTCCAAGACATGTTACAGCATCATAGACCCATGAATTCTCATGACATTTAATATGTCCAAAATATTTAAGTTTTCTCTGTTTAATCTTCCTTACTAGCCAACCTTCTTCAATATTAAGTTCTTGTAGTCTGGATATATTTGTTCTTTTTTGTGTCCATGATGTTTGAAGAACTCTTTTATAGCATTTACATTCAGAGGCATTTATGTGTTTCTCAGCTGTTTTGTTAAATGTCCAGGTCTCACAGGCATATGTTGCGATGGGAAAGATGCATGCCCTTAAAAAAATCTTATTTTTGTAGTTCTGTCTATTCCTCTCCACAGCTTTTTTAGTTGTTTTATTTTTTAAAGAGCGATAGATGTCCTCCTTTTAATTTCCCTCATTGTATCTCCATTATTAGTTAGTAATGATCCAAGATATTCAAAACTCTCCTTTACAGTAATAATAATATTAGTATATGTCTTTCTGCTGCTGTCCATCATATTCTGACTAGGAGTTTTGTAAAAGAAGAAAAAAAATGTGTGATTTGTTGTTGTAATATGACAGTTTTAGATGTTATATTTTAATCATGGTGCTTTAAATAAGCGGAATGGTATTTGTTGAGAAAGTTCAGTATGAATTAGTTGGAGTATAATAGAAGCAGAAAAAAAGTAAGTCAGTGTTTAAGCAGAAAATGAGGGTCATAAAGTATGAGACTGGTCAGTAAATAAAAGATAAATTTAAAAGATAAATGTGTTCATTGACAACTTTGATAAATAAATGTAACTTGACAGGAGTAATAGCAAATGTTTTAAAAATTTAACTGTGTTATGTGAAAATGCTTTTTTTTATAAACAAAAAATATGTTATTTCACTTTTGAGTCCCTTGCACTATGTTATTTGTGTATGAGAATTTTAAGTTCTGTCTTTGATATTGCATAACAAGAACATTAGCCCAGTTGTGTACAAGTTTATGAAATATAACTTTAAAATTTTTTTGGTTTTCCAAATTTCAGAGAGAGTAACAGGGCTTTATTCATCATGACCAGCGGTGGGATGACTTTAGTTAGTCCTCCCAGGTTAGTGAATTGAGATTAGTAGATGTGTGAACTCACAGTGATAATTACACTGACTTCAATCAGTCTTTATCATTGTTGTCAGGATTTCTTCTTCTTCTTCTTCGTTCACAATCAGGATTTCTATCTCTGTGTTAAGTATCATTCAGTTAAGTATACTCAGTATAACTAGTCTGCTCTTGCTACCTAGTCCATATTTTTATGTTTTTGTGAATTGTCACTGAAATAAAGATTACCTGGTGAAAATGACTGATTATTGTTCTGTGAGAGAGGCAGGTCGGTATTGTTTGTTTTTTTTTTTTTTGAGCGAGAATAATTTGGGTTGGTACTTTCATAACACTAAGACATTGTCAAATTTTGCACATTTATTCATAATTTTTGTATTATATTCACTTTAGACATTTCAGTCTAGAATTTATTAAACATTTCTGAGCTTCCTATATCCATGAAGCTACATGTAATGATTTGATTTCTGCTTGTAGTTTACAGAAATTGTGAACCGATTTTTGTGTCATTTGTTTATAGTGAAGTTTGGTACTTTCATGGGAATCATGATTTGAGGAAGTCTTCAGTGTTCAGGAGAGCCCTCCACACCACAAAATGTATTTTTGTGGCAGACTATATAAAAGGTATTTTTTAAAAATTTACCATACACCTTCCTGATAAGTAGATTTAATTTTTTTTTTTTTTTTTTGCATTCAACATTAACTTTGTTTTGTTTTGTTTTTTTTATGTGTTCCATAAGACTTCTGACATAAAAAGAATTAACTTGGTTTCTTTGTTGTGTATCAATTACCAGACAGAAGATCCAACATGTCTTCTACACCCTATGTAGTAACAGCACGAGCAGTTTTAATAACGGAGGAAAATGGCCAAAATGAAGATGTAGTTATTGATAAACCAGCAGGTAAATATAATGTTTCATTTTTGAGTAATGTTGTGATTAGGGCTTGCTCTGTAAGGTACAGAGGAAATGAAGCTATCATCATAAACTTTATTATCAGTTCTCATCAAAGACTTTGATGCAAGAAACAGAAACTTTTCCCCTAGGCTTGGACAACTCTAGTCACCTCTCATTTAATCCATTTTTCCAGCACTTACCACTGTCTGGAAAGATCCCCTGGAGTGCCTTGTACCCTTTTCTCCATACGGGGCCCGTGAAACAGAACTTCCAGTGTGATTAATTATGTCAGCCTGGGTAACTTCAGTCCCAACATTCACATTCCTGGCCCACATAGGCACAAATACGCTTGTAAATTTCAAAAGAGGTGGCACTTCATTGTGAGATCCAGTGTCAAGTCAATGGTGTTTATTCAGATAAAGATATGAAAATTTAAATAATCTGGATTTGTTTTCTTGCTGCACATTGTTTTTTCTCATAAAGGTCTTTGTCTTCATTATGGCCACCAGGCTGCAGCTGCTAAGCCAATACTTTTTTGTCATTTGGGAAATTGTGAAGATGAAGCTGGCAAAATCTTCTTCTTCTTCGTTCGCATTGTCTGTCTATATCTGCAGTCCTGTCTCTTGGATAAATTTCACTGTTTTTTGTAACTCATGTAAGGAACCGTAGAGCTTATCTTCTTTAGTGGTTTCACTGGGCCAGTAGTTATTTCTCAGTGTCTCGTAGTTGATGCAGTTCTAGAGGATATGTTCCACAGTTTGGGGCACCTGGGCACATGTACATAGATTAGTAGTACCAACCTTAAACTTTGTATACATATGACTTCGGAGTCGGCTGTGTCCTGTTCGGAGACGGAAGATGGTGACTTGTTCCTTTCTGTTTAGCATGTGATAGTCATCATGTGGTGGTGTTTGTGGCTTCCTGTAGGTTTTTATCATGCTTTTCTTCTGATTATAGGTGATTGGTATGTCTGGTTGCTCCATTTCAGTGCCCTCTTTGGCCAGATGGTCAGCTTTCTCATTGCCTGGTATACCACAGTGGGAGGGAATCCATTGCAAAGTGACTCCATGTTGTAAGCCAATTTTTGACAAGGCATCCCTAAGGTCTGGTAGTTTGTTGCACTGAAGAGCTTCCAGTACTGATCTTGCATCTGTGAGAATTACTACAGGACATGTATCAATTCTGGAGTCTGATAGTTTTTCAACTGCAGCAATAATTGCCCTAACTTCTGCATCAAAGTTGTTGCAGTATTTACCAGTGGGTATGGAAATCTTGTCAATGGTGTTGTTTGGATATTCAATATATGCTCCTGGCCCTCCATTCTTTATGGCATTATGTGCAGATCCATCTGTATACACACGTATCCAGGTGTCACATGGATATTTGTCATCTAGAACACTAAGTGTGGCTGTTGATCTTACAAGACTGCTCTGCATCTCACCATTCTGCACACCTTTCACTTCAGTCTGAATAGTTATTTGTGTATAATCTGCTTCTTTCCATGGTGTATGCTCTGGTACAGATGATAATGGAGTGACTACAGTTGGAAGGTCAGGTATCAGCTTATGCATACGCTTGGCCTGATGACTGAAGCTGCTTCTTTTAAGCCGTCCTAATGCCAAGTTATTGAATCTCTCCTTCAGGGGATGCCTTACGGAGCTAAGGAATTTTTCTCCCATGGTCATGACCTTTGTGTCTCTACGTTCCTTTAGCAGTTGAACACCAACTATTTTCTGCATTTCTACTATTGGTGTGGACCTCATGGCACCTGTGATAATCCGTAGTGACTGATTTTGAACCTTGTCTAGATTATGCAGCGTAGTGTTTGATGCTGTGCACCAAGATGTTGAGCCATATTCTAAATGTGGTAGAATACTTTGCTGATATACATTCTTGAGGATTCTTTCACTAGCTCCCCATGTGGTTCCACTCAATTTTCTTAATATGGCTAGTTTTCTTCTGGCTTTTGCTTCTGCACTGTTGATGTGTTGCTTCCAGGTCAGTTTTGAGTCAAGAGTCACTCCTAAGTAAGTGGGTTGGTTGTCCATCCTTAAGGGTATTTCATTTACAAAGATCTTACCTGCTTTCTGTTTAGATGAGAGGGTGAACAGAGTGGTACTTGATTTCTCTGTGTTGATACTTACACACCATTTGTTTGTCCATGATGTCAAGATGTCTGCTGCTCTTTGGAGTCTCTATGTAGCAACTGTCGCATATTCATCTGTACACCACATGACCAGATCATCTGCATACAGTGCCGCTTTGATTCCATAGGGAAGTTCCTTGACCAGGTCATTAATGAATACAAGGAATAGTGTAGGCGAAAGGACTCCTCCTTGTGGTACACCGTGTCGCAGAAGTACTTTCTGGCTTTTGTGTCCATCCATTACTACTCTAGCTCTTCTATTGTGTAAATAGGACTTTATCCAGTTGTACAGTCTTCCATTCACATTGCAGTTTCTTAGTTTCCACAGCAGACCTTTTTTCCATACTTTATCAAAGGCTTTCTTCAGGTCTATCCACGCTGCTAGTACAAGGTTTTTCTCTTGGAATGCATCCTCAATCTCTTGAGAGAGATAGGTCACTTGATCTTCTGTACTGTAGTACTGCCTAAATCCTGCTTGTTGTGGAACAAGAAGGTTTTCACTTTCTAGCTGGCAAAATAAATTTTGCAGATGTGAGTTGGGACCATTATCTGTAAAGTTATAAGAATTAAATGTAAACAGTGATAGAGTCTAGGTCACAGTAATCTACTTAACAACTATTACAGAATAGACATTACAAGACAAAGAGGTAATTATTCTTCCTGGTTCATTTCTTCCCAGTGGCCGGAGAGAGACTGACTCATGATCGGATTATAAGTGTGCTCATTAATGCAACCAAGATCAAGGCAGATCCTAATTACTTGACTTGTGAAAGTGAGTCTCTATACTGTTATCTGGTGGATGATGGTGGATTCCTTGTGGCCACAACAAGAGATGACTACAGAGAGCAGGTCTGTTGTAATATTATTATACAATGAAGATGTGAAAGTAAATGGTCTTTTTGATGTGTGGAATTTTAATGCTTTTAACTCTTCCAGTGCCATTCGTTGGATTTTTTACCATTCCGGTTTCCCGATTCTTGCCAATGGTCGAAAATCCGACTCTTGGTTTGTTTCAATAAAACAGCCGGTGTAACATTTAGATTATACATATTTCGTCCGCGTTTCTGGTGACACTTTTCAAAATGGTGAAAGAGTGCTTAGTTACAAGCGATGCCGAGCGAGAAAAAGGAAGAGAAACATGGACATTTTTCAATTTTTAATGATGTAGATAGGGGTATGGATATGGCCTATGACCACCCCACTGCTCTTGAATGTATCTAAAGTAGATCTGGATGTATTTAGATGACTGGAGAAGTAGTTAGTAGGTTATTTCAGACATTAATTTACCGATAATGCAACATAGATTCAGAATACGAGATCGACAAGTAGATCTGCACATCTCAGATGGTAAGTAGTGCATATCTAGACCTAGCCGATGGTGAGCTGGGCACAGTCATTGTCTAAAAACATCACATTTCTACTTTTTTCCTAAAATACTCTGCATTTATGAAATTTTCATACATTTAGTTATACTTTGAAACATAATAAGTACACAGAAGTACATGGAAATA
The DNA here is from genome assembly GCA_009760885.1 of Achatina immaculata. Lineage (NCBI taxonomy): Eukaryota > Metazoa > Mollusca > Gastropoda > Stylommatophora > Achatinidae > Lissachatina > Lissachatina immaculata. The sequence continues at coordinate 36,746,718 of CM019716.1, forward strand.
CTGTTTTCCATTCCATTTTACAACTATACCCCCTATACATATCAAGACCCGCGCTTTTATTCCGGCACCAACTGAACGTCTGCTTTTCTTCCTCTGGCACGGGAAGAGTTAATTAAATCATTCATTTTGCTTTGTTATACATGGTTTAAAGTTATTTGCTCCCTTTGAGACAATTCACAGAATCTCCCCCTTAATAAAGAAACCTAATTCCAACATTTGTTTACATTTGGTGCTGTAGGTTTGAGTGAAGCACTTAGTTCATGGAACTGATCAACACATAATATTGTTTTCCCCCATCATTCCAAGAAAGCAGTGTGAGCAGTGGAATTTTTTTTTTTTCTTGTAGGCAATATTCTGTACCTGTGGAGGCTGTTTCGCAACCACTGATGTGTTAGACATATATTTTTACAGAATGGCTAAAGAGTGATGGAGTAGTTGTGTACTAACCTATAACTTGTAGGATAGTACTATTAACCACACCACTCATGTCACAGTAAATGATGTTTTATATTAAACCAAGCCTCATAAGGATAGCTTACCTTTTTTTCCCATTGGAATCAACAGATTGGACGTTTCTTTGGAGAGGTAGATCCTGCAGCATTTGAGGCTGTAAGAAAATTTTTCCTTAGGTAAGTGAGATAATAGTTTCAGCAGCACAGCAAACAGTTTGCAGCATAGAATGTATTGGCATTCATCCTATATGCAGCAGCTTTCAGTAAATTGATGGATATCTAGGGGATGAGATGATATAGAGGAGGGACAACACCTAGAATAAATTATATATTAAAGGAATAGATGGGACTTTGCTAAATCACTTTCATCTGTTCTGACATATTTTTAATTTACACAGTCTGTGTTGAGTATCTAATTCTTTTGTATATTTAGATTTTACCTGTATTATGATGTCTGGCTTTTGTTTTTTTAACATGGCGTCATTTAAATTGATAGTTACAAAAACATTACTTTTGTCTTTTTTTTTGTGGAGAAACATACTTTTTTTGCTTACGATAACTGTCAGAACACTCGGAAAGGAAGGAAGGAAGGTAGTACCAGTCTAAAAGTTAGTGCTTCCAGTTTATGTTCTCTTAAAAGTATCACTAAGGAGGTGTATGTAGGTTCATTTATATCATATTTTATTATTATTGGATTGTTTTTTTTCCTGTGTGAGTAAAGGATTCATCTCCCTTTATATTGTGAATGGTTCATGGTAAATTTCCTGAGGGTTCACATACTTTGTTGTTATGTGTATCTCATAGTCTCCTGTCATTCCCTAGTTTGTTTTATTGTTGGAATTAAAAATTCAGCATCTGGCATCTAGGAGATAAAGAAGCTAACAGTGATCAGAAACGTTTAGACTAAACTTTTTTCAGACCACACTGACCTAGTCATGGGTAATTTATTTGCCTTTAACAGCCACCATCTAAATATTTTGAAAACCAGAGAATTATTTTTTACACATTTCCTGTCAGAGCTAAATAATTAGCAATATCTAGAGTTGAGCAATGGAAATGCTGGAGATAGTGAATTGAAACATTTTCAACAAGTCAGTCAATTTTTAGATTTCTTTTTTTTTTTTTAACCTAGCCTTGAATGAGTTAATTTGTTTTGTGCATTACATTATATTAAAGTTAAAACTACTTTCTTCCTGTGTTTTTCTCAACAGAGTAGTACAGTATGACTTCCAGGCTACTTGTTTAGATGAAGACAATCTTAACAGTGCAGGTTTCAGGGATTTCACCATTGTGAGTTTTGGCAATGCTGCAAAATTTAAATGGCTGCCAACATATTTATATTGTCTCAACGTCTTAAAGAATACAAGTATAATGTAATTTATCTTTCTTGAAATGGAAACCTAAGTAGGCGCACCACAAAAACAAAACACAGAGCAAGGTGGTGGTGGTGGCGGCAAGGTAATTTTATCAGTCACCCCTCGTATCATACTCGTATCCATTTATTTTTCACAGTTAAGTTTGTAAAAGCACTGTAATTTATCTTCTTCATATCATTCTCAGATCCATTTATCCTTCACAGCTAAGTTTGTAAAAGCACTGTAATTTATCTTCTTCATATCATTCTCAGATCCATTTATCCTTCACAGCTAAGTTTGTAAAAGCACTGTAATTTATCATATTCCAGCTTTTCAAATGTGTTTGAGGTATAAAACAGGGATTAGTGTGTGGTAAATTTACATTTATAAAAGTAGTATGTTGTTTGTGAGAGGTGCCACATACTAAACATCTAAGGAAGCTCATTAACTCTGTCTTTCTCTTTAGCCATCTCTCAATATGCTGTTTGATTTGCTGAATATTGGCTGGTGGACTAGCAAAGTATCTTGGTGAGTGTGTGTTTATGCAAACCTTCAAACGGTTGTTTCTTTATAGAAAGGCTTTTTTCTGGATTAATGAAATGTAATAATTAAAAATGGGAAATCTCAAAGTTTGTTTGTATCAGACTGTGAAAACAAAGTAGATGAGATTTGCATGTAAAAATCCAGGCACAGCACATGAACATAAGAGGAAGAGATTACAAGAGAGTGTCTGAGAATCAAATCTCAAACTCTGATAAGATGAGCATCCAAGAAGACACACTATCTATCTAGTCATTGCAGATTAGTGATTCTCAAAGAAGAGAAATTAACTAGGATGCTTGCTGTTTACCAGCAAAACATCTTTCAGAACCACTTTCTAAATCACCATGATTACATTTTTGATAATATTTCATTGATATATCAGGTTAAGTAAAGTTAACACTTATTTTGAAAGCTGTGAAACAAACAAACAAAAATAAATAAAAAGTCAAGGAAAACTAAAGCAGATAACATAACATTTTCACCGTACATTCATCTAACATGCTGTGAATTCTGCGGTGCATACTTGCAAGTTTTGCTCAGGTGCTGGATGCTTATTTATGTCACCTGAAAATCTAAGATTATCACAGTGCTTTTTCATTATTTTTTTTCCATTTGTGTCATGCTACTATTTATGTTCTTGATGACTAAAATTTCATCATATTTCAGTTTTTCCAAAACAAAATTAAAAAAGAAAAATTTAGCAGTGTTTTTGTGTGTGAAATGTTCTTAAACATGGCATAGCACACAATGTTTCACACAATCCCCAAGACAACAGACACACAGGAGAAGTTAATAATTTTGCTAATTTTAGATGCTTTGTATGGGCTTGTAGAAACAAAGCAAAATACAACTAAAAAATAATAATGATGACATTTTTGTGTACATTTTTGAACAAAAGATGAAGAAATTGTACTCCAACACCCCTCCTTGGATAAATGAAACTTGAGATTCTTCATAATATTACCACACAACTACAACAAAACTACTGCATGACATGCGTCTTTATCACGCCTCATGTCTATTCCAGATAAAGATCCTTTGTGCCATTCTTGGGTAAATCCTTTCAAATTCTTTATTCTGACATATCATATGTTTTTCTTTACTTGTCTGTACAAGATAAAAGAACATTATCTCTCTTGTATCTTTTCATAACCCCCCAGATCCTCTTTATGTACCTCCTTTTTAGACCTCTTTCATCCTATTTTCTGCCAGGCATCTCCTGCCTCTGAAAGGAGTGATGATAGCCATCAAGCTACTGACCTTCCCAGTACCACCTAAATCTGACCAAATATTCAAAACAATAATCTGTATTTTTTTTCACATACACTCCCACCAAAACTGTATGTCATTAGCATAAACCTCATTCTCATTACAAATTCATATGTTTAATTCGCATACTCTTATAGTGTAACCATGCATGTATATATATGTACAGTTCCATTTAAAGTCATTTAAGTGACATGTTAAAATTTTGTTGGAAGTAAAGATTTATTTTTTTTAAAAAGCATAGCAGACAGCGTTACATCACTCTTGGACATAACGTTTTGTTTTCTGTCATCTTTTATTTTTTGCACACACAACACTTTCTTAGTGGGTCATTTTCCTTGGATGTTAACAATTCTGTCGATGGAAATTTTCTCAGAAAAGTTAGTTACCACAGGCACCATTGCCATTGTCTGATAAATGTAACATTCTCAAAAATAATAAAATTCTGTCAGAGGATATGATTCCACTAAGCACAGGTGATCAAAGCAATGAATCTTTCAATGAATTTTCATTTCTTTTCGGCTTTGTTCATTCTTGCCATGCTGTCAGTGTTATTGGCCAGATAGAAGTCCTTTCATTATCTTGTTCGCTGTCAGAACTACATATTTCAGTTTTGTCTTCACTGTCAGTCTTTGTAAATAATTCTAAGTGTACCACATAATATAAGATAAACACTGGATTGCAGCGAGTACTTGTACAGTACTGATAACCCTCTTGTCTCATGAGGCAAAAATAACATTGGTATTGACTTGTTGACACTAGGCCACATATAACTAAAAGTAGCTACTGAGATTCCCCCGTTGTTGAATGACCGTAATAGTTTATAGCAGTGACTAGTAAAATGCAGAATGTGATAACATGTTAGCACTTGTGGTATAGAAATCTTGGAATGTACTAAGACATCCCTAGCAGTAATACAGCAGAACATCTATATATGTCCATAGCAGCAAGAGGGTAACAGACAAGTAAAATTCAGTTGATGACAAGGGCTTGTAATACAATAAACTGTTTACAGACTCATTGAACTGCTTCATGATGAATGATGAGTAGGAGTAAGTTATGAAGCAAAACTATTTTCATGGTCTTTATGGGAGAAACATAGCTCTGTCTTGTGGTAATCTCATCCTCACTGGCAAGAGTTAATGGAGGTAACACTTTGAGACTGAAGACAAAATGTGAAATGCTAAACGGAGATGGATATATTATGAATATTACATACACAAAAGTATAACACATCAGAAATTATGGGAGAAAAAAATGAAAATATGATTTCGTACTCGGATATTGTTTTACCAAATTTACTTTTACCATCCTATAAGAACAGTTTCAGCAGTCTCTGAATTTTTTATATGACTTAAAATGTATTTGACCTCTGCTCATTACAGCTAACTCCTCTTTGTGACATTTAGCAGGATAGTGAAAAGAAAAATAATCTACACACATGCACTCATACTCCGTGATCTAGTGAATATTACATTATGACAGACAACCTTAGAAAATTATGGTGCTGGATGAAAATGATATCTGTACTTCAAAAGATATAAATTGGAAGACTAGTAAGATAAAAAATGTAATAAACGTAATTATAATGTGGATAAAATGTACTGCAGTATATGTATGATATAAATATGCTCTGAATGAAGTTGCATTTCTTTGTTGACATGGTTGTATTCTTTAAATATCATTGATTTGAATTAAGCTGTGAACTGTTGGGATACAAAATTTTATTAATATTTTATCTGCAGGGCATTTACTATATTTGATATCTACAGGTAAAGTTTTTATTTATTTTATTTTGGAAGCAAAATTTCTGTTTCATACTATTATCTTGTACTTGTTAAGATGATTGTGCCTCACAGATATGATATGTAGATCTCACATACAGAACAATGAAGATATTAAGTTACAATAATATTGTAAATGTTAAAATATATCATAAATAGTTGCAGATAAAATTTACTGCATATAATCTTGTCTTCAGTGGAACTTAAAATGTTGAATTATAGGTGTGTGTTTATTACTGTGTGGGGACTGGCTAGCATAGTGGTTGGAGCACTCATCTAGCAATTAAATGGTCAAGGGTTCATATCCCTTGCTGAGCAGGATTTTTTTCTGACCAATATGGCCCCAAGGTCGACCCAGCCTCGTAAAATGGGTGCCAGAGAAAATCTGGGCAAGAGAGGCAGCAAGGAAAGAAACTGGCCACCCTACCTCATATGCTGATGGCCCAGCATAATGAGGTCTCTAACACTTCATCCCCTATGGCACTTGCTATGGAACTATCTATCTATCTTTATTTATTACTGTAATTAAAATGGTCTGTAGTCTAAAAGTTGCATGTATTTCAAATTAACATTATTTTTATTCTCTCATTTATTTTATAATAATGTCTTCACATAAATGACTTATTATAAAACTCAGTATTGGTGAAGTCACCCATGAGAGGAGCTGTTTAACTCATAGTGTTGGTGAAGTCACCCGTGAGAGGAGCTGTTTAACTCACAGTGTTGGTGAAGTCACCCATGAGAAGAGCTGTTTAACTCACAGTGTTGGTGAAGTCACCCATGAGAAGAGCTGTTTAACTCACAGTGTTGGTGAAGTCACCCATGAGAAGAGCTGTTTAACTTACAGTGTTGGTGAAGTCACCCATGAGAGGAGCTGTTTAACTCACAGTGTTGGTGAAGTCACCCATGAGAAGAGCTGTTTAACTCACAGTGTTGGTGAAGTCACCCATGAGAAGAGCTGTTTAACTCACAGTGTTGGTGAAGTCACCCATGAGAGAAGCTGTTTAACTCACAGTGTTGGTGAAGTCACCCATGAGAAGAGCTGTTTAACTCACAGTGTTGGTGAAGTCACCCATGAGAAGAGCTGTTTAACTCACAGTGTTGGTGAAGTCACCCATGAGAAGAGCTGTTTAACTCACAGTGTTGGTGAAGTCACCCATGAGAAGAGCTGTTTAACTCACAGTGTTGGTGAAGTCACCCATGAGAAGAGCTGTTTAACTCACAGTGTTGGTGAAGTCACCCATGAGAAGAGCTGTTTAACTCACAGTGTTGGTGAAGTCACCCATGAGAAGAGCTGTTTAACTCACAGTGTTGGTGAAGTCACCCATGAGAGAAGCTGTTTAACTCACAGTGTTGGTGAAGTCACCCATGAGAAGAGCTGTTTAACTCACAGTGTTGGTGAAGTCACCCATGAGAAGAGCTGTTTAACTCACAGTGTTGGTGAAGTCATCCATGAGAAGAGCTGTTTAACTCAAAGTGTTGGTGAAGTCACCCATGAGAAGAGCTGTTTAACTCACAGTGTTGGTGAAGTCACCCATGAGAAGAGCTGTTTAACTCACAGTGTTGGTGAAGTCACCCATGAGAAGAGCTGTTTAACTCAAAGTGTTGGTGAAGTCACCCATGAGAAGAGCTGTTTAACTCACAGTGTTGGTGAAGTCACCCATGAGAAGAGCTGTTTAACTCACAGTGTTGGTGAAGTCACCCATGAGAAGAGCTGTTTAACTCACAGTGTTGGTGAAGTCATCCATGAGAAGAGCTGTTTAACTCAAAGTGTTGGTGAAGTCACCCATGAGAAGAGCTGTTTAACTCACAGTGTTGGTGAAGTCACCCATGAGAAGAGCTGTTTAACTCACAGTGTTGGTGAAGTCACCCATGAGAAGAGCTGTTTAACTCAAAGTGTTGGTGAAGTCACCCATGAGAAGAGCTGTTTAACTCACAGTGTTGGTGAAGTCACCCATGAGAAGAGCTGTTTAACTCACAGTGTTGGTGAAGTCACCCATGAGAAGAGCTGTTTAACTCACAGTGTTGGTGAAGTCACCCATGAGAAGAGCTGTTTAACTCACAGTGTTGGTGAAGTCACCCATGAGAAGAGCTGTTTAACTCACAGTGTTGGTGAAGTCACCCATGAGAAGAGCTGTTTAACTCACAGTGTTGGTGAAGTCACCCATGAGAAGAGCTGTTTAACTCACAGTGTTGGTGAAGTCACCCATGAGAAGAGCTGTTTAACTCACAGTGTTGGTGAAGTCACCCATGAGAAGAGCTGTTTAACTCACAGTGTTGGTGAAGTTACCCATGAGAAGAGCTGTTTAACTCAGCTAAAGACCCACAACAGCTGTAAACTACCTGTTTCAAACCTGTCTTCTCGGGGGTGGGGGGGATGGTGTGAGGGCCAGTATATTTTATGTTTTTTTCTGAAAATGAAGCACATTGGTTGGATGGGCTGTTTACTTGCACAAAACTAGATGAACAGATAATGGATTAGACAGATATTGTTAGCAGCATTGTGAAAGCAAGAAAGACATAAAAATTGAAACACACATATCATGGCATTGTTACTTAGGACGAAAGAGTGGGTAGTAAAATATAGTGATGTCAGACACAAATGTAATTTAGATGTTACAAAAATAAGTGTAAACTTTTGTCATCAGTTGCTGTATGCTGACAGAAGTAACTGTAAATGTTTGACATTAGTTGCAGGACACTGACAAAAGTAACTAAATATATGTGACATCAGTTGCTGTACACTGACAGAAGTAACTGTAAATGTTTGACATTAGTTGCAGGACACTGACAAAAGTAACTAAATATATGTGACATCAGTTGCTGTACACTGACAGAAGTAACTGTAAATGTTTGACATTAGTTGCAGGACACTGACAAAAGTAACTAAATATATGTGACATCAGTTGCTGTGAGAGACATACATTAAGGAGAGAGCTGAAGCACCCACAGATCTGTACAAAGCTGATGATCCTAATCAGTATTTTAAAACACCCAGAATGTTTATGTTAATATATAATTACACCATGTTTTATTGTGTTATGTGATATTTCACAGCTGGTTCACTTCTTCCAGTATGCATGTTTATGGTAAGTCAGTGTGTAACTTCAAATAATAATTCGTGAATTTATTTCAGATTTGTTTAGTATTCCTTATTTCTCATTCCCTAGTATCAGACAAATAGTGTTTGTATTTTACCTGAAATTTAACTATCTCCATGTCATTTCCTTCAGTTACTTCCAGAAATTCAGTGACCTCCATGTCATTTCCTTCAGAGCTAAAACGTGGGCCTTCCTGTTTGTACCGACATGGACGTTACATGGCTGAGCGGGTGTCTTCATATTGAGAGGGGGTCCCTTCATAAAATCCATTGTAACAAACAGACTCCTTCATGAACATGTGTGAATCTCATATTAAAATAAGTGAAAATGAAAGAAGATTCCATAAATGAAGTTATTTATCATTTAAAAAAACAAAGAATAAAACAAAAAAACAACTGGTATGAAAAGATGGAACGATTTTTGGGCGCTAAAATTATTTTTTAGGGCTGAGCACTAAAATCAAAGTTGTACATACCTTAAATGTGCCAGAATCCAATGCAAAATATGTATATCAGTACAGAAGCATCGATATTTGGGGATACTTTTGATATCCAATAAATCTTAACAGGTCTACAGATGTGAGAAACACATTTAGTAAGATAGGTCTAATTGATCAGCATGACCATTCTACCAACCGATCTAAAAAAAAACTTGAAAATTACGCTCCATTCCATCCATTTCAAGATTTCCTTCATCATCCGGCGTAACAGGATGCAAAACCCTAGCTTAACTTTGTATTCAGAAGAGTTCTGGTTGGTTAAATGAAAAGTTACATCGAGTTTTCAATGAAAAAAATCGGAAGCCTTATAGGGTGACCTGGGTGCAATGCGTAAACAGCAAGCCTATAGGGCAACCTGGTAGCAATCTCCATGTCATTTCCTTCAGTTACTTCCAGAAATTTAATGACCTTCATGTCATTTCCTTCAGTTACTTCCAGAAATTTAATGACCTTCATGTCATTTCCTTCAGTTACTTCCAGAAATTTAATGAACTTCAAGGAGTATTGGTTTCATATCACTTTATATTATTTTAAAGTGTATGTTATCTGTTTATTGAAGTTTGAAAACCTGCTACACAAATACATTCAGATATAAAAAGTTCTACTTTATTAATAACCAGCATCAAAGAGCAATTGAACATTTGTTTAAATCACTTAGCTTTTCTCTTTGAATTTTGCTCTCATCTCAGATCATAAAAATATAATCTATCTCAAATATTTACTTACATGTTCATGTATAAACTCTGGAGAGTTATAACATGCAAGCATGTGTTAGGAACAGAGTAGGAAATGTTGCTTATTCAGTTTTTTGTTCCACAATTATCTCCTGGTTTAAGCAAGCACAGAAAACTCACTTTTAGCAAGTAAAGAATATACATAAATAATCATCAGTTGTTTTTTTTTAATTATATGTACACCTGCATTTTTTTTCTGGAGTGTCTGAGTAGTGAAGTGGTTAGTATTGAGTCTCTCATTGTGAAAGTAGTTAGTATATGAGTCTTTCATGGTGAAAGTGGTTAGTATATGAGTCTCTCATGGTGAAAGTGGTTAATATATGAGTCTCTCATGGTGAAAGTTGCTGGCAGGTCACAAAAGATATGGACACTAATGCCCGATCTCCTAGGTGCCTATATGGCATAGTAAGGATACCTTTAACTTTTTTTTTTCACATTGTTTTGTAGCTGAGGATAGTGAAGAGATCACAGAAAAGGAATGTGTAGAGGCAACCTATCAGTTCTACATGAAAAGTCAAGTTAGACATATCACAGACAGCATAATGTGCCATAATTGCACTCGGTAAGTATTTTTCCCCCTCCTTATTTGTGAATTTTCAAAAATATTCACATTTTTCCCCAGCTTAAATGTTTTCCCTGTACTTTGTTTAAATATTTAAAAGAAAAAGATCTGAAGAAAATGCAAGGGTATAAGTGAAAGAGTCTAAGAACATAAAACAAGAACCAAACTTCGGCTTTTCAATACAAATGTAAAGACTGTCCCACTATGTGGTGCAGAGACATGGGTTATGACCAAGACAATAGAGGATACAAACATTCATGAATTACTATTTGAGGAAGATTTTAAACATTAAATGGCAGGACAAGATCAGGAACGAGGAGGTCTGAGAAAGGACAGGACAAAACCTATGAACCTACAAATCATGTCTAGGAAGTGGAGGTGGATTGGCCACACTTTGAGGAAACCCAACACCAACATAGCAAAACAGGCACTGACATGGAATCATATAGGAAATTGAAAACGGGGAAGACCTATACTTACTTGGAGAAGAGAAATTATGACAGTGCTCAGAGACAAGGGATGCACATAGAAGGAAGCAGAGAATAATTCCAAGAATAGGGATGACCGGAGAGCCTTTATCTGTGGCCTGTGCTTATGTGAAAGGCGATGATGATGATCAAAAAAAAAAAAAAGAAGAAGAAGAAGAAAGGAGCAGAAGTGACAGGAGTAAATAATAAAATAAGCACATGAAAGTGGAAAATAAACAGGACCACGTCAGTAATTTGGCAAAACGTCAAGGACAATATAAATGAGAAAAATATGTTTTAAAAAAATGGAAGCTTAATTGATTGAGATCGTCATACAAGATGGTCAGGCACAAAATGTGCCTAAAGTATGGTCAGCAACAAAATGAAAGAAAACAAACTGCATTATGGTCAGCAACAAAATGAAAGAAAAACAGCGCATACAACAACTTCATAAAATGTTTTTACTGAATACTGTAGTGGAGTTTTTTTCAGTGCCCATTAAGACCAAAATGTAGTCATATAAAGTATAATGTAATAATATTAGTAAATAAATGCTGACAATGACCATTTCAGTGTAATGTATTGATGATATACTTGTATATAGACTTAACCAGTGATGATTTGTAATACTTTTCTGACAGGAAACAGAAACAAAGTTTAGCCAAGAGTAGCATTTCTCCTGTTATTAAAATGTGTAGCGTTTTTAATGCTTTAGAAGCTTGTAATGCACTTAACATTCATTTGTACAGTGAAACAATATGAGAAGAGCATATCTCATTGCTGATGGTTTTGATTTCTATAGTAACTTTACAGCTGTGATGTTGAACAAGACCAATCTACTTTTCATTGTTGTGGATAAAGCATGTGAAGAGTGTGAGGAGATATACCCTCCTGTATCTCAAGACCCTAAAGAGTTGAGTGAAACAGAGGAGGAGGATATTGTCTGTGAAATGGCAGAGAACCCAAGGAAAAGAATGCGACCCAGCAGTTGCTTTCATTATGACCCAAGGGTATGACCATGATGTGTTTTTGTTTGGAAGCCAGATTTATATATATATATAGATATATATATATATATTTATTCCCATTTCCATTTCCATATCATAAGGCATAATGGGGATATGGTGTTAGGCCTATATTTCCAAGACCATCGGCACATGAAAGTGTGATGTGGGTTGTGGGTGGTCAGTATCATGACTGGCCACATTTACTTTCCCAGATTTCTCTAGTGCCAGTTTTTAGAGGCAGGGTGGACCCCAGGGCCTTTTGGTGTGGCAGAACCAGGGAAAAAAACCCATATGCCTGGGACTTGAACCTGCTACCACCTGATTTACTGAGTGAGTGCCTAACCAGGAACCAGGTTGATTAAGATGCAGAGGACTGCTATTTTACTGTTTTACTCACCCAGAGATGCATCAGCAGCAGGCTATCTTGCTCACAACCGAGAGGCCCACAGGAGTGCTGTTAGGGAGGCAAAGTTCTGCAAGGGACATACAAATGAATGAGTGAATGACCTATCCAGAATTGTCAAAATTTAATTGAAACATTTATTTATCATTGATTTATGAAAAGATTTTAACTATACAATAAATTCAGAATTAGAAAGTTCACTAATACTACAAGTTTATCAGCTGTCCAAAGCCTGATCCTGGTTTTATTATTATTATTACATTAGGTCTGTCAACAGATATGATCCACTTGATTAGCTGGATATGATTGTTTACTCTCACACTAAAAATAAGTGTAGATGCTACATACCACCTTTTATCAGATGTTGATATTTAAATTTTGTCTTTGGGATGGGGCTGTATCTATCTTATAGATAGCAGGATACCTTTGGCTTGGGAGAAACATGACTGAATTCTAATTTCTTTGTTGTGCATATTTACACTGCTATAATAAGTAGCTACGGCTACTCAGAAGTTGGTAGGGTTCCAGGAATTTGTGTACTCATTATTTTTTTCACCATTTGTGAAGCTGTATAGAAACGGAAAAATTTCAGTCTTTATTTGGCTGAATTCTACAGGGTCAGACAATTAAATAATGAGACTAATTAAATAAAAAATAAAAAAAACAACAGTTGAAGATATAACCTGTATTTTATTCAAAGTAAGCCCCTTGTGCATTGATACAACGAGTGGCATGATCTAACAAACACTGGAATGGCCTCTGCAGTTCTTCTGTTGGTATGTCCCTTAAACCCGATGTTATGGCCCTTTGGATGTCATCAGTATTGTCAAAGAGGTGTCCTTTCAATGCTTCTTCTTCTTCTTCTTCGTTCGCATTGTCTGTCTATACCTGCAGTCCTGTCTCTTGGATAAATTTCACTGTTTTTTGTAATTCATGTATGGAACCATAGAGCTTATCTTCTTTAGTGATTTTACTGGGCCAGTAATTATTTCTCAGTGTTTCATAGTTGGTGCAGTTCTAGAGGATATGTTCCACAGTTTGGGGCACCTGGGCACATGTACATAGATTAGTAGTACCAACCTTAAACTTTGTATACATATGACTTCGGAGTCGGCTGTGTCCTGTTCGGAGACGGAAGATGGTGACTTGTTCCTTTCTGTTTAGCATATGATAGTCATCATGTGGTGGTGTTTGTGGCTTCCTGTAGGTTTTTATCATGCTTTTCTTCTGATTATAGGTGATTGGTATGTCTGGTTGCTCCATTTCAGTGCCCTCTTTGGCCAGATGGTCAGCTTTCTCATTGCCTGGTATCCCACAGTGGGAGGGAATCCATTGCAAAGTGACTCCATGTTGTAAGCCAATTTTTGACAAGGCATCCTTAAGGTCTGGTAGTTTGTTGCACTGAAGAGCTTCCAGTACTGATCTTGCATCTGTGAGAATTACTACAGGACATGTATCAATTCTGGAGTCTGATAGTTTTTCAACTGCAGCAATAATTGCCCTAACTTCTGCATCAAAGTTGTTGCAGTATTTTCCAGTGGGTATGGAAATCTTGTCAGTGGTGTTGTTTGGATATTCAATATGTGCTCCTGCCCCTCCATTCTTTATGGCATTGTGTGCAGATCCGTCTGTATACACACGTATCCAGGTGTCACATGGATATTTGTTATCTAGCACACTAAGTGTGGCTGTTGATCTTACAAGGCTGCTCTGCATCTCACCATTCTGCACACCTTTCACTTCAGTCTGAATAGTTATTTGTGTATAATCTGCTTCTTTCCATGGTGTATGCTCTGGTACAGATGATAATGGAGCAACTACAGATGGAAGATCAGGTATCAGCTTACGCATACGCTTGGCCTGGTGAATGAAGCTGCTTCTTTTAAGGCGACTTAATGCCAAGTTATTGAATCTCTCCTTCAGGGGATGGCTTACAGAGCTAAGGAATTTCTCTCCCATGGTTATGACCTTTGTGTCTCTACATTCCTTTAGCGGTTGAACACCAACTATTTTCTGCATTTCTACTATTGGTGTGGACCTCATGGCACCTGTGATAATCCGTAGTGACTGATTTTGAACCTTGTCTAGATTATGCAGCGTAGTGTTTGATGCTGTGCACCAAGATGTTGAGCCATATTCTAAATGTGATAGAATACTTTGCTGATATACATTCTTGAGGATTCTTTCACTAGCTCCCCATGTGGTTCCACTTAATTTTCTTAATATGGCTAGTTTTCTTCTGGCTTTTGCTTCTGCACTGTTAATGTGTTGCTTCCAAGTCAGTTTTGAGTCAAGAGTCACTCCTAAGTAAGTGCTTTCAATGCTAACTTTAATTTTGGGAATAGCAAATAATTGCAGGGAGACAAATCTGGGGAATAGGGTGGATGGTTGAGAACACACACTTGTTTTGGGGCCAAAAATTCCTGTACAACTACTGCCTAGGGAGCCAGTGCATTATCATGAAGAAGGAAAAAAACTGCCAGATGTCGAATACTCGGGTCGGACTCAGAGAATCCATTTCAAAATACTTAAATAAACTTTAGCAGTGACAGTCTGTCCTTCTGGAATAAATTCTTTGTGAATAACTCCTTTGCTGTTGTAGAAGCACACCAACATTTTCTTCACTTTTGACTTTTGAGGACAAAATTTGTTGCCTTTTGGTGGTGATGATGATGACTTCCACTGAGCACTTTGACTTTTAGTCATGGGATGTTGGATCATGAGGCAGTCTTGGTGGTTAGAAGCGAATGAAGAAGAAGTTGTGGGATCATAATGGAAAATTCTTGTTTCATCCTGTGTAACAATTAAATTTAAGAAATGTTTATTTCTGTGACTCATTTTGATGATGTCTTTTGTGTACTCAACACACTGATGTTTTTGGTCATCAGACAATGAATGTGGTACAAACTGGCAAGCAACTTTTTTTCTTGCCCAAATCTACCACTAAACTTTTACGAATGATCTCTCAGTTAACACCAGATTCATCTGCCATCATCCTCATAGTCAAACAGCGATCTTCTTGTATCCATTCTCTGACTTTTGCTATGAGTTCCTCATTACGAACAAAAATTGGGCATCCATGTCTAGTTGCATTTGTAATGGTTTCCACACCATTTTCGAATCGTGAATACCACCTGAATTTCTGTGCATGAGATAAACAGTTATCCCCATAAACTTGTCGCATCAACTCAACTATCTCAGTGGCACTTTTTCCGAGTTTTAAACAGAATTTAATGTTAGCTTTTTGCTCCATGCTGATTACTTGACAATGCACCTCTGACTAGGTCAACAAAATGGCGGCTTGTTTGTCGTCTGCTTATCAGGTGGCGATGGAAAGTTGCCAGATCATAGATGAAGGTTGCCTCTTTGGATTCCATGCTTTGCTTCACAGATGATATTTTTGTCTTGGCCATAATAAAATCAATTTCATTACTTAATTGTTGGACCTTGTAGACAAATAATTAGTAAATTCCTATTCTTAAATTATCACAAGTGTCATGTGCTGAGTTTTGAAAGAGTTAGCTTGAAACGTGTCAGAAGTTGATCATAACTCACTTTCTGTTTTAGAGGGCACCTCTATAAAAGCTTCTCTACAACCATGCTCTTTATGATGAATTAAATGTTACTGGTTTTATTTTCAAAAATGGATCATTTAACAGTTGTCATTACTTCTGCAGGAAGATGTGTCTGAATGTGGCTGCACAAATCTGCAAATTTCAAAGATGGCAATCTTCCTTGTTCTGACATTAGTGATGATGTATATAGTGGAGAGTGCAACGTGATGGAACTTCTGGTTCATGGATTCATTGTCTGACAGGTCTCACATTACTCTTCTAGCTTTGGTTGCAAGACCTGCAGTAGAAGGGGCTATGAATTTGAGGAACCATTACTTGCAGTATCATTCTTTTTGTATTCCTCTTGTTACCTTTTTCCAGTCTTGTTATTGTTTGCAGACTTATATTGTCTTTGTATATATGTTAAAACAATATTTACATTAATGAAAATAAATACAATTTTTTACAAATATCAACCTTATGGTATAAGAATGCACACTTTTGATAAGTTGTATAGCTTGTTGATGTTTGATAAATATTTTTATAGTAAGATTTATGAACTATCAGAGTATAGTAAATATGCTTCTTGGTATGCTTTTGTAGGCAAGGAATATTGGGTAAATATAACTGATGTAGTTGTAACTTTGACAGAACTGTTTGGTTTGTATGCTAGTTGTGATTGGAAGTTTTTTTTGTCCATCAGTGAATGATTGAAAAGTTTCTTTTGTAGCTGGATTTCATTTTGAAATGTATACTTTTTTTGTAACAAAGGTTCCATAAAAATGTGTTTAACTTCTGCAGTGAATGTGAACTAGGAGTGAGAAATACTTAAAAATGATGGTGAAATCTAGAAGAAACTGCAAGAAATGTTGTAGTCTTGTATCTTCCAAACTTATAAAAATTATCTGGGAAAATGCTCACTGTGTTAGCAAACTTTGTTTAAAAAAAACAAGAATCTGGTAAGAAAGAAGAATAACTCAGTTTGAAATGTGTGGAAATAAAAGAGGAATGGGCCATATTTAGTTATCTCACGCAGAAAAATAAAATTGCTGAAAACTAATGACAAGAACTTGAAAGGTAACTAAAAAAAAGCAAACATGTTAACGGTTTTGTGACATGGAGGCTTTGTTCATTATTACTGCATTAACTTTTTTTTTGTGGCTGGATGATGTAACTTATCTTCTAGCTTTTGATTACATGCAACTTCCTTGCACTGTTTACAGCACATTTTGTGTACTTGAAGTGAGGCATCATATTATAAACCATGTAATGAGGAGGACAGTTGAAAATATTGGCTAAAATGAGCAAGCTTTTGAGGTTAAGAGTATTGGTGAAGATGAAGAGTATTCGTGATGCTATAGGGAAATTAAAAATTACTTGTGACATTTGTATCACTTTATGCTTTAGTAGGTTTAACACAATGTTTCATCTAACTGTAGTTGCTGTTAAATTTTCTCTGTGCACAAGAATTCCTTGTGCACATAATACAGAAATAATAAAAAATATAGGAGCAGTCATGAGACCAAGATCATGCTATGTGCAAGCATGCACACATGCACAGGCACATAAATACACACACTCAAGATAATAGGAACATTGGAAGTATGAAGGAACATTAGAAAGTAGCTTGCCATTGTCCTGTATAGAACTAGACTGACAGCTTTCAAATCAGAACAAAGCATATTAAGTCTCACCAGATATACAGTTACTGTAGTCTTAAGTTTATATACTAGCATTGTTTTTTAAGCATACTTTTCAATTTTTCATAAATTCTTCATGAAATATCTTTGAGTACATCTTTTAAAAGTCACAGCTACCAGTTTTTTGTTTTCATTTCATAATGTCTTGTTTCACACTCTGCATATTCTGAAACCATATTTTAATGTTATGTTTTCTGTCTGTGAAGTGAAGTAAGTTATACACTTCTGGTATTTTTTTCTTTATATCAATTAAATATGTTGAGCACTGAATCAATTCCAGTGTCATTTCACATGTTTTATTTGGAGGATGGATGCTACCAGTAGATCAGCTAGGCAGCTACAGTTCTCAGAGAAATGCATCGTTGACATCTGAGTGGCCTTGTAGTTAATCTTGTAAAAGAGTGCAGTATAGCCAGACATCTTTACTGATTGCTTGTACACCTACACCTCCACACCTGATTTGTGCCAGTAAAATGACCTCAGAATTAACGGATGCTGTATGGCTTCACCTAACAGATAGGAATGTCTATCAGCAATATGAGCCACATCAGAGGTCATTCTGTGTATTGAATTTTTTTAAAAAAACCAGCCTATTCACAGAAAGTTAGTCTTGGGTGTAACAGTTATTACAGTGTGAAAGTCTTTCAGTAGAAACAAATCTGTTATATTTTGAATTTCAGCTTAAAACATTTGTAAAAAATCGTTCCCCAAATTGTGTAACTATTTAGTTTTTTTTATAAGTGATATATCTAAAGTATATTGAAAATATATACATATTGAAAAGCAGAAACCACTAATACTGAACTTCATAGACTTTAAAAAGGCATTTGATAGCATACACAGAGATTCATTATGGAGAATTTTAAGTCTATATGGAATACCATCTAAAATTGTCAAAATCATTAAGGACTTCTACAATGGATATGTTTGTGCAGTCAAAACAGAAGAAGGGATGAGTGAATGGTTCCAGATTGAAACAGGTGTGAAACAAGGATATATACTGTCTCCTTGGCTTTTTGGAATTACAATAGACTTCATAATGAAAAAATGCTGCACAGGTAACACAGGTATTGACTGGGTACATGGGACCCAACTAGAAGATATTGATTTTTCTGATGTCATAACTCTTATCAGTAACAATGTGAATTCCATGCAAGAAAAAACAGATAGCCTGTCTTCACTGGCTAGCAAAATAGAACTTGAAATTAACAAGGACAAAACAAAAATAATGAAAATTCCCATTAACTCTTCCCGTGCCCAGAAAAAAAAATGCGGATGTTCCTGTCCGTGCAACACAAAAACCGCGGGTCTTGATATGTTAGGGGGTATAGTTGTAAAATGAAATGGAAAACAGTATTTACATGTACTTCCGTGGACTTATTATGTTTCAGTTATAACTAAATGTGTGAAAATTTCATAAATGCAGAGTTTTTTAGGAAAAAAGAAGTAATGTGATGTTTTTAGACAATGATTGTGCCCAGCTCACCATCGGCTAAGTCTATATATGCACTGCTTACCATTTGAGATGTCTAGATCTACTTGTTGATCTTGTATTGTGATTCTATGATACATTCTCGCTAATTTAATGTCTGAAATAACCTCCTAACTACTTCTCCAGTCATCTAATATGTCTAGATCTACTTTGGATACATTCAAGAGCAGTGGGGTGGTCACAGGCCATGTCCATAATCTACATCATCAAAAATTGAAAATTTTCGATGTTTCTCTTCCTTTTTCTCACTTGGCATCGCTCGTAACTAAGGACTCTTTCACCATTTTGAAAAGTGTCACCGGAAACGCGGACGAAATATGTATAATCTAAATATTACACAAGTTGTTTTATTGAAACAAATGAATTGTCACTATAATGACAACTCAGTAACTAGAAGTTATCACCATAGCGACTATGGCGCGGGAAGAGTTAATCAAAATGAAAAAATACATGTAGAAAGGACAGATATTGAAGAAGTCAGTCAGTTTGCATACCTTGGCAACTACATAGACCAAGATGGTGACATCAGAAAGGAAGTTAGAATTAGAATTGTGAAAGCAGCATTGATCTTCAAGAATCTTGAGAACATATGGAAGTTATAAGCACAAAAACCAAGTTAAGACTATTCAGTTCAAATGTAATATCCACCCTCATTTATGCATGTGAAAGCTGGAAAACAACTACGGAAATAGACAAGAAATTAGACTCTTTTGAAAACAAATGTCTAAGGAAAATACTCTGCATCAAGTGGAGTGAATTCAAGAACAATGCAGAGATAAGACAGATGACTGAACAACAACCAGTCTCATGGGTGATCAGGAAAAGGAGATGGACATATGTTGGTCATGTGATGAGAAGAAATGATCACAGATCACAAATCAAGCTATCAAGTGAAACACAACAGGCCAGAGAAAAAAAGGCAGACTGCATGAAACTCTGAAGAGGACATTGTTAAGAGAGGCCAAATTAACAGACATAAAATCCCTTGATGGGGTTGAAAGACTCGCTGAAGACAGGAAAAATTGGTGAACTACCTTGTGAGCCCTATGTGACGTTTAACAGCACGGGAAGGATATAAGATAAAATCTAAAGTATCTGTCATGAGCACAAGAGAACATATCATATGGCATCTCTTCTACATTTTTAAGGATGAAAAATAGGAAGTTTTAATGTATTTCATGGTTGTATCAGAGATTGTTCATGGGAGAAAAAAAGAAAAGCCATTGAGATGTTTCCTTTGTTTTTAAAGAGTTCATACCAAAACTAAAACCACTGTTGGATCTGAGGAACTCCAAGATACAGGAATTAGCAATCTCAGTACAAGATCCTAGATTCTTTCTTGAGCCCACAGTTTCCTATAATGAAGTCAAGATTCCTTTTATTAGTTATATCCAGTGCCTAGTCTCTAAGTGGTATCTGCTTCCAAATGAAAGGCAAAGCAAAGGCATTATACACAAGGCACTTGTGTACTGGGTAAAGTAGACCAGGTATTCGTATAAAAATCCATTGCCACATATACACTTTTGAAAATATTGAAAATACATTGAAAATATTATAACAACAGGAAAAATAGAAGGAAGAAGACCAAGAGAAATGATACTAGACGGTCTGACAGGATGGTGTGAGAGGAGATCACCAACTGAACTGATGGCCTGCATGAAGGATCGGGTACTCTGGAGAAGCATAATAGCCAACGCCAGTCGGCACGGCACCTGATGATGATGATGACATATACACTGATTATAGCAGAGCTTATAATGGCTAAATTGTATGTTCCTTCAGAAGCAGAGAAATGTAGAAGAGTAGGCAGTGTTTGCTAGCATGGACATAAGTAAATAGATACATATATTTTGTTCCATGCTGGCTGACTTAGAAATGCCGCTGAAACTTTATGCAGAAGCCATAGTTAAAAACAGGATATATGTGTGTGAACTGGGTATGCTGTTTCTGGTGCCTTCCAGCAGAGAACTGTAGATTACTAAAGTGATGTATATTGTTTGTTCTTGTATACGAAACTGGCATTTATATATGTTAATATTTTGTAAAAATTGTTACTGCTGATAACTCACACTGTAGCTGTGTTTCACACAAGTCTATACACTAGATCATTTAATCACCTTTCTGTTACATGGAGAGCAAAAGTTCAATGCATTTATATATGTTTGCAATGGCCATTGTGGCCTTCCACTACCTTAGGATGTTTCAAACTTCACAATGCTCATCTGTTTCATTGTACATATTTTCACAGTTTAACATTGTATATCAGTGTGATATTTAACTGCAATTATTGATACCTTTTCCTTCTACTTGTATATACTTATACAAAAATGAGGGTCCAAACTATATATGCCAATTTGTCCATGTTATTGTTGTTTTTTTTTTTAATCTTATCATTTTGATGTCATGGCTTTCTAGTCATGCATATCAGTCAGATTTTAAAGATTCTATTTTGACTTCTTGTGACAAATTTGCCAATATAAAATGTTACATCATTTAACTGTGTGTTGAGTGACAAAGTACACACATAAATTTACTGGCCCATGATTGAATTGTTAATGCCGTTTTCTCAATACTAAATGCTCACTCAAACTACTAGTGTGTGAGGTTCTGCTTCCAGTCACATCTGAAATTCTTGTTCTGTAAATATTCAAGACCAGTCCTACAATTCTTCTCTCTCACGTTGGCTGTATACAAGCCTCATTTACCAAGTATGCTGAAAACTACTGTTCTGCACACTTTAAAGAAAACAACAGTAATGCAGTGTTCTGATATCTAAATTATCTGTGTAGTCTAGTAATTAACAGTTCAAAGAGTGTAGTTTATGATTACTTGTAAGAGTTTGATTTCCAGTGACAAAACTCCAGAGTTTATATGGCACCATTTTGGTCCTTGGCATCATAGAACAAGATAGTTACATGGAACACATGCTTCAGCATGTGTTTTATTCATGGATACTTCATGCCAAGTGTTTAGCAAGATGTTTGTCATCTAGCTTGATAGCTACCTGTCCAGCACGTATGAGGTTCAAAGCTCAGTCATTCTCTTGTGATTTTCCCTTATGTCATGTCATTGTGCTTGTATTTTGTTAAGTACCCCACTATTTTTGCACTTATTTTTGGCAGTTTTTACTTTTTTTAAAAATAATCTCTGTACTTCATCATTGCTGATTGTTACATTCTGGTTACTTCTACAAATGAACTGACACTGAATTTTTTTTTTTTTTTAAACATGGCAAAATCATGCACTGAGAATTGACAAAAGTAAATATATTCAAATAAATTGTTATGCTTGGCTAAGACTTAAAGTCATTTTACAGACTGTATGTTTTAAGTGAAACTGTCAGCGTGGAATGATACTGCAGCAGTTTAATCAAGAAAAAAGCATACACTGTACAATAATATATAGATTCATATGAGGGAAAAAAAAATTACCAAATCTAAATGTATCCATTAGTACAGGACTGACATAGGGCACAGTGCTACCAGGCATCAGTGCAGATACATTTTAAATATATTTTCAAGTGGCTATAGATCTATACCAGTTTAGCAACACATAAGGTAGATAGAGGTGTATGGTGCAGTTTTACAAAGTGAGGGAGGAAGTGAGCAAGGTGAGAAAAAAACGAATATAAAGTATGAGAATGTATAAATGAAAAACATATAACATCCGATATTTCTGCGTGAGCCTTATTCGAGGATACATACACAATGAAATACAAACACATAGAACTTATCTGAAGTGTCTTGCTCGCAGTGAGAAGCAGAAATGTGTGTGGAAGAAGGAGGAGGAAAAAAAGGAGGAGGAAAAAAACCCACGCTGCCTACAGACAAAAGATTCCCGATAGAGCCAATCATAATGAAGAAGCAGAGAGAGGGGAGGAGAACAAGTGGGAGAAAGGGGTTGGGGGAAGGCAATAGAAACATGATAGCCACTAGAGGTGTCGGGGGGGAGAGAGAGGGGAGGGAAAAGGGGACGCGGAGAGATAATGAATGAAGAACACCTACAGGGAGAAAATGTGAAACTAGTGAATAGGACAAGACCAATATGTTGGCAGAGAAGGAAATAGGATGGTGGTAGGGAGGGGTAGCATAGAGAAAGAAAATAGAGTATAAAAAAGGCCAGTGGAAAAATAAATAAGTTACAGAAAGCTGAAGACATTGTTAATTCCAGCTGGGTGGTGACAGCCAGTTTGGAAAATAAGGCGCTGTTCTAGGACCCTCCGAGATCGTACATCTGCGGAACAAGAGCGGATCGCACTACAATCTCGGAGGGTCCTATAACAGCGCCTTATTTTCCAAACTGGCTGTCTCCACCCAGCTGGAATTAACAATGTCTTCAGCTTTCTGTAACTTCTTTATTTTTCCACTGGCCTTTTTTATACTCTACTTTCTTTCTCTATGCTACCCCTCTCTACCACCATCCTATTTCCTTCTCTGCCAACATATTGGTCTTGTCCTATTCACTAGTTTCACATTTTCTCCCTGTAGGTGTTTAAGTTCTTCATTCATTATCTCTCCGCGTCCCCTTTTCCCTCCCCTCTCCCCCCCCCCCCCCCGACACCTCTAGCGGCTATCATGTTTCTATTGCCTTCCCCCAACCCCTTTCTCCCACTTGTTCTCCTCCTCTCTCTCTGCTTCTTCATTATGATTGGCTCTATCGGGAATCTTTTGTCTGTAGGCAGCGTGGGCTTTTTTCCTCCTCCTTTTTTTCCTCCTCCTTCTTCCACACACATTTCTGCTTCTCACTGGGAGCAAGACACTTCAGATAAGTTCTATGTGTTTGTATTTCGTTGTGTATGTATCCTCGAATAAGGCTCACACCGAAATATCAGATGTTGTATGTTTTTCATTTATACATTCTCATACTTTATATTCGTTTTTTTCTCACCTTGCTCACTTCCTCCCTCACTTTGTAAAACTGCACCATACACCTCTATCTACCTTATTTATTTAAACCAGTTTTACTGCAGTCGCCATCCCTTTTATCTAGCAACACATAGTAGACTTTCAAAGTAGTTTCCATTTATCTTGCTTAAAATTCTCTGTACACAAACATGAAACTAGATTATACAGTTGTATGATAGTTTAAACTCTAAGTTCGATGGTTTTTCAGCAAAAATTTAGCTGTATGTCATTTATTTCTGTTTTATTTCTTTATTACTTTGTAATTAAACACTGTTCATAGACAAGAAAGAATTTTCTAGAAGCTTCTCATCATCATCAGAAGCCGTGCCGACTGGCGCTGGCTGTTATGCTTCTCCAGAGTACACGATCCTTCATGCAGGCCATCAGTTCAGTTGGTGATCTCTTCTCACACCATCCCGTCAGACTGTCCAGTATCATTTCTCTTGGTCTTCCTCTTGATCTTCTTCCTTCTATTTTTCCTATTGTTATAATATTTTCAATGCCCCCTCTTCTCATTGCATGTCCTATGAAAGTACATTGTCTCTCTCTTATCTTTTTGACAAGGTTTTTTGTCTCTCCAGCTCTTCTCATACATTCATCATTAGTTATTTTTGCTGTCCAGGGGATTCGCAACATTCTTCTAATAAACCACATTTCTGCTGCTTCCAATGATTTTTGTGCAGACCTGCCTATTGTCCATGATTCACTTTCATATAACAAGATAGGTTCAATATAGCATTTTAGGACTCATTTTCTAACATTCATTGATAAGGATGTGTTGGCTAATATGTTTCTCATTCTCTGAAATGCAGTCTTTGCTTGGCCTATTCTGTTCCTAATTTCTGTTCTGCATTTCCCATCTGAAGTTATTACTGCTCCACGGTATTTGAATTTCTGCACCTGCTTTAGAATAGTTCCGTTTAATTTTATACTGCTTGCTGGTGAATTCTGTTTCTTAGATATAACCATAGTCTCTTGTCTTTTTTTTTGATGTTCAAAGTAAGGCCTTTCTGTTCACTTTCTTTGGCGACTTTATCCAAGAGATTTTGCAGGTGTTGTTGGTTCTCAGCTATCAGTACTGTATTGTCAGCATACCAAAGATTGTTAATATTGTATCCTCCAGTTTTTATGCCTGGTTCTGTGATGATCATTCTTAGAATATTCTCGCTGTAGAGAGAAAAAAAAGGTCTGGAGATAGTACACATCCTTGTCGCACCCCTTGTTTTATAGGTTGATATTTTCCAGTTCTGTTTTCAACTCGAATTGCTGCTTCTTGCTGCCAGTATAGATGTTTTACACTCCTCAGGTCTTTGCCATCTATATTGATGTCTTCAAGCATTTTAATAATTTCATTATGTTTCACCTTGTCGAATGCCTTGGTGTAATCAATGAAGCATAAGAAGAGATCTTTCTGTACTTCTAAAGCTCTTTCTGTTAGTGTTCGTAAAGCATAAATGGCATTGTGTATTCCCTTTCCTTCAACAAATCCAAACTGTTCATCTGCTATTTCCATTTTTATCTTTTTCCTTGTTCTTCTCATAATGATTCTCAGAAGTAGCTTCGTTATGTGACACAAGAGGCTGATAGTCCGGTGGTCATCACATTCCTTTGCACCTAGTTTCTTTGGTAGTGCTATAAACGTGGATTTAATCAGGTCACTGAGAATACAACCACTGTTGTAAATGTCATTCAGTAACTTGGTTATTATTTTTATTCCTGTCTCCTCTAGTGCCTCTATTTCTTCTATTGTTATATTATCAGGCCCAGTTGCTTTTCCTTTCTTCATGTGTTTGATGGCATCTATGATTTCATCATCAAGTATTGGTGGTCCATCACAGTTTTCAGTATCTGGTGTTAATTCTGGTCTTTTTCCTCCATAAAGCTCACCAATGTACTCTGTCCACAATGTCCTCTTTTCCCGTTAACATTTTACCTTCTTTTGATTTCAGGCATCTTGTGGTATATTTTGTTTTCCTGCCTGTGAGTTCACTGATTCGTTTGTGCATGTTTTTTGCTGTCTTTATTATGAGAGCCCTCTATCTCTCTGCACTGTTCATTTAATCACACTTCCTTTGCTTCTCTGCATTTGCATCTTATTTCTTTATTCATCTTGCTATATTTTTCCTCGTTATTTTTACTCCTCCTCCTCTTGTCCATCAGTCCTAAGGTGTCATCTGTCATCCATTTATTTTTAAAGGCTTCTTTTTTTTTGGTGGTATTATCTCCTTAACAGTTTTGTGGATAGAATCTCTTAACATTTCCCATTGTTCATCTATACTATTTATCTTTGCTATTGCATTGTATCTATTTGTTATAATAACTTTATATTGTTCTCGCAGTTCTTGGTCATTTTTAAGGATGATTTTAACAATAATGATGATGATGAGCTTCATTTTGTGTTATAGAGGAGTAGAAAATTCGCTTAAGTCACTGTTGCAATTTTGAAACTTCAAGATTTAATTGGTTTAAAAAAAAAAAAAATGTAATTATCGAACATGCAGTAATTCCTAGTTTATGATGGTTTACATGTGATAGTATATGTAATATATAGCAAATAAATCTAGATTAACTACTGATGAAAATCTTTAGTGGATTACATGCTGGGCTCTAATCAGTACAGCAGTGCTGAGCCCGTTACCATTTTAAAAAATTTAGTTCAAAATAAAAGGACACATATGTAGTCTGACGTGCAGTGCTCTTATTAATACAGTATTTAGAGTATTAAAAAATGGACAAGTTTTAAAAAAAAAAGATTAAAAATTTAAACTGTTTTTTTTTCATATTCAGCTGATACATGGTAAGATTATTTAATCTGTTCTTAAGGAGTTTTAAAATAATTTTCATAACATCTTGATGCAGTTATCTCTGGTGTGATTAAAAATAGGAGCAGAATAAATAAATTTGGGTGTTTTGTGCTCTCCTGTGTCACTAATTGATTTCAGATAGGTAAATGGCACTTCTGGTTCCAGCATGGCGGAAGGGCGAATGTGACTGTTGATGATTAGTTCCCTTTCTTTATGCTTTGTCTGCACCAATTTCGTTATGTTGCGGGTTGGGAGTCTGGGGACATTTGGGGAGATGTATGCATTCATTGTGCACAGATCACTTTTCATCATTGTGCATGGACATGATCTGGGACAATTGTTGTGCATTCCAGGAAATGTCACTGGCACAGGTGGTGGAGCAGTTACGGAATATTCTTGTTTGCTGTGATGTAGAAACTGTACTGAACCTGAACCTAACTAGAGAAATGACTGACCGACTTATTAAACTTGATGGAATCATCAGTGTCATAGCCTTGATAGAAATTTTTTACAAAACTGCTTCTTTTTTTGGTTGATGCTGAGTAAAAGTTCAACTGTCCTTTCAGTTAAGCTTATCATCAGCAATGTTCTTACTGACTCTGCATTTTATAAAAATTTAACTTCTCTGAAAACTGTGTAATAAGAAATATCAGTCAGTCATTTGTATGTCCCTTGTGGAACTTTGCCTCCCTAACAGCTCTCCTGTAGGCCTCTCAGTTGTAAGCAAGATGCCCTGCTGCTGATGCATCCATTTGCACTTCTTCTCTAAATCATCATGATGTTTAATATGTCCAAAATATTTAAGTTTCCTTTGTTTAATCCTCTTTACTAGCCAACCTTCTTCAATATTAAGTTCTTGTAGTAAGGATATATTTGTTCTATTTTGTGTCCATGATATTTGATGAACTCTTCTGTAGCATTTACTTTAAAAGGCATTTATGTGTTTCTCATCTGCTTTGTTAAGTGTCCAGGTCTCACAGGCATATGTTGCGATGGGAAAGATGCATGCCCTTAAAAATCTTATTTTTGTGGTTCTGTCTGTTCCTCTCCACAGCCTCTTTAGTTGTTTTACTTTTTGGAGAGCGATAGATTTCCTCCTTTTATTTTCCCTCATTATATCTCCATTATTAGTTAGTAATGATCCAAGATATTCAAAACTCTCCACCTATTCTAATTTTTCCTCATTGATAAGTATTTCAGCTGCCATATTTGTTTTGTCAGTTGCCATCAATTTAGTTTTCTTCGCATTGTGATAGAGGTTTTGCTCTTCACTATTCTTATGGACTGACATAATTAGTTTTTCCATTCCTTTTTGTGGTGTGGACAGTAATACTGTGTCATCAGCATATCTAATCTCTGGTATGTCATAATATCCAGTTGTTATGGCATCATAATATTCTTTGTCTACATCTTGTCTAACATTCATCAGAAAATATCATCATCATCATCGGTATGCTGATGACACATTACTGATAGCTGAGAACCAACAAGACTTGCAAAATCTCTTGGATAAATTTGCTGAAAGAAGTCTTCTTCTTCTTTCTCTTCTACCACCAAAAATCGCACTGTGATCCTACTGAATTTACGCCTGTGGTCCTCGTTAGGCCCCGTGGTCTCCTGTGTGGTCCCTGAAAGGACCACACGAGATCCACGAGAGGACCACAGGGGGTTCAGAGTATCGCAGGGCTTTAGCCTGTATTCTTGGTGGGTCTCTGAAGCGGATTGCGTGACACCGTGGTTTTCATTGCACCAGTTTAGTCTAGAGTTGGACTTTCTCACCGGAAGACCTCGACGTGTTTAGGATATCAGTGCATCCCCGCTGGGTGAGAGGTGGTAGCCCACCCAGGCCAGAGTTGGACCTTCTCACAGGAAAACCTCGATGTGTTTTGAGATACCCGTGTATCACCGGCGGGTGAGAGGTGGTTGCCCATCCAGTCCAGAGTTGTACTTTCTCACCGGAAAACCTCATCGTGAGTAGGATACGCAAACATCCCCGCCGGGTGAGAGGTGGTTGCCTATCTAGACTGCCCTGGTCCAGTGTCTCCGACTTCAGCATTTTGCGGTCGTGGCCGCTACCCTTCCTAGTTGTGACCAGGATGGAGCTTTTGTCCAGGAGGACGAATCCTCCCCACTAGTGACTTCCACCCCTGGGTTGCGCTGGTTTAGGCATATTATCCCAGTATGGGCGTGTTTGGGACGTGACCGACCTCTAGAGCAGAGGTACTGTGACATGCATAGCCTTCAAGATTCACCCCTGGTGTGAGCCGGTTTAGGCAGAATTCACCAGTATGGGCGTATATCGAGCGTGACCGACCTCTAGAGCAGAGGTGGCATGACATGTCTAGCCATCAAGTTCCATCCCTGGTGTGTGCCAGTTTAGGCATATTTCACCAGTGTAGGTGTATTTCGGACGTGGCCGGCCTCTAGAGCAGAGGTGCCGTGTTATGTGTAGCTCTCGCAGCGATACTACTGGACATGCCGATTAAATT
Organism: Achatina immaculata; assembly: GCA_009760885.1. NCBI lineage: Eukaryota > Metazoa > Mollusca > Gastropoda > Stylommatophora > Achatinidae > Lissachatina > Lissachatina immaculata. The sequence goes on from CM019716.1 coordinate 36,775,834, forward strand.
TCACTTTATCCTTTCCACCACCCTTTCACGTCGGCACCGCACAGCAACCTTTATTTCTTTTCCGCATTTTCTTCCTTGACCGGGAGGAGCTTCACGCGCGGCATTCAAAGAGTCTCGCCAGCAGTGCCTTAACCTCTGGGACAAGCCGGTTCATGCATTTCGCCCCATATGACTGCACTCAGGACGTGGCCGACCTCCAGACCAGAGGTGCCATGATTTGACTGTTTGCTTCGCCTTATCCTTTCTACCACCTTTTCCGCAGTGATGCTGCGCGGCAACCTCATTTGCACCTTTCTTCATTGGCCGGGAGGAGCACCGCTCCACGCACGGCAGCTGAAAAATCTCGCCAACAGCGGCAGATGAGCTACCAAACATGCCACTCATCTACCCTAAGTATCTGGATTTCAGTCACCAGATATTCGCCCTCGCCCCTTCTCCTGTCAGTTTAAACAGTTCTGCCACGGGAAGGCCAGGAGCTGGACTTGACTGCCAGAGGCTGTTTGAGACGCACTTACAGTCCTTAGAACCGCTGAAGGAAGTGAACAGAAAGGCCTTACCTTGAACATCAAAAAAAAGACAAGAGACTATGGTTATATCTAAGAAACAGAATCCACCAGCATGCAGTATAAAATTAAACAGAACTATTCTAAAGCAGGTGCAGAAATTCAAATACCTTGGAGCAGTATTAACTTCAGATGGGAACTGCAGAACAGAAATTAGGAACAGAATAGGCCAAGCAAAGACTGCATTTCAGAGAATGAGAAACATATTAGCCAACACATCTTTATCAATGAATGTTAGAAAATGAGTCCTAAAATGCTATATTGAACCTATCTTGTTATATGGAAGTGGTGAATCATGGACAATAGGCAGGTCTGCAAAAAGATGTGGTTTATTAGAAGAATGTTGCGAATCCCCTGGACAGCAAAAATAACTAATGAAGAATGTATGAGAAGAGCTGGGGAGACAAAAAAATCTTTAAAAAAAATAATAATAATAAAACGGGTACAGTGTACTTTCATAGGACATGCAATGAGAAGAAGGGGCATTGAAAATATTATAACAACAGGAAAAATAGAGGGATGAAGATCAAGAGAAAGACCAAGAGAAATGATACTGGGCAGTCTGACGGGATGGTGTGAGAGGAAATCACCAACTGAGCTGATGGCCTGCATGAAGGATCATGTACTCTGGAGAAGCACAATAGCCAACGGCAGTCGGCACGGCACCTGATGATGATTGTAGTGCAGAGAAAAATTGGAGTGTCTCTTTTATTTTCACTCTGGGTGCTGTCAGCTCAGTGTGTTCAGCAGTTTGGTCTTCATTCCAGGCGCTGTCAGTTCTTTTCTGATCACCTATGAGACGTGGTTGTTCGATCATCTGGCTTATCTCTGCATTGTTCTTGAATTCTTTCCACTTTATACCAAGTATTTTCCTGAGGCATTTGTTTTTAAAAGAGTCTAATTTCTTGTCCATTTCTTTAGTTGTTTTCCAGCTTTTGCAATGCATAAATGAGGGTGGATATTACATTTGAAAAGAATAATCTTAGCTTGGTTTTTGTGCTTAGAACTTTTGAGCGCCTATGTTCTCAAGATTCTTGAAGGTCAATGCTGCTTTTGCAATTCTAATTTCCTTTCTGGTGTCACCATCCTGGTTTGTGCAGCTGCAGAGGTATGCAAATTGGTGTACTTCTTCAACAGCTGTTCTTTCTATGTATATTTTTCCTTCTTGATTAATGGGAAGTTTCATTATTTTTGTTTTTTTTCCTTGTTAATTTCCTATTTTGCTAGCCAGTCAAGACAGGATGTGTTTTTTTTTCTTGGCCTCAAATTCACACTGTCACTGATAAAAGTTATGTCATCTGCAAAATCAAGATCTTCTAGTTGGGTCCCATGTACTCAGTAAATGTCCATTTTACCTGTGCAACATTTTTTCATTATGTTATGAAAAGGGATAATGTCCCTTAGCTGTTAATCACTGTAAACTAACATTCTCACATCCAATTAACAGTTTGTACAACTCAGGCACGTCATTTTACTGAATAGTTCCTCTCATGACTGTTTCTATCATTGGATTTACATAATCGATTGCAGTAACAGCACTCAATGTTTGCTTTGTTAAGTGATTGTGTGGTTAGCATTTGAAGTGTTTAAGTTTCCATCTACTATTTTTCAAATGCTAATCATATAACACTATGCTAAATCACTTCACTGTGCAAAAGCTTTGTTGTTTGCCATTTGAAAAAAAAATGTTTTGCAAGATATAGTCTCCTTGTGCTTACATCTTGTGTCTTCAATTCCTCCTCAAATGTTGCTGTATGGTCATTCTTCATACGGCTTGGTTTTCTACCACAGCTTCCCAGATTTCTTTGACTAAAGAATAATCTCTAATTGGTGGCTTACAAAATGATATGAGAAATGAATGGCAAAAGACACACAATAAAGAGCAAATCAAAAGAAATGGTCACTTCTTTGCATTATATAAAATAATGCTGATGTCAGATTCCATTGTGCATTATTCTTTAAAAATCATTTTAACATTTAAATATAAGTTGAAAAAAATAAAATAATAAGCTTAATGTAATGACCAACAAAAGCACTGCATTTTATTTTCAACTAACAGAAGTTAGGCTGTGTAGATATGTGAGGTGCAAGATGAAAGCACTTACTTCATGCAGAAGAAAAAGGAGGACTTGTGTGTTACTTATACATTCAAACAGCCAGCACATCTTCACTCTGTGGAGGGATCTAATGCCAGAGTAATAACAAAAATGAGAGGATCCTGCAAGACATCATATGACCTGTGAGTCACTATGACAGGCTGCAAAGCTTTTTTCTTATGATGGATGATGTTTCATCTTTTAAATTGTATCAGCCACCATTATAATTACAAGCTCATCAAATGTTGGAGGATTAAAGCATCTGTTTTTTCATAACACATATCTGGGCTCATGCTGAATTTCTTTTTTCTATACGTGGCAAAACCATGTACCGCAGTATACAGATAAGGTGCTGTGTTTCCCTACAGTCATTATACAGACTGTGTGCGGCAAATTGTCTGCTGTGATTTCAGAGTGTATATTCAAGCACAAAACACACACACTAAGACTTCATCATGATAATCAGTATGTTTTTAATGGATACAAAACAAATAAATTAAAACAAGGAATGATATTACAACAATCCAAGCAAAGTAAAAAAAAGCATAAAATTACAAATTTAAGGACATTTCTCATTTTCTTTAGTGAAGGAAAAACAAAGCCAGACTGGACTGCATGTAAAACATTTCAGAAATCTGATATTGTAAAAGCATAATTATACTGAAAAGAAGGATACATAATGGGACAAAGAAAGAGAGGAAGACATAGGCAAAGATGGCTGCAAGACGTCAATAATCTGCAAATGGATGCATCAGTAGCAGGGCATCTTGCTTACAACCGGAAAAGCACTGCTAATCAGCAGCAGCAGATGCTGTTCACAGACATTGACAGTCATATTTCTTCATCTTGTGCAAACCATATTACAAATCTTATAAAAAGATGTCTTTACCAAACTAAAGGTTAAATGACAAAATATGCAGAGGTACGCCTATCAGGCCATGAAGGCTTCTAGGGGATGTGGCAGTAGTCTCCACATTTTCCTTGACTTGGTACATTTCCTTCCTCAGCTCCATGAAGAACTAGGTACTCATTTATACAAGTGGGTGACTGAGAAAGCCCCTGATAAGACCAACATTTATACAAGTGGGTGACTGAGAAAGCCCCTGATAAGACCAACATTTATACAAGTGGGTGACTGAGAAAGCCCCTGATAAGACCATCATTTATATGAGTGACTGAGAAAGTCCCTGATAAGACCAACATTTATACAAGTGGGTGACTAAGAAAGTCCCCGATAAGACCAACATTTATACATATGAGTGACTGAGAAAGCCCCTGATAAGACCAACATTTATACAAGTGGGTGACTGAGAAAGCCCCTGATAAGACCAACATTTATATGAGTGACTGAGAAAGCCCCTGATAAGACCAACATTTATACAAGTGGGTGACTAAGAAAGTCCCTGATAAGACCAACATTTATATGAGTGACTGAGAAAGTCCCTGATAAGACCAACATTTATATGAGTGACTGAGAAAGCCCCTGATAAGAGCAACATTTATATGAGTGACTGAGAAAGCCCCTGATAAGACCATCATTTATATGAGTGACTGAGAAAGTCCCTGATAAGACCATCATTTATATGAGTGACTGAGAAAGCCCCTGATAAGACCAACATTTATATGAGTGACTGAGAAAGCCCCTGATAAGACCATCATTTATATGAGTGACTGAGAAAGTCCCTGATAAGACCAACATTTATACAAGTGGGTGACTAAGAAAGTCCCCGATAAGACCAACATTTATACATATGAGTGACTAAGAAAGTCCCCGATAAGACCAACATTTATACAAGTGGGTGACTGAGAAAGCCCCTGATAAGACCAACATTTATACAAGTGAGTGACTGAGAAAGTCCCTGATAAGACCAACATTTATATGAGTGACTGAGAAAGTCCCTGATAAGACCAACATTTATATGAGTGACTGAGAAAGCCCCTGATAAGACCAACATTTATATGAGTGACTGAGAAAGTCCCTGATAAGACCAACATTTATACAAGTGGGTGACTAAGAAAGTCCATGATAAGACCAACATTTATACATATGAGTGACTGAGAAAGCCCCTGATAAGACCAACAGTACCAGCACCACCATGAGAAACTACTGCACTAATCACTTCACACCAGACACAGCACATCAAGAAAATCTTTGCACGTAAAAGACATGAAAACTACCTTCAAAATTAAACCACATATTCTACATTATGATCTTGCTGAAATGAATAAATGAAAACCACTATTGTAACTAAATATGAAATACATCACTTTCATCAACAAATACTGCTACAGATTAACTTTCAAGCAAAACATACAAATTTTTTTTTAAATGAATCATTAAATGCAATATCCATGCCATGAAGATGGTAGTGGGTAGATCCATCTTTGCCTCATACACTTCAAAAGTTATGCACCACAAAATATGTAAAACACAAGAAGAAATAAAGTCAAAGTGAAGCATGGCAGAGAGGGTAATAAGATATTCTGTCCTTTGATATAGCACATAACAAGCAGACCAAGAAAAATGATACTGGGCAGTCTGACTGGATAGTGTGAGAGGAGATCACCAACTGAGCTGATGGCCTGCATGAAGGATTGTGTACTCTGGAGAAGCATAATAGCCAACGCCAGTCGGCACGGCACCTGATGATGATAACAGGCAGGCCATGGTGAACTAACACAAAACTACATTTTTTTGTTGTTTGTGTTGCAGGAGCATTACATTATTTCAAGCTAAAAACTGGCAGGAAAAGATAACAGTTAAAATTCTAATTTCTACTGAAGTAGATTTAACAATTTCATCTTTAACATGATAAAATCATACAGTGGGAAGAGAAGAACACACAAATGTATTCTCATTCCAGGAAATAACTAAGCATGTGAGCTATGTGGATCACATAATATTCTCTGGTCAGAAAACTGTCTCATTCCATTTACAAAAATACAGCCTCTGATCTGGAATTAGTGTGCCACACTTTACTATTTTTCAGAATAATTTCTGGTCCCATCAGAGAAATAACAATGGAATCTGGAGAGTTGGAAATAATAAAGAAATCATATAAAGAACCACTTATCACATCCACTACCACAGATGAGAAATAATAATGGCTATGTCATGTTTACAGAATGAATGAAAGAGTCACCAAACTCCCAAATATACAGGAAAAGGAAAGGACATGCCTAATGGGAAAAGTAAAGATCTCAGAGAACTAGGAGTAAACAACTGGAGAAAGCCACAAACAGAGATGAATAGATGCAGACTGTATCTATAGTAATGAAACTTAGAAAGCTGAAGAGAAAGAATGAGCTATTATTTCATTTCAAAATGCTGCTATTTCCCATTCCATCATTTTCACAGTTGGGTAGATAGAGGTGTATGGCTCAGTTTTACAAAAGGACAAAGGAAAGGAGGAAATAGCAAAAACACAAATGGCAGAGAACAAAGAAGTAAGATGATAATGTTTAAATGAGGAACATACAACATTCAATATTTCAGAATGAGCTCATCTTTCAAAGCATGAGGAGACCAAAATTTTTTTTACCATGCTGTGTTGTCCTTGTATGTAATCCTTGAAAAAGGCTCATGCCAAAATATTGGATGTTGTATCCCGTTCACTTATACATTCTCATCTTACTTCCTTATTCTCTGCCATTTGTGTTTCTGCTCAGTTTCCTCATTTCCTTTGTGGTTTTGTAAAACTGAACCATACTCCTCTATCTACATTATTATTAGAGCCAGTTTTACCATAGTCTCCTCTTTCCTCTTTCATCATTTTCACAGAATCCTTGAGATTTAAGATTTGACTGAAAAATGATCTTTTGGTTCACTGAATGAAAGTGTATATGAAACTTGATAGTTCTTAATTCATTCTTTACATGCCATGACACGACATGACATGAGATATGGGCAATCATGTTTCTTCATTTGATGCTACCTTTGGCACTACTATTCTGATTGGCTGTCTTTCATTTTCTAAGCTACTTGGTCAGACCATTCAGATATTGTGTTTATTTTTGTTTCATCTTTTCTTCCCCCCCCCCTCCTTTGAATTTTCCAGTGACTGTCATGTTCTCTAGCTTCCATCATTTCATGACATGTCCTAAGAATTTTTGATAATCTTTTACTTTTAATTCAATTTCAATGTTGAAAGTAATATTCCTCAGGAAAACTGCAGCCATGTATATAATGCCATTTCTACTGCGGGCTACTGAATGCACTAAGAAGCAAAGAAAAAAAAAATGTTGGGGAAAAAAAAAAAAACTTAAAACAAACATTGTACATAATGAAATACTTTCTAATATTAGAAACTAGAACATTTTTTTTTAAACCCAACTCTAGTTTTCTCGTCCTTTAGATCAACGAAGAACTCTCTGCTGAGTGAAGGGGAGCTAGATATTTATTATAGTTTAGAAGAAGTGTATTGTTCTGTGCATGTTACACTAACATCATCTTGCTGCCGCAGATCAGCTCACATATGCTGGAAGAATTTCAAATATTGGATGATAATAAAATCCTGTTTCATTTAGAAACTAAAAACAGTAACCTTAGAATAACACAACAATAAACTTCCACAAGCACCTCTACATTCAATTCAAAATTCTTGGCACTTGCAGTCTGGAAATATTTTTCAGCCGTGCATTTTAACATCAATGAATTAGTTTGGTTAACAACTCCACTTTTTTCTTGTCTGCATCAACTCACAGGCAGGCCCTGTAACATCAGTAAAACAGGCCTGTTAGACACACAGGATCACTGAGGCAATAGTTATTTCATTACTGAAATAGACAGGATTTATAAACCATACATATAGGATTCTGTTTCCCTGACAAGAAGGATCTGCACCATTAATGAAAAACCTGGACTTCAATTAAAGAAATAATTCACTAAAATGACTGTTGATATCACTTGTCAGAGTGTTGATATTAAATAACCATACATTACATATTACAATTTTGTGCATGATTTCATACTACATACTGGATATACAGTTTGACTGACAGGACACACTTGTCCAGATCATTAACGCAGCCCTGGACTATATTTGTACCTGTTCATAAAGCACTAGAACATACTTGCATCAAATTTTAACTGATTGTCCATCATCAGAATAAACTTGAGTCCATGCTGGCTAACATGTGTCCACGCATGTCCTTTGTGCATACTTGCATATATAAATAACTAACAGTCTGTCAACAGAGTGTGCATGTGTTCATAGTGACCAAAAACAAATCACCATCACCTCATCCATTTTGATGTGGTTGAACTCGCAGATTTTTATGATTGATAGCACCTGAAAAGAAACATCACCGTCACACAGTTTTCTGTAACAGCTTCAGGTCGTGCGTGAGACTTAATTCTGACAGACATGAGTCTTGAACTACAACCCTAGATGGAAGAAAACGTGTTTAATTCTCCAGATATCATTGCCTTTTGCCACAAACACAGAGCTTCATCAGAATTAGCTTCCTTTAATTAATTATGCAGACTTTTCAATGGAAATATTTAGCATTTTTGACCACTGCTCTCGCAGGTGACACACTCAGCACCATAACAACATAGATACGATATGCTCCACACATGAACATCTGACTTTTTAGAATGACTTGTTTCAAACATGAGTTCACCATATTGCGCACTGTTAATTTGTCAAAGGGTCTACGATGCTCTTCTTCTTACGTAGTATCCAAGGCATGCACAGATGCCCATGGTGCCGATAACAAGACCTATCACTAAGGCTATAGCGTCGCCGGCATCGAATGCAGCGACTCCTTTAATCAGAGAAGCTAAAGTTAGCACCAAAAGCATCAACATTTCATACAACTTAGCCATTTTTCTGTCACGTGGCGTGTGATTATTGTCACATGACTTAGTCAAGGGACGATACTTATGATATGTTTAGAATTTGAAGACCAGTATGGAATACCATCCAAAATTCTCGACATCATTAGAGATCTCTACAACGGATATGTTTGTGCAGTTAATGCAGAAGAAGGAATGAACGAATGGTTTCAGACTGATGTAGGCGTGAAACAAGGATGTATGTTATCTCCATTTCATTCCTTTGCATGTCCCTTGCGGAACTTTGCCTCCCAAACAGCACTCCTGTAGGCCTCTCGGTTGTAAGCAAGATGGCCTGCTGCTGCTGCATCCATTTCCAGATCATCAATGATGTCTTGCAGCCATCTTCGTTTCGGTCTTCCTCTTTTTCTTTTTCCCATTATGTATCCTTCCAATACAGTCTTCTCTAAATTATCATGACGTTTGATGTGTCCAAAATATTTAAGTTTTCTCTCCTTAATCCTCTTTACTAACCAGCCTTCTTCAATATTAAGCTCTTGTAGTATAGATATATTTGTTCTTTTTTGTGTCCACGATATTTGGAGAACTCTTCTGTAGCATTTACATTCAAAGGCATTTATGTGTTTCTCAGCTGTTTTGTTAAGTGTCCAGGTCTCACAGGCATATGTTGCGATGGGAAAGATGCATGCCCTTAAAAATCTTATTTTTGTGGTTCTGTCTGCTCCTCTCCACAGATTCTTTATTTGTTTTACTTTCTGAAGAGCAATAGATGTCCTCCTTTTAATTTCCCTCATTGTATCTCCATTATTAGTTAGTAGTGATCCAAGATATTCAAAACTCTCCACTTCTTCCAGTTTTTCCTCATTGATACATATTTCAGTTGCCTTGTTTGTTTTGTCAGTTGTCATCACTTTAGTTTTCTTTGCATTAAGATAGAGGTTCTGCTCTTCGCTGTTCTTGCGGACTGACATAATTAGTTTTTCCATTCCTTCTTGTGTTGTGGACAGCAATACTGTGTCATCAGCATATCTAATCTCTGGTATTTCATAACCTCCAACTGTTATGGCATCGTAATATTCGTTGTCTACATCTTCTCTAACATTCCTCATTATATTTTCAGTATACAAGTTAAATAAGTAGGGTGACAATATGCACCCCTGACGGACCCCTTGTTTTATGTCACACCAAGTTGTTGTTTCACCATTTATTCTTACTGCTGCTTGTTGGTCTAAATACAGCAGTGATGTTAATTGTATCAAATGTGTTGGAAATCCCATTGTTTCCATTATTTCCCAAAGTTTCTGGTGTTGTACACAATCAAATGCCTTTGAGTAGTCTATAAAGGATAAATATAGATTCACATTAAACTCCCTGCATTTCTCTATTATTAATCTTAGATTGAATATATGATCTCTTGATCCTCTTCCTTGCCTGAAGCCAGCTTGGACCATATTGACTTCTTCTTCTATTTTCTTTCGAAGTCTACCCATTATGATTTTTAACATAATTTTACTGGCATGACTAATCAGGGCAACAGTTCTGTAGTTGGTGCATAATTTCAGGTTACCCTTTTTTGGCAGTGGTATGAATACAGTTCTTTTCCATTCTTTTGGCCAAATACCTGAATGCCATATCTTTTTACATAGTGCATGATAGATTGTTGCACACTCCTTTCCTCCTGCTTTAATAAATTCAGCTGTTATCTCATCACATCCTGGTGATTTACCATTTTTCAGACTCTTTATTGCCCATAAAACTTCTTCCATTGTTGGCTCGGGTTCTTTCTCCTCCAATAATAATTCACACTGTTGATTTCTGCTTCCACAGTCTGTTGTTTCATACATTCTTTTGCAATATTCCTTCCATCTTTCTAGAATTTCCTCTGTCTCTGTCAGGGTATTCCCCATCTCATCACAAATTACATTTAGCTTAGGTGTGACATTTCTCGTCAATGTCTTCATTTCTTTAAACATTTCACTATCTCTTCCACACGTCTGATGTTCTTCTATTCTTTCACAACAATCTTGTATGTATTGTTTTTTGTCTTTTCTTATGTTTCTTCGTACTTCTTTTGTTAAAGTTTTATATTTATCTTTGTTGTTGTTTGTCACTCTCCATTGCGTCTTCATTTCTCTACATTGTTTTATCAGTTCTAGTGTACCTGCTGTGATCCATCTATTCTTTTGTGTTTTCTTTACTGGAACCATGTCTTTAGCTGTTGTTACTAAGATATCTTTGGCCTGCGTAGCCAATTCATCTGGTGTCATCTCTTCCTGTACAGCCATCAGGATTTCGAAACGGTTCTTCACTTCTATACCGTATTGCTCTGGTATATTTGTAAGGTCAAAGCGGAGTGGTCTTGATCCCATAACTATCTTTTTTATCTTTATCTTCATGTCTGCTATTAATAACTCATGGTCCGTGTCACAATAAGCACCTGGTAAAGTTTTTGCTGATGTTATGCTTGACCTCCACCTTCTCTGCACTAAAATGTAATCTATTTGATTCCTGGTTTTCCCATCAGGTGATGTCCATGTGTAAAGTCTTCTTGGATGTTGTTTAAAAAGTGTGTTAGCGATCATTAGCTCATTTTCCATGCAAAACGCCATTAGATTGTCACCTGCCTCTTTTCTGTGTCCTATGCTAAATTTCCCTACAACATGTCCTTCATCTTCTGCTCTTTCTGTACCAATTTTTGCATTAAAATCACCCATTATAAATACAATATCATTTTTCCGTACCTGGTCCATTGTCGTCTGCAGTGTGTTATAAAAATGTTCTACTTCCTCTTCTTCTTCTGCTGATGTAGGTGCATATACCTGGATGACTGTTACATTTCTAGGAATGCCCTTAAGTCTGATTGTGAGGATTCTATCACTTACTGGATTGTAGCCTAGTAATGCTTTTGATGTTGATTTGTCCAAATAAAAAGCCACTCCGTTCTTTCCTCCTACTTCTCCGCCAGAATATATAAATATATTATCATTCTCGCTCTTAAAGTGTCCTGATCCTTTCCATCGATGTTCGCAGATTCCCAAAATGTGTATCCGCGTTCTTTTCATCTCGTCACTTATTACTTGATATTTTCCCTCATACATACTTCTTACATTCCATGTTCCTACTCTTATTTTTCTTTTTAGTTTGATACAGGGGTTTTCCTTAGTAACACTGTCAGGATTTTGTCCGTCATCACAGTTACTAGTACCGACCTCTGCCTCACACTCTTCCCCAGTGTTAAAATTAGAACTATCTGGCCTGGGGGACTCACCACCAGATCTTTTTCCTATTTGACTTTCCATGATTGCTGCTTGGGTTTCTTGGTATGTTTCCAGAAGGTAGTTTACCATTGCTTTCCTTCCGGGCAGTGACTGTACTAGTCAGTGATCGTAGCCATTGTCCCTACACTGAGATCATCTGCCTACCATCATAGAATGGTGACCATAACCAACATTATCTGTCAGCTGCTCTCCCATTCCATCCACCACCTGCTCCCATGGCTTCACGTCACCCTGATCGGGGGGCTATACGGGTACTCCACCTTGCCCAAGGGTGTCCCGTAGACTGACGGAGGTAAGGAGGCGTCTTACTTCTCCTTTGATAGGGGATACCCCTACCCCGCTAACCATGTTATCTCCATTGCTTTTTGGAATTACCATAGACTTTATAATGAAAAGATGCTGTACGGGTAAAACCGGGGTTGATTGGGTAGATGGGACCCAAATAAAAGATCTTTATTTTGCAGATGACATAACTCTTATCAGTGACAATGTGAAATCGATGCAGGAAAAAAACAGATTCCCTATCTTCCTTGGCTAGCAAAATAGGTCTTGAAATTAACAAAGACAAAACAAAAATAATGAAACTTAACAAAAAGGAAAACTATACCTAGAAGGGACAGTTGGAGAAGTAAACCAATTTACATACCTTGGCAGCTACATAGAGCAGAATGATGACACTAGGAAGGAAGTTAGAATTAGAACTGCAAAAGCAGCATTGTCCTTCAATCATCTTGAGAACATATGGAATTCAAAAGTTATACGCACAAAAACCAAATTAAGATTATTAAATTCAAATGTGATATCCACCCTTATTCACAACAGATCCGTAACAATGGAAACAATATTCTGAGTATCTAAGTGTTACATCGGGCCAATTTTGTTTTATGGGTGTGAAGATTGGTCTATGAAAAAGAGAGTACAAAGAGAAATAGAGGCCATGGAGATGTGGTTTATAAGAAGGATGTTGAAGGTACCGTGGACAGCCAAGAAAACCAATGAAGACGTCATATAAGAGAGGTTGGAGTCAGAAAGCAAATTATAGCAAAGATCAGAGGCAGACAAGCGAGATTTATAGGACATTTCCCGAGGACAGGAAAATTGGAAAACACTGTGGCAACTGGGATAATTGAAGAAGAAGACAGAGATAGAAGTTACTGGATGGGCTGTCAGTGTGGCTAGGAAGAAAGTCACCGGCGGATCTCATAATCAACGCAAAAGACAGGGAATTGTGGAGAGAAATGATTGCCTGCGCCACGCGGCATGGCACTTGAATTGAATTGACCCTCATTTATGCATACGAAAACTGGAAATCAACTAAAGAAATAGAAATTAGACTCTTTTGAAAACAAATGCCTAAGGAAAATACTTGGTATAAAGTGAAACGAATTCAAGAACAACTCAAAGATAAGACAGATGAGAGAACAACAACCTGTCTCATGGGTGGTCAGAAAAAGAAGATGGGAACATATGTTAGCCACATGATGAGAAGAAACAATCAGAGAATACAAAAACAAGCTATCAAATGGAACACAACAGGCTGAAGAAAAAGAGGTCTACCACGTGAAACTCTAAAAAGGAGAAACCAGTTTAATGGGCATAACACCCCTTGATGAAGTTGAAAGACTCCCCGAGAACAGGAAAACTTAACAAACAACTATGCGAGCCCTATATGACGTTTAACGGCACAGGAAGGATGTAAGAATTTCATCAGAAGACTGAAAAGAATAAATCTCGATGAATATAGTCCAGTGTTTCCCAATATGGGCAATTTGATTTTTGTTTTTTTTTGGAGGGGGAGGGTGGATTGGGGGAAATATGAATTCTTTTCAGAATTTGACAGATAAAAGGGATGGCGACTGCAGTAAAATTGGTTTAAATAATAAAGTTAGATTAGAGGTGTATGGTGTAGTTTTAAAAAGTGGCAGAGGAAGTGAGTAGAGTGAGAAAAAACGAATAGAAAGAATGAGAATGAATAAATGAAAAACATACAACATCCGATATTTCGGCGTGAGCCTTTTTCGAGGATTACATGCATAACGAGACAAACAAATAACTTCAGCTTTCTTTAATTTCTTTAGTTTTCCATCCCCCTCCTTTTGTTTTTACTCTACTTTCTTCCTCCTAGCTACCCCTACCTATCGTCACCCTCTTTTTTTTCTTCTCTGGCAACATTTTGGTGTTTATAGGGTCTTGTCCTATTCTTCAGTTTCACATTTTCTTCCTGCAGGTGTTTATGTTCTTCATTCATTATCTCTTCGCTTCCACCCCCCCCCCCCCCGACACCTTCTCTTCTAGCGGCTATCATGTTTCTAGTGCCTTTCCCCCCACCCCTTTCTACCATTTGTTTTCTTCCTCTCTCTCCACCTCTTCTTTACGACTGGCTCTATCGACGTATCCTTTGTGTGGCCCGAGTGGTCTCTATACATCTTCTAAGATACGCATTTCTGCTTCCTACTTCTGGAGGAGGCCATATTAAGATAAGTTCTCCGTTTAGTTATTTGTTTGTCTCGTTGTGCATGTAATCCTCGAAAAAGGCTCACGCCGAAATATCGGATGTTGTATGTTTTTCATTTATTCATTCTCATTCTTTCTATTCATTTTTTTCTCACTTTACTCACTCCCTCTGCCACTTTGTAAAACTACACCATACACCTCTATCTAACTTTTCAGAACTTCATTGATTATTATCCTGTGAGGGGGTGTGGGTGGGGGTGGGGGTGGGGGTGGGGATGTAAGAGAGAGACGGACATCAACATTTTTGAGGCGTTCAGGTGGGACATGATCACAAAAAAAAATATTGTGAAATGCTGATATTGTCTAAATCATGTAATTGTATATAAATAAAATTTTCCGAACTTTTACTGATTAATGTAACTAAGTAATTAGTTAGAGAGAAGGAAGGAGATGAGTCGGGTGCGGTACTCGCGGATACCTTCTAGTCATGTCGTCTTTCATTGTCTCCTTCCTCATATACCCTTCCGTGTTGAGGGGGCAATTACATTTCTTGATATATCTCGGCTATTTCATTCGTACAATAGAATGTTAAAGACACCTCTTATCTCTTCCATCCACTAGAGCTGGACATTACTCTATTGTTTAAATTTATAATGCTGAAAATCCGTTAATCTGAGGGGAACGGGGGGGGGGGGGGATTTTTGAAACCATTAAAAAATTACATAATACATACATACATACATAGGTACCAAGGTACAATATTTACTCATTGTCAGTCATTTGTATGTCCTTTATGGAACTTTGCCTCCTTAATAGCTCACCTGCAGGCCTTTCGGTTGTAAGCAAGATGCCTTGCTGCTGATGCGTCCATTCGCAGATCATCAACGATGTCTTGCAGCCATCTTCGCCTTGGTCTTCCTCTTTCTTTTTTCCATTATGTACCCTTCCAAGGCTGTCTTCTCTAAATTATCATGATGCTTAATATGTCCAAAATATTTAAGTTTTCTCTGTTTAATCTTCCTTACTAGCCAACCTTCTTCAATATTAAGTTCTTGTAGTATGGATATATTTGTTCTTTTTGTGTCCATGATATTTGAAGAACTCTTCTGTAGCATTTACATTCAAAGGCACTTATGTGTTTCTGTTAAGTGTCCAGGTCTCACGGGCATATGTTGCTATGGGAAAGATGCATGCCCTTAAAAATCTTATTTTTGTGGTTCTGTCTGCTCTTCTCCACAGATTCTTTAGTTGTTTTACTTTTTGAAGAGCGATAGATGTCCTCCTTTTAATTTCCCTCATTGTATCTCCATTATTAGTTAGTATGACCAATGTTGTTGTTGTCCAAGTATGCATCAGGCATGGTAGGAGACCATGTGTATGTTAGTCTAAAAGTTGGTACCTGTTAGAGAGACTGAATCCAAGCTACGGAATTTCTGTGTCACGACCTCGTTTCTTTCCGGGTGTAACGATCCCTCGTGTCTACTGAATAGTTACTAATGACTACGGTTACAAAACACCTTTTTTGGAGGTCCTAGTTAGCGCAGTCAGTTATTACGCTATTTTCTCATGGCTAGATGGCTGATGGTCCTACAGGAGTCCGTGTTCGAATCCCATGTAATTCTCTTGTGATTTTTCTATGTGCTTTGTCTACGATTTTTTTCGAAGTCTAATCCTACAAAACTGTGTTCTCTTACTTTACCATATGAAAGCCTCTTTGTTTCATATTTATAAAAAAAATTGTTACTGAAAGATATTCAAAACTTTTCACCTCTTCCAGTTTGTCCTCACTGATATATCCACACGAGGAGTGATTGATAAGTTCTCGCATAAGGTACAAAGGATTATATGTGGACAACTTTTTTTGGGTTATTTCTCAAAATTGCCCCTTCCAAGTTTATGCACTTAGTCCAGCGATCCTGGAGCATACGGATCCTTTCTTTGTAAAAGTCAGCATCTTATGCCAGTAGAATGTGGTCTACAGCATGAATGACGTCATCATCTGAAGCAAATTTGCGACCACTGAGCTCTTTTTTGAATTCGGTAAAAAAGGTAATAGTCCGAAGGGGCCAAATCTGGGGAATAAGGAGAATATTCAAGAAGCTGGAACCTGCATTCATGAAAGGCAACCATTGCCACCGCCGACTTGTGAACTGGAGCATTGCCTTGATGAAAGATGACTCCTCTCGTTTATTTCCCTCGACGCTTTTTTTCAGTTTGACCCGCAATTGTTTCACAAGATTAAACATAATAGGCCCCGGTGACCGTTCTGCCTTTTTGAAGATAGTCTACCAATAGCACATCTTCTGAATCCCTACCAATAGCACACCTTCTGAATTCCAAAAGATGGAAGCCATCACTTTGCCTGCAGACAGAACCACCCTTGCTTTCTTTGGAGGTGGGGATCCATGATGTTTCCACTGCTTCGACTGTTCTTTGATTTCTGATTGAAAATGATGAGCCTAAGTCTCATCCATAGTCACAAATTTCTGAAGAAACTTTTTAGGATCTGCAGAAAAATGTACAAGATTGTCTCTTGACATGTTGAGACGCTGTCGT